>JAMWET010001256.1:332500-530000 GCA_024036415.1 Prochilodus magdalenae | reverse complement strand
CTGCAGAGCTCCCAGTGTTACCACCATGCAGCATGAAGCCTCCTCACTACTGTCAGCTCAGCCAAGAGGAGAAATCACATTCATGCAGCCATAGGCGACTGTTTGAAGTGGATAGTGACATGGCACGTTTCTTTCCCATGCCCTTCACTAGCTCAGCCCAGGAACGGTGGATGTGTAATAACCACTGCTGGAGAGAAGAGTTAAGCTTTACAGTAGCACTGGAGGCATCAGGAACAATGTCTCTCAAAGGGCAAATATTGTATCTGTGACCTGAAGGCTTTGGTAGACATAGACAATTTCAAGGGTAAACACTGAAAAATGCATTTAATCAAATGTTTATGCATGGTTATAGGATTTCCATACGTTCATATGAACAGAATATTATCACTGTTGCAGAAAAAAACATGAATTAAAATGCATACATTATAATAATGTCTGCAGAATGTATTTGATTTTTGTTGGGGTGAAAAATACAGATGTGGTTTTCAAGCCCATTTCCACTGTATGATTTGGCACTGCATGGAAACACTGTGTTTTTCTTTTGGTGAGCTGATGAATATGTTGATGCTCTGGCTGGTTAACAATGAGACACTGCGATGATCACACAGAAGCATCATATCAAAACAGACACTCACCAAAAAATAAAATGAAACTCTGTGTAAATAAACTACCTGATAATGTTTAGCAAACTATGCTAGAATTCATTTCTTTGAGGCTTACCTATACTGGCTACTTGCTTTCCTTGTTGCAAGTTTTCCATTCCACCTTAAATGCTGCCACAGTTACTTACCGGCGTCTGTACAGACAGATTAAAAAGCTGGCGAATAGGAAATCAACTTCAGCCATGCCTGCTGACACTTCTTCCTTGTCAGCAGTTCCTAGGCAAGGGTGTGAGAAGTGCCAACTTCCTCCCAGCCTGGAACGGTAGATTTCTCCACATAATCTGTCATTTGCAAATTTGTTGCTCTGTTGTTGTATATACTGTACGTTGTAAGAGTGTAAATCGTTGCTGTCTAAAGAAAAACAAGTATCTCAAAAATGGCAACTTTACAGGAGAGGCCAAAAACCTCATAACTTTAATGTAAGTCAATGGAACCGGACATCTTTCCGAACAGTTTTGGGCTATTTCGGTTGGTCCATTCATCATGAGATTCTCACTCAGTGTAAACAGCAACTGATGTGCTCAAATGATACATAATACTAAAAAAGGACAAAAGTGGAGATACATGTTTTTCATTAGACAGCAACGAAATATTAAAGAGTCAGTACTGTTAGATAACCATCTAGGATTTTGGAGGCAACCTGTTTTGTTCCCAATGCAGGGGTTGTGTTTGAAGTAGTAGCACTTTCCTTTTCTATTCAAGCCTGTTCACACTTTACACATGAATATAACCCAAAACTATGCATACATAGTTTATATATGGTTCTATACAGCACCAAGAACAGTTCCTCTATTATTAAAAAATTAAACTTATAACAATAGAATATAAATACGTATACATATACCATATTTTAAACCATACAAGTGTGTACTGTACAATATCAGGACAATTTCATTGGTCAACAACTGTTGATGTATTGTACTTAAATGTGAAGATGATGTATACATTTGAGAAAGGTAAATTTAGTGCTTGACTGTTCCCGGTGTACAGCTGTAGCAGTCTTATTTTGTTCTCTAGGAGCGTGTTGCTTGGTACAGCAGTGGTAATGACCTGTAGGCAGTGTGACTCAGTGGGCTCAATGCATGATGCTAATCTGTGTAATATAGTATAAAGTCCACTGAGATTTCCTCTAGGGCACCTATTCAGATTCAGCATTGGGCCTAGCTCACAGGCAGTGCCTCATAAAGTAGGTAAATGTTAGCTCTGGCTGAGAATGAAAGATGAACAATGTGAACAGCCATGTGACGAGACTTTTTATCAAAGGCAGTGCGTCCTCAGAAGCCCAGTGATTTCGTGTACTACATTTGAAAACTGGAGCAAGTCAGAGCGGAGTATGTAAATGAGCTTTTAAAATGGCATATGCAAATGAGAATTCCGTGAGATTTTAGAAGCTAATTCCCTACGCACGTTACTACACACACTTACTGGGCCATTTCTTCTTTCAGTCTATTTAAATAATGCTGTGTTGGGACTATTCATTAAAATCCCCTTCTGAAATAATAGTATTTTCTCTCCTTGTGGAATTCCTGAGCTAGAAGCCTCTTCTGCTTCTCACAAACCACTGCAGTCACCACTCAGTTTTGGCTGTGTAAACTGCCTAACACAACAAAATTGCTGCAGAGCTGTCAAATCACATCAAGCCTGGGCTCCCTCTCATGGCTGAAGCGCCCCTTAGTAACATCCTCATAGTGACCGCATTGGGAAGAATACATAGACACACTGAAAATAGTGCTGCCAAAAAGGATTTACTGTAAGACAGCATTCATGAGGCCACATAAGGTTTTCATGATGACCTCAGCTCACCTAGAGACTTATAATGTCTTATTGCTGTAAGCAGTGTCTTTCATATAGACTACTTTTCTTAGCTTTGATGTCAGAGGACAGCACTTTATAGCAACCAACTATGTAGTTTAGTGTGTGTCAGCAATATTTCAAGATGCCATTCCAGAAAGTGTCATGACACAATCTAATATCAGAAAAAAACTAAACTTAAATATAACATTTCTTAGTGCACAAATTTGCTGAACTTAATTAAGAATACATAAACATAAATATGTGGCATAAAGCTTCATTTTACATTATATTAAATTCAGTGAAAAAATGGTAATTGTGTTAAACATGCAGAAGTCTGTTCTATGTAGAAAAAGTGTTAGTTGTATTAATTTTAAAAATGGTAGAAACCTTAAGAAGTTCTTGACTTATTTGTATATATAAGCTCATGCAGTTGGGAACATACACCCATCTCATAAAACATACATCATTGAAGTACGTGTTAGATTGTAGTGCTATTGGGAAGGAGTATAAAAAGTTGAAGGTTACCAGGAACAATAAATAATGATAAATTTAAACTGGGGCAATATCTATTGAGCTACACATACAGAAGTAGTGTCTCTTAGTATGTCGTTGACATGCAAGACGTCTCGGCATACAGTTGTAACGGATACCTAATGGTGCCCTGGAATAGTCCATCCCATGCAGCTTGAATATTCTCACACAGGTCCTGCAGATTTTGTGGTAGGGGTGGCGGTGGATTGACACCAGGTCTTCTGGACACGTTACCACAAACCATTCATCTTGGCGCTGCCTGCGGTGCCTCCACACACGGTTGTCTCAACCAAGACTAAAGTGGGACTTCATTAACTTTGACTGTCTTTTTTTTAGCAACTTTGACATTTGACATTGACTGTCAGGCACGACACCATTAGACTTTGGAAATTTTTACGTGTTGTTAAGAGATAGCTGAATGTCAGCGCTTGTGGCTGTGGGTCACTTAGGTACAGTGATGAGGCCTGTCCTTGATTATGTCACACACGGGTTTCATGAGGGTGAAACTTAAATAATTTGCATGTCTCACAATGTCACACCTACTCGCCAAATTCCATTCCTGTTGGTTTATTCCTTCTGGGTGCCACTATTTGTGCAAATAATGTCTTTGTATATCAGTCAAAAAAAATTTGACTTTTGCATAAAAGAACTGTACAGTTCTACCAGATTTCATGGATGCCTTTCCTGGTACAATTCTGAGGGGAGTTTCCTGTAGTCCAGGATTTAGCCATTGCTGGAAAACCCATCTGACCGTACACTTCCATACACTACGGCCCTTGAGCATTCACCCCTGTTAGCCAATCGTTAGCTTCAGCTTTGTAAACCATTTTTCACACATCGAACGAGACATTCAGTGCCCTGCACTTCCTTTACTGTACCACCTCTTCTCAATCTACAAACACTATTACACACCCCACAGGTATTTATAGCCTGATCATCAGCCTGCAGTGACATCTGCTGGAGCCTGAAGTTACTATCACGTTAAAAACTTCCGGTTCCGGTGAGCTTACATACTTCAGTTGGAATAAACAATAGATTAGTCCGACTGGGGCCATCCAGAATACAGCTTCTGTCTTATTTAACAAGGTGGGTAATCCTGTAAATACTCCATTAAATAAAAAAATAACATTCCCGTTACGAAAGCTTAAGTGTGTGTAAAGTGTATAATGTTCAGCTTAGCAGGAACCACACACTGCTCTGCACTGGAGACAAAGTCTGAAACAATGAGCTGTTCAGACCAGTATATGAGTAAATGAAGGCCAGTGAGTTTATACCAACTACAGAGCAAATCCAAAACAGATGGAGGTCAAGAGAGAAGTTTCTCAAATCTCATTCTGACTGGACTCACGCCAGCCCTGCACTCTCTGACTACACAGACATACTGTTATAGCACATGCAGAAGGTGGCTTTGTATTGTCATGTTGAAACAAGCATGGGTGTCCCTGCAAAAACTAAAAGGCTGCATATGTTGTTCCAAAATGCGTTCAGAGTTAGTGCTGCTTTGAACAAAATAGAATGTTAAGTCATTTATTTCAAATAAAGAAATCACAAAGCTATTTCATGCTTTAGAAAATCAGTTTGTTTTTATTAATATCATCAAAATATTTATTTATTTATTTATTTACAAAAACAGAACTGAACACTATACAAATAAAGATATGGTAAAAGTACATATGCAGCTTTCAGTATGTGGATGTGGAGTCACAGTACCATTACATATCTTGTCTTTGTGCTGTACAGGTCCAAGTCTGTTTATAAAACACTGTCTTGTGTTATTATTTGCATTTTACCTACTGTTCCTAAAAACTGTTTCAAAAACGGAGCCATCTTTTCAACCAAGTAGCAACTATTTTTTTATGTAATTATGTGTTTAGACTACTTTACCCAAGTCTGAATTTAACCAGAGCACCCAAATTTACAACTGTAGATCACGTTGAAACTGTTAAACGCAACCTTTATGACAAGCCAAATGGTGATTATTTCATTATTGCATTAATGTTGTCTTGAAGGGCTTATGTACTGTAATCGCATAAACACTGTAGAGGTGGACGAAGTATACAACCATGCAGCTGAGTTAGTAGTAGAGATACCCAAGGTAAAATATTCCTCCAGTAACAGTAGAAGTTGCTCCCTTAGACCTTCACTTAAGTAAAAGTACAAAAGGATTTACCTTCAACTGTACTGGAGAGCAACAGTAGCATGATTTATTATGGTTCTAATGTCCTATTATCATTTCTGGAACAAGACTCTTAATCAACTTTACGTGAAGAGGCCCTGGTGTCTCTTTTGGTCCACCAGTCTATTAATAGAAGGTCATTAATTAGTCTGACACTGAAGTCCATGATCATAAGAACAAAACATTAAAGGAAAACAGTTTCCATTAGGTAAAACTAAGGTCTGTCCAACAGCTCAAAACAAGCTCAAAGCCTGGTCTGCACTGTACCCTGCTTTGTGGGCTTGCGTCCTGCTTCTTACATTTTGACATGTTCATGTTTTTATAGACACACAAGTCAAAAGGAAGGATAGATTGGGCTAATGTAATAGGGAAGACAGTAAGATATTTGACTTAAAGTAAAAGTTAAAGTATAAAGCCCCCCAGAATGAAATACTTAAGTTAAGACATGCAAAAACTACTAAGTGCAGAAACCTGTTACATGTACGTCCTTACCGTCCACCACTGTCCTACAGTAAAGTGCTACTACAAACCATAATAGAACACATACAGGCTCCATTGAAAGAAAGGAAAAAGAAGTGCAGCCAGATGGTCAGGAGCGATATTTGCAGACCCTGATTAAGATCAAACAAGCAGGCGTCCACAGTGGCAGATGTAGTCACACTGAGGTGTTACTGCTTTCAGAGAATGCAGTCAGGCAGAACGCACCGAAGACGTAGAGATCAGCAAGGTAAACGTCTGCATTCATTTACTGAGTTAGCACGTGTGAAAATATGGCAACCATAATGCCAATAAGATGTCAATTGTTTAGCAGGATCACACCCAATATTGGTGGTATGAATACCTCAACATGCAATCGCCTTATTTATGTATGAATCAAAAGTTGAATAATGCTGCACGAAAGCTGTGACTCTGTGCCGAGGAACATCAGAGTAGCTTCCTGCTAATAATGAGTAGATCGCACATTTTCAGAAGCCTGTTGTGCAGTGCTGCGTTCAGTAATTAATCCACGGCCAAACAGTAGTGGCGGGATCCCAGGTCTATTACAAGCTGTCAATGGGCATAATTAAGAGTGTTTACTGGTGCAGTTCCTCACTGCGGTGGAAGGCAATGCTGGCTCCAGCACCTGCTGCTCCTCCAGCACTCCAGTGCCCACATGCTGTCAGTGTAGCCCGCGGTGTGTCACACAGCGTGACAAAGCAGCACGCAGCTGCCGAAAAAACTTCATTCAGCTGGTTTGGCTGCAGAACTGATAGTGATCTCAGGACTGTGTGGACTATTTGGAAGTAGCCAGACACTTGTAAAAGTTCAATCTAAAAAATAAAGGTTTCAGGGCAGGTTATTTAGAGCCATGCCATAGAAGACATGATTTGGTTTCTATAAAGGACTATTTTTGTACATATGTTAAACCATTTGGGAACTTTTTTCTGTTTAAAGGAAGAAATGAAGTGGGTAGTTAACTCAGATGGTCAGGCAACGTCCCAGTACTTCTTGGATTATGTATAACATCATGTATAAAGCAAATTAAAATGTTTGCCAATAATAACATTGGTTATACAATAACATATGGTTGCCAGTCAGTCATACAGAAAATTAGACATTAATAAGTTTTTTCTCCTGGGTTGAAAAGGCTAAATGGTATATTTGTGTCTATGATATATATAGGTCTATTAAAAAAAAAAACCCAAAAAAACACTAAATAAAATATTTTATTTAATTTATATGACATACTCCAGTATTACTGTACGCCATATTAAGGCCTATGTGTCTGAAAGCATTCCCTTAAAGAAAACCTATTATGCTCTTCCATTTTTCCCTGACCTTTAATATGTTATGTAGAAAACTAAAGCATGTAAATCCATTCTAGAAGGCTTTCAAAAAATATAATTATGGATAATAAAAATAATTATATTAGCCAACCTTTAAATGGTTCATAAAGGGGTCGTGACACAGCATGGCCTCACATTGCACAGCATAGCATCATGTAGCAGAGCGCTGCTATAGCTGCTAAGTTCTCTTTTACACTCTCATCATTTGAAGTCGTGTTGACTTACTGCTTGAAGTTGACTGAAGCTTGATGTCGACAAATCAACGATTATGTGATTTTGACTAACAACATGGTGTCAGAGAAGGCAACAAGTGAGCCTGGTGGTTTTCTGATGGTAGCGATGTAATCCAAGGCTCCTTGGAAAGGGCATGTCATAGGCACGTATGGAGTTTGGCTTTGTGGATGCTAATAGATTGTTTAGAATCACTTGTCGCAAAGCTTTTTCTTCTCCTGTGGTTTTATTCATGACGTCATCTGTGATTAGTCAACGTCAACTTGTATTTTACCATGTAACTTTTATCATGTCAACTTAAAAAATCAGCAGTTGTGTAATCCTACTACTCATATCAATTAAGTGGAATAAAGCAATCAGCATCACTTAGTACAATTGGCATCAGTTTGCCGCTAAGGTAGGAGTATCTAGTAAAGTGGACAGTAAGTAGACACAGTGTTTGAAACTTGCTAACACACCACCACCATGTCAGTGTCACTGCAGTGCTGAGAATGATCCACCACCCAACTAATGCCTGCTCTGTGGTGGTCCTGTAGGGGTCCAAATCATTGAATAACAGTATAAAAGGATTAAACAAAGTATACAGAGATACAGATGGACTACAGTGTAAATGTAGAACTATAAAGTGCTTATATATGGTGGAGCTGATACAACGGACTGAGTGTACTTCAGCTCATTTCTGCAAGTAATGAACTTCAGAATACTGCATATTAATCAACTGTCTACTGCCCAAAAAGGTTTTATCCATTCATCTGAATATGTAATATTTATAGATGTTGCTATTGATAAAAACCTTATGTTGAAGATCAGAGAAGCAAGCAAAAACACCAAAGCAGATTCTGATCTCATCACCTGCGCACTTCAGTCGAAAGCATGAGTCATTCATTATTAGCAGAAGTTCCAGTGCCCGCTCAAAGGCCCCTCTTATGAATGTTGACAGGGCAGGCAGATGGAGTCTCTCTTTTATCCTAATAGGGCCTTCATGCACTGCACTGCTATATTCTTTAGACGTCAGTGCTTATTTAATGCAAATTGCCAGTAATTTGAGTCTTTGCCTGATATCCCCCTGAAGAACCTAAAATAGAGCTTTATAACAGTAGTCTAAAGCATTTAACCTGGCTTAGCAGAAAGTCCAGGGGCCTGCAGTGTGGCGAGGTATACGAGTATGTTAACATTATAAAAGATTACTTAAAGATTATTGTCATTATGTTACATATTCGATTTTAATCATTGATTAAACAGTTAATTGGATATTTCACATATTTTTCGAAAAGTCTGCATAATTAAATGATTAGCATGTTAATAAAGACGTTCAGAGTCATGAGATGAAGAAAGTGGCATTCAAGAGAAAAAGTATTGTAGTGGGATTTCTATGCATTCAGTGTATATGTATATATAGTTTTAACTCATGTTACTGTTACCACCTTTACACCACACAACTTGAGATTGAGGGTCATGTGGCTCTGGTGAATAGTGAATGGTCATTGTAAGTGTGGGGGTCACCCAACACGGCATGATCACGTTATCACGTTGATTGAAACAGGTTGCATACCTCAATGTGCAAAAATGTCTCAGTGTCAACTGTTTGGGGAAGGTCTGGTCAGTCGCAGTTTTGAAGCCTTAACAGTATTTTATAATTCCTAAGAGAGACAGGTCTGTTTTTTAAGGGGTTTGTTAGCTCAGCAGAAAACACCTCTTCCCCCAGTAATGACAGAACCCGGACATCAAAAGACTTTAATGCCTCAAAAAAGCGACGACATAGAATATAGTTATACAAAATGGTTCTGGCTACATTGACTGATCCTAAGATATTGTTTACTAGTAAGTATTGTGTTATGAAATGAATTGCTTTCTTTTTTATATGCTCATTTGATGCTTGTTCGACCAAATATTTACCACTCTTTTACATCGCCCTAGCTTCCATACAGCAGCTAATTATTGTTGAGGACTGAAGCTACTGATTGCTTCACCTCTGAATGATTTTTTTCCCCATTCATTAGTCAATCAAATCTTCTGCTGTGCCACCGTACAAGGCCTAGTTGTCATATTTTGCACTTCAGAATGCATCACTGGTTTTCAATAGGCGACAGCCAGGCTGGTCTAGCGCACCATGCAGCATCTTGACAACCATGCAGCATGATTCTTGGCATTGCCATGTTGAAAATAAGTATGCACATCCCTGAAAAAAAAGATTGCCTTGGAAAAGTAGAATATGTTGCTCTAGAATGGTGTACATATGTTAATGTTAACATTGTGTTCAAAGATGTCCAAAACAATGTCATACTCTGGCTTTTGAATTTTATGCTGGTAACAATCTTGATAATACTGTTTTTCAGTGGCCCAAAGAACACATTGTCCATTATTTCTGTTAAAGGTCTGAAGATGGACCTGACCAAGCACAGTTCATATTTCCACTGAACATTTATTCATTTCAGATGAGCTCAAGCCCAGAGAAGTCAGCAGCGTTTATGAATGTTGTTGATATATGACTTCTGCTGCAGCAATAAACACTCTTCATTGACATTGGTTTATCAAAGCAAATGCAGTGCTGCCCTAAGGTCATAGGTATTCAGTTTTTCCCTTTTTTCAATCTACCCTAATCTTTTGATAATATTATGCACTCTAGACGCTTTAAATACTTTCAAAAGTTCATTGGGGGACTTAAACAGTCATATTACTTGCTGACATTTTTCATTAAAGTGGAAGGCCTCAACTCATCCTTGACCATAAAGCGCTAGGCTTTTTCTGGATGTTCCTAAGCATAATTACATTACCTCTTCTAAAATGTTTTCTGAACATTTCACAATGTTATTAGTCTAAGGTATCCCATCCCCACTTTTTGGAATGTGTTGCAGGCATTAATTTCAGAAAAAGTGCATGTTTATAAAGAATGACTGATGAAATAAAAACCTTAAATATATTTTCTTTGCAATGTATCCATTTACATACAGTGGATTATATATCAGCTTCCTGACAGATGGAATAGTTGAAATTTAGGTTAATAGTTCATCTATAATGAATTAATATAAATCTAAATATTGATAAAAAACCTATTTTTAAGACCATCACTGTTTCCTGTTCGCAGTGAAATCCCGAAGCTGTCGTTGTGCCCCCCAGACAGTGAGGACCCAGAGTCACCAACAAATCAGGGCACCATAGAGGGGAACCAGATAAACAATCTGTGTAAAACACCATCCTCCTCTCAACTGTATGACCAAGTGTCACAGAGCTGTTCCTACCAGTCACCTCAACTCAAAAGATGCCCATGCTGCGACCACAACCAGCCAGTCACAGGCAATGCCGGTGTGAATCAAACGAACGCACCTTTACATTCTGACTGCTCAACCAACAAGACAGTTCACAGGTGCAGTCCCTTCCACCAGCCTCTGTGTCACAACACCATGCAGTGTCATTGGCTGCAGGGATCACGTGATGGCAGTAACTACAAGCCAGTTCAGCATCATGTGGTGACAGTCAGGTGCTTTTTTTCAGTCCTAAATATTCTATAGACATCAGTGTAAGCATTTCCAAGTGTAACCAGTCACTGTCTTTTTTTTAGGACTGAGAGATTCCACAGGATTCCGAAAAGGTGAGTTGGCACTTTGTGATCATGTGGCTGGTAATACATTTCTATCAGTAACTATGAATAAACAACAGCAGTGCAATAGAGGTACTCCACAATTTTACACTTCTTCATACAGTAATCAGTGAAATATAAATGAATGTATTGACCATAACACAAACGACCAACTTAGATTTCTATACAGTGGTGGTGATATGAACCATATGATATGATAACAGTACCTGTGAACGTGTTTTTATACACACATCATCAAAAAATAAATAGTTTCACCCAGATGGACTGTGGTTGAGTGTGCAACTTAAATTCTGTGCGTGTCTTATGATGTCAGACCTACAGATCCAGTTTGATTCTGATAACATGGCTATATTTGTGTTGTAAACATTGTAACCTCTGGTTCATATCACCACCATGTGTATGTGGTGCTGATATGGTAAAATAGTGTAAAATCTGCTTTTTAGAGTAGGTTTAAAGCTTAAACCATATTTGAAAATTAGCATATAAAATGTATCAAGCATAAGGTGGAACTTTAAACCAGCACTGCCCAGTCCTATGCGCAAGGGGTGGGTGTGACTGCCGGTTTTCACTCCCTCACAGCACCCATTCTGGATAAGATTAGACACTGCTGAACTAAACACTATGACTTCCTAACATGACATTCGACTTTGTTTACATCTTAATGATTCAATTTTGCAGAAGTTTTGAAAAATCATTAGAATTCCACACAGAACAACACACAAATCTGGCTTTAGAATAATATTTAAGGCATTAATAAAGATGTACTCTGTAGTCTGTACTAGGTTCGCCTATGAATTTAGAATTTCAGTTTTCAGACATCTCTGAATTCTTTTTTCTGACAGCTACTCCCAGGTCATAGTGGAATACCCAATGACAGTACTTATCTCATGTGCTGTAGTGCTCCTCGTCTTTTCCCTAGTAGGGATTTTGGTTGGTCCCTTGCCAGACTTCTCTGACCCTTTATTAGTAAGTACTTTTCCATTTATGATACACATTTCCTCAAAATGATCTGCACTGGTATATCACTCAACATACATTAATGAATCATACAACAAAATATAACCACACCATACTGAAACCACAGAAACGGCATGTGTGTTTCTAGAACAGCATGTGCCGTGATTAGAGCCACACTGGACAAAAGCATTCATTTCTTCCCTGAATACATTTCTGATAATTATCTAACCCAACAAAGAGACCTGCACATTTGCCTTGCAAAATAACCTGAGTGCATTGTTGAAAGGACATGCAGCCACCTTCTCTGTGTTTCTGGTGGGCTATTACAGGGATTCGAGCCCCAAGGGACAGACATTGGGATTCGAATGGCAGCATGGACGAAGCTGCAGGAAAGTACCGGGCCTGGGAAAGCACTATCTCTGACTTCTCAGCAATTCACAGACAAGGGCATGACACGGTACTGCACCCTGCAGTTGTGCTGCTTACAATATTAATGTTGTATTATATTTTATACTAATAATCAGTCATTTGTTTTGGCCCTTTTGAAAGCCGAGTTTAGGTTTAGTTTTAGGTTTAGATTTAACATACATTTTAGTTCACAGATGGAGTATTATTTTAGCCACGCCCTTTTTGCTTTAGAGCAGGAAGTGAGGCTCCATCACTGTCTGTCATAGTCACATGGTGAGCGGTTAGGTCCCAATGTTTTAAAGCAAATGTGACCAAAAGTCTGAAACTCAGTGTGTAACATTAAGAATCATCACTTCTAAAATACATAATACATACATTCCTGCAACAAATAAACTTATTTGAGCTTCCTGTTGTTATGTTAAGTACACCCAAAGCTGTGCTCGTTAGTCACTTCCGGGTTATTGTTGTGAGTTCTGCTCATAATGAGCTAAAATTCTCATTACCAGAACATTTAGTAAAGATTCTGAACAGAGTTCTTCAAAGCAGAAGGGTTTTAGTCTAAAGTCCAGGTCAGTTAAAGGTGTGAAAGTTGTTTTGAACTCTGACCTTATCCTAGTTTGGTGGAATGATTCATCTAATCCATCGCTCTTGGTGTTTACAGAGAGGTCAGCAGCAGGGCTCAGCATCACTTAAAACATCGTTCTAGAAGAATGCTGCACAGAGACTCTGCTGAGAACACGTTTTTCTGCAACGCTCCGGGTAAGGGGGAAATGAAGGAAATCACTTGTTTTGGGAAAACACCATTTCTCAATAAAATATGGAGCTTTCCAGCCTAATAAATCAATAAATGGACTGTAGCGTGTAATAAAGAATGCTGGTCTCCCTGCTCCATCTGTGACTCCGCAGGGGATGGTTATGCCCAGCTGGTTTTCCGCTCAGAAAACTCTGCCAGTCTCTGGAGCCTGAAGGCAATCTACTCCATGTGTGAGATGGAACAGACCCAGGTAAACCGCAGGGTTTTCTGTGCTTCACAACAGAAATATTTAAGATTGTTTTTAAAGACGTGAATAGGATGGGGGGTCAGAACATCTTTCACCAACCAGAATCTGTGATTTGTGATTCTATTAAATGTTTATTTATTTACATACATAATGTTTTCTGATGAGCTTAAACAAAACATTGTGTTAAATACAAACACATTTTGAAATTGATATGTGCAACACACTGCACCAAATGACTGTGCTGCCTCACCTTTCCTTTCATTAACACGTTTTACACAGGGATCTTAGGAGGTAAATTGTGGCAGTTTTGCAAGCATAATTTTTGCCCCTTCTTGCAAGACTTCAGCTGCTCGGCCATGGTTGTTATGGTCTTATTCTCCTCTTCGTGATGCGCCATATATTTTTAATAGGAGACAGGCAGACAACACACACTGGGGTAGCATGCGCAGAATGAGACTTGTCTTGTCAAAATAACCCGAAATAACCATGGACTTTCCACCAAAAGACATCGCACTGACAGCAGCACATGTCTCTTTAAAATCTCACATACATAGAACTCGGCAGCGTTTCTTCTTACAGAAAAGCTTTTCAAGTATTGCATTTAAGTTGTATTTCCAAAGTACTCCCGAGCCCATCTGGCTGTAGGTAGTGCAAGGCTTAAAGGTCTCACACATAGGGGTAGTGGTTTCAGGCCTGTCTGGATTCCATGAATCTTTTCGTCCATACTTTTTAGACGTGAAAGACCCAAAGTGCTGAGAAATGCTCTGTTTGATTATTCTCTAATGACGTTAGTGAATGACCCATTTTTGCTTGCCTTTGAGCCTTTGGTGGGCAATTCTGTGTTGCCTGTTTATGATCCCCTCACCTGTTACCAGTCTACTTGCTTATTGGATGTTTTAAAACACTGTAACTTGAATGTACTATGAACTTTTCAAACTTCTCTGCCTTAACATTTTACATGGCGTGTATTTACATTAATCACATGGGTAAACCATAAGTCATTCATGTGTTCTTTGTCAGTTATATTAAGGTTTATGAGAATTGAATAATCACAGATTCTTGTTTAATTGCCTTTAACAACATGCAGCATGATTACACTAAAAATCATTAATCTAGCATGTAACCTAATCCAAACGATTACTACTTTCCAAGACTTACAGACATAAGTGTGCATAGGTTTGGCATGGTTGTCTGATCTATGCACATTGGCACATGCAAATGTTATTTTTGTTCTTCTTAGTTTATGGAAAATGGAATAAACCCACTAAGAATCTCTAATATGGAGTGTTTTCTGCACACAGCTCAGTTGTCCATAGCCAGTCTTGAGCCGCTTTTGGAAATGTGACAAAGCAGAACACAAACACATTCTTTGGACATTTAGCTATAGAAGCTAGAATTCCAAATCTGATTTGTATGTTTACAAGGACTTTGAATGCAAAGTCTAATTAGATTTTAGGAATAGAACTATATGTTTTATCAAAGTGGTTTTAAAGTAATCATGTAAGTACTTATGTAGGTAATTATATTTTTATACTGGATCCATTCACAGACTAATTTCCTGATTAATTTCAGAGTAATTTCCTGATGTTAATCTTGAATATGTAATGGCTCTACATGAATTCTATATAAACCCAACCGTTTGATAAGGTGCCATTTACTCTGTAAAATGCTAGTAAGATGTGACAACCAACTGAGCACATTGATTTTCTTTCCATTTCCTTTCAGTTACGCTCAGATGCACACTTTGAAGAACTCTGCCAGGTCAAATCGGAGAGTGCTGGTTCCAAGGTTAAGAGAGAATGCTGTCCAAGCTGGTCTCTGGGAAACTTCTTGGCACTCCTCAACAATGTCTCATCTTGCTTTAGCCTTACAGCACAGCAAGTGACAGACAATTTAAGCCTGCTCAGATACTGCGCTCCATACTACCATGATGGCAGCTTGGTTGCATCATGCGCAGAAAGAAGCAAGCATGGCTACTGCGCCTTTGTCCCACTCGATTGCAAGCGCTCAAGCATCATCTTTCAGATTCTGCATTTCCTAGTAGACAAAGACTTCCTCGGGCCTCAGACTGTTGAATACCAGGTTCCATCTCTGAAATACAGTGTTCTGTTTCTACCAGTGGCAAAAGGAGATACATTAATGAAGATGTATTTGGAACATCTTGAAGGTAAAGAGCTCACATACAACAACACCACCATAACAGGGATGGACCTGGGGATAAAGCAGAAGCTTTTCAAGTATTACCTCTCACGAGACTCTGTCTACCCAATCCTAACGGTTCTCGCACTGCTAATTACAATGGCCTTATATCTTAAGTCACTCCTTTTGTCAGTTATGTCACTGGCTGCAGTCTCATTGTCTCTTTTAACGTCTTATTTCTTCTACAAAATTGCGTTCGGCCTAAGATTTTTTCCACTCCTCAATCTTGCCGCGGTTCTCATCCTCTTAGGAAGCTGCTTGAATCAAGTCTTCACCTTTACTGACTTGTGGAAGGTACAACTGAGCCATAATCCTCCTGCTGCACTAGAAAAGAGAATGCACCGGGTCTTACAGGAAATGGGGTACTTGATATTGGTATCCGGCCTAACATCTAGTGTCGCATTCTACTCAGGCTACATAAGCAGCATCACGGTTGTGAGGTGTTTTGCTGTGTACCTTGGTAGTGCCTCTTTAATCAACACACTGTTCGCTCTTGTTTGGCTGCCCTGCACTGTTGTTCTACAAGAGCGGTATGCCGCGTCATCAACCTTTGCTACTAAGCCACCATGGAAGCCATGCTGTTCAAATATTCCTGGAGGCTTCTGGGACACAAGTTCAAGGAAGCGGTGCCTTTTCAAGATGGGACAGAAAATTCGAGGACTTAAACGAGGTCTCACTGACACGTCAAATTTACTGTTCTTGAAATTCCTGCCCTGCGGTGTGGTTAAATTTCGCTACATTTGGATCTGCTGGTTTGCAGTGCTGGCTGCGGGGGGAATTTACATATCATGCGTGGACCCTGGCATGAAACTGCCATCTTCAGACAGTAGGGCTACACAACTGTTCCGCTCCAGTCATCCTTTCGAGAGATACGACGCAGAATACCGCCACCAGTTCATGTTCGAGCGAATGAAACAAGGCGAAGATGAGCCTATGACCCTGACTCTGATCTGGGGCGTCATCCCAACTGACAGTGGGAATCATTTTAATCCCAAAGGCAATGGCTCCTTTGCCATGGATCCAGACTTCAACATGACTAGTTCTGAAGCCCAACTGTGGTTGCGAGACCTATGTGGGAAAATTAGAAACCAGAGTTTCTATTCGTCATCGCCAGAAGAACATGAAGCAGCGGAAGACAATGCCTGTTTTGTGGAAGATTTGATTCACTGGGTGTCTGTACGCCGATGCTCTGAGAATGAGGATGCATTCAGTTTCTGCTGCAACAATATTTCCTTTCCATACCCGCCAAACGTCTTCGAGCAGTGTCTCAAAATGATGGTGGCAGAGCGTCAGATAGAGAGGCATTCACCCAGAAATGGAGGTCTTCGCTTTGATTTGCACAGTCAAGTTGCCGCCCTTGTTGTAGTCTTTAAGACCTCACAACGTTACAGCTTCAACTTCAGCAGAACATCACGTTTCTACAGTCAGATTGCGTCATGGTTTAATAAGGAAATTGCAGGAGCTCCACCAGGACTCCAGAAAGGATGGTTTGTGAGCCAGTTATCGTTGTACGACCTCCAGCAATGCCTAAGCTCAGAGACGTTAGAGGTCGCAGGCTTTTCAGTAGCACTTACATTCGCATTGCTTTTACTTACCACCTGGAATATACCACTAAGCATCTATGTGACTGTTGCTGTGGGAGGCAGCGTTTTTGCTACTGTTGGCCTGCTTGTGCTTCTGGAATGGCAGTTAAATAGTGTGGAAGCACTGTTTATTTCAGCTGCTGCAGGACTCTCTGTTGACTTTGCAGCCAATTATTGCATTTCCTACTGTCTGGCCCCACACAACGACAGACTGGGCAGGGTAGCACATTCCTTGAAGAGAATGGGTTGTCCAGTAGCCACAGGTGCTGGAGCATATTTTTGTGTGGGGATCATAATGTTACCTGCGACAGCATTGCTTTTCAGAAAGCTAGGGATTTTTCTCCTTCTCGTGAAGTGCGTGGCATGTGGATTTGCCACCTTCTTCTTTCAGTCACTCTGCTGCTTCTTTGGCCCTGAAAAGAACTGTGGCAAAATAATTATACCATGTGCAACAGAGCGAACCACTGAAAATATGCTATCTTCATGCTCAGCTGCTGAACCTGGAACCGCCAGTCCTTCGGTTAACGGGGCATTCAGCTGTGGCACAGGATCACGGGGCAGAAGGAGCTTCAACAAAGAAAGTGGCGGAGGATTCCTGTGCCCTAATCAGCAGCGCCACAGGCACCAGCAGGCAGGGGTGAGAAAGGACCCAGAGCAGTATGAGCTGCAACCATTAGCCTGTCATCTGAGCGACAGCTTTGAAAATAGCACTTGCACCAGCAAGCTGTCCAACAGGCCTTCTGTCCTTTCGGATGACATAGAGTTCTGTGGTATCAGTCCAAAACAAGATTATGACAGGATTAGCATGGAAGCTGACAGTGAGGAGATGGGTAGCAGGCACCTCAAAGGTTGCAACCCTCCCCCAGCGCTCCAGACCTCCTCCCCTTATAAGGGGAACATACCGCGACCTGTAGTGGTTGCTCCCGGTGATCCAGCAAAGGAAAGGCTTTTATGTAAGAAATGTCGCGGTCAGCCCGTTGGCGGAGTTAAGCTATGGAATGCTTCTTTGTCCTCGTCCTCCAGCATGGATGATATCATGGTCACGGAAACTATGAGCAATACCAATAAAAGGTCACTTTCTATGGACGGTACAACTTCATGTCATCCACACAAACGACTTTTATCATGCCAGTCACAAAGTTCCTTCGAAGGACTTGAAGATTCCAACGAGACGTGCTTAAGCGACATTGAGCCCACTGTCTCAGTACCTCCATCCACTGTGAATGAGGCAGAGCTGCGACCAGGCCACCTGAACGGCAAGAGAGATACGTTGCGTCTGTCCCTAAGGGAAACGGTTTATGATCTTGGCTCCCCAGGAAACGGCAGGGGACGGACAAGCCAAAGTGAGCTGCCTGTGATCCTGCCGAACAGTAAACCTGACATGCCGGATGTTTGGATCAAGAGGGATGGGAGAGGTGAGGACAGCAGCTGATTGAAACATTCAGTAGACGAAACCTCATTGACTGCTTTCAGCATGTCCATTTCTAAAGTGTTGAACCTGTACAGAGTATCCTGCAAATTATTAACAGTACAAAATTGATGAACTTACCTGTAAATGCCTACCAGACTTTACGGATCTATAAACACTATGATACAGTCCACACGTTTTTTTTGTGGAATCCTTCAAAAGTTATTTTCCACTGCCTCCACCAGTGATTTTGACACAGATGAAACTTCAAACTGGGGGACCAATGTCATTGCATGTCTTACTGTATAAGCACTACAACAGCCTGTCCCTTGTGGCCTTGTGTTGCTGTTTTCTACCACAAAAATTGTATAAACTCTCAAAGGATTATGGTGCCTGAACCTGTAAACACAAACACCAGATCGGTTCACTTAAGCCTTGTCCTAAAATAATGCCCGCCAGTGCGTTTGGTTTTATTTTGTTCTGACTGTTTCACATTTAAATATACAGACCTCTTGATCTTACATGTCACACTATTTATATGGTTTTGCACATTTATCTTATATGGAACTCATGTATATTCTCATCAAGCATTTAATTAGGATCATCCTTCTATCCACACTTATGGTCCATTTTATCAGCTCCAGTTACCATACAGGTCCACTTGGTAGTTCTACAATTACAGACTGTGGTCTGTTTCCCCAGCATACTTTGTAGCACCTTTTCACCCTGTTCTTCAGCAGGTATTATTTGAGTGGTGGTACTGGTGTGAGTGTTTAAACAAAGAAACTCGTCCACCAACCACAACTATCCAGCCAACAGTGTCTTGTGACCACTAATGAAGGACAAGAGACTACTGTGTCTGATCCACTCACACCAGCGCAACACACATTAAATGTAATAGCATAGCTGGGAATGATCCACCACCCAAACAAAACCTACTATATGGAGGTCATCTGGGGGCCCTAACAATTGAAAAACACAGTGAATGGTATTTACAAAAACTGGACTCCAGCCGGTAATGTTACAGTACAGCAAAACAGACAAAAACGCATAATGAGTCTGATATAAGGTGTTCCTAATAAAATGCTCAGAGTATTAAATATATTTATCAGAGACATGATTACTGCCCACGCACAGTGTTCATAGCTATATGTATTACTAATATAAACTTATGTGCACATTTACAGTTCAGACAGTCAAGATATTCTAATGACCGTCTCCAACGATCAACAAAGCCATACAAAGTACAGTATAACTTCTAATTTAGGCAGAAGCAGGTGTGTCATACAATCAATGCCTCTAAGGTCAGGTACATAAGATACATTATTTTCAAAAAAAGTCTACTCAGAGTCAGTTGGTCAATCAACTGACAGAGGCATATCCTACATAGTTATTTTTCGCTCAGTGCATTACAGTCTATGTCCTTTCTTTACGTGTCTGTATTGGTTTAAATGATGTATGATCACAAGAGTGCAAAGAAAGTTGTAAAATGGTGCAAAGTATGGTGCTGTGTTGTATGACAACATCATCTGAATGAATCTTAACAACAAACATCTAACACCAATACATAATACAGAATGTAAAACATATACAAGCCATTTAGTGAAAGAGGAAAGGTTTTAATGAAACAACAAATCAAGCACTCAAATGAAGACAAGTCCCAGTGATTCACAGATCAATGAACTTAGAAGGCCTTTCTTCAGCCAGTTTATTACCAAAATGGGGTCAATGCTTTCTTGGAATAATGGCCATTAACCAACACATCCACAATGCTGTCCTACCTTTGTAATGTACAAAGTGCCAAATGTAAAAAGTATTTGTGCCAAGCAGAGTTGAGTTGAGCTGTGCTGCGTCAAGTGAAACGTATTATTACAGACTTGTTTTAATGTTGATACTGTTAAATGTCAGATTTAAAGTGTTTAAGACAGAACTATGATGGAGATCTGATGGAAAACAATAAAACATATTTTACTGAAGTAAAGACCGTTGTCTGAATCAAACAAAAATGGAAATGTGCTTGATAGGTCTCCAGAACCTATACAGTTTTTGAATGCTATCACAGTTTATTTTTGTACCTCATATGTCTGATTTCTTTATTTCAAAATTAATTTCCTCTCTATTTAACTAAAATAAAACAAAATAAAATTCAAGTCAGATCTTTAATAAAAGCAGTGTCAGTCGTTTAACCCTCGCCATTTTCAGTATAAAGGACTGAACTGAACCCAAAAGAAATTTAATCCTCTTCCCAATCTTCTTTAGCCCAATCAGGCAACTGTGTGGAGTATTCAAAATCTAAACCCTTGTAGCGTAAAGCATGCAAGTACATAATCAATTCCTTCTCTGTAGGGTCAGGTCGCACAATTTTACACTCTCCACACAGATGATCCTTGACAACCTTATCACTTGCAGTTCTGTAGGATTCCTCAGATTCGGAATTGCTCCGTTCTGTCTGTGCACCATTTTTTTCTGCCTCCGTGCCATTTGAAGCGGTCTTTGGTTCAGAATCCCCTGCCTGTAGCGATGCTCCAGGCAGTTTACAGAAACCGTCTTCACAGGCAGCACTTACAGCGGGCACAACCTGCAGACCGCTGTTAACTGAAGCATTGCCACTTGTATCTGCTTTTGAACCACTCTTTAGTGATATAACCTCATCTGGAATGTCCAATAGGTGCAAACTCTCCTTTGATCGATGCTCCTCAAGAAGGGCTTCCAGCAGCTCCTCATCATTCATACCCACCAAACCTCCCTTGCCCCTGTTGGGGCCCCATGCAGAAGACCCATAAATGGGGTCGTTAAGGATGGGGAAGCCCAGGAACTGGAGATGAACGCGAATCTGATGAGTGCGCCCTGTGAGTGGAAGGCAGCGCACCACACTAGAATGGCCGTTATAGCTGAGCTTCTGAAAAACTGTGCGGCATTCTTTGCCTTTTGGATCCACCCTGCAGAGACCCACTTTGAAAGACACAACCAGTATGGGTTCCTCACACACCACTTCACCATCTGGAAACTCACCTTCCACACGACAAACGTACTCCTTCTCCAACTGCACAAAACAAATGAAAGTATTTATCAGTAAAGCCTTTAAATAAAATCTGTTCGTTTACTTGATTATTATTATTATGATTATGCTATTGGGAAAGAAGATAGAGGTTACTAGAAACAGTGATGATGACGAATTTGATGGTGAGTTTAGACTGACTAAACATATAAGAAACAAATATTCTGAGGCATATCATGTATCAGGGGAATGTCTTGATTGCAGAATATATATTACTAAAGATTTATTTTTTTCCATATTAATAAAAAAAATAATGTGATTATAAAAGAATATTTAAATCACTGTATAAATGCACATTAATATGAGGAGTTTGCAGTGTTCATCCTACCTGTCTATCCCGGACCATCTGGTCCAGTTTCTTTGACACCTCCAGAGTACGAGCGAACAGAAGAACGCCAGACGTGAGGCGATCCAGACGATGCACCGTGTGAAGGCCACAAAGGCCTCTTTCCTTCCCCAGAATGAAGATGACTGTGTTGTGCCGATAGCGTCCACAGGGATGCACAGGTAGTGATGCGGGCTTATCCACAACCACAACTTCACCATCGTCCACTAAAACCTCCAGCGGCCGACCAACAACAGGCGGCTCATGGCGATGGACTGTGTTTCTCATGAAGTCGTTGTTCTAGAGAAAAGGATATTTAACCGTTTAAATCATATCATGGAAAGTTTTCATAAAGCTTTTTGGGTAGTGCAGATTTAGGATCAAATTCCTCTCATTTATTATGGCCTTACGAACAACAGACCCTAAACCAGCACCCTTTTAAGAAAAAAAAAAGCAGAGGAAGATTCCTAGCCAACAACACTAAACATTGTGACTCATATTCAGCTGGTATAAGATGGTCTAAGCAGGTTTTTGATGGTCTAGGTCAGAGGTCTCCACCCCTGATCCTGGAGATCTACTTTCCTGCAGTGTCTGGGTCCCGCCACAATCTACCCTAACTGCTCCAGCTAATAATCTTCTTCAGAAGTTTTTGATTGGCTGAATCAGATGCATAATTGTCAGGTGGCATTGTATTAGATATAAACTCCGTGCAGGACAGTAGATCTCCAGGAGAAGGGTTGGTGACCACTGGTCATAGACAAGCTGAATATCCAGCCAGTCTATGCTGTTTAACTAGCTGGTCAAACAAATCATCTGACCAGCTAAACCATTTCGATCAAACAAGAATATGCAGGTCAACCAGCTAACTTTGGCTAACTCAGAAATCTTGCTGGGTGTAACGTTCCCCGTATCTGCTCGTAAATAGTGAGCACATGTATTTTCTTACCTTCAGTGTTATATTTAAGTTATCCACCGGTTCTTCATTCAACCGGATGCGCCCATCTTTAACAGCTTTCTCGTAGTAGTCCAGCGGCTCAGCACGGAACTCGCTACTGAAGACTTCAAGCAGAGTTTTGCCAATCCAGCGCCCCTTGCAGTAGGTCTTAAAGTCAAAGTAATACGGGTACACTTTCCGAAGCCCACCTTCAAAATAATACGAGGTTTCAGCAAAATGCTCCTGGCTGAAGCTCACGCCTGGGTTGCGTTTCTGAGGAGGGGGGACGTACCTCTCTCCGGGCCGTAGCTGTTTACCCCCGCCACCCCTTCGCCTCTTACCGCGGGTGGCTCTCTCCTGCTCGCCGGTATCATCGCTTTTCCGCTTTCCTGTACGGTCTTCCTGCACTCCTCCATCTCTCGCTGCCTGGCCCGGTGTAGTTTCACTGACGGGCTCCTCGGTCCTGTCCATGTCGCTGCTCTCTGAGGTAGCGCTCTGTACACCTGGCCGGTAGGAAGACTTCAGTTGTGCTGCGTTTCTTATGTTGAGACCTTCCCACAGTGACAGACAGCTGTGTGAGGCATGACCAGTCCTAACACAACGACCGGAGAGAGCGTGTAAGTTTAACCGTCCTAACATTCACTTTAACGCTGTCGGCCGAAACATGCCGCACCACGAACCACAACACACACGCGATCGCCTTCTAGTCGCATTGTGATGACGTCGTACTTTGACGTCTCATGAAAAGACAGTTTTTTAAATCTATGTATATACATTCAAATGCCATACAATAAAAACACAACACGTTAATTCGTTAAATAATAAAATTATCACATTATTAAATTCAGTGCATTTGGGTGTAGAAACCAAAATCTTAGAGAGTGCACTATGAGTATGGAGCTATTGGAGATTCAGCATCAGGACAATGATATGGGATCAGGCTAACTGATAAATCCTGGTTTGTGGAATCTGAAGACCCACTGTCCTGCACTTTAGTGCTTTTCCTGCTTTAACACAGCCGCTGTAGCTCACTAATGGGGTGTTAATGAGCGGAGTAGTTGGACCTGGCATGCAGTGGTCTAAGTTACTGAACCTTTTTATTTTTATTCATCAAAACAGGATGTTTCCTAGTTTTGTTAAAAAACAGGTATTTCCATGTGACTCAATGTCTAATATAATAAGTGAACCAAACTCACTTTTTAGCCATTTTTAGCCATACGACAGATTTGGAAAAAGTTTTAATAATATCAACAATAATTATGGGCTTCATTCAGTAATATCTTAATAATATCATTCATTCTTTTATGTAAATAAATTCTGCTCTTACCTATGGTCAGGATATCAGAATATCTCATTCTTTGAAAAATCTTGCAAAAAATATGTCAGTGGGGTTGAGAAATTTCTTCTTAATACCAACTGGTGAATATATTATTATTATTATTATTATTATTATTATTACTTATTCACCAATTGTGCTTATGAAGAAATTACTTTTAAACTCCCACTAACATTATTATTATTTTCACACTTAATATTGCTTTACAATGAACAAAAAGGAGCGACTAGGAGAAAGAGATGAATAAGAGAAAAGGTCTGATTTAAGATGAGGATAAGAACAGTCACAGAAGTTGTGAAGGGATTCCGAAGTCTGAGCCTCAGAATTGAATGTTCGGGTCAGTCTGGTATTAGAGTGATTTGAAACCAGTACTGGTGGACCTGTGAGTGTGAGTATGTAGGGCTGTAAGGGATGAAGTGTAGCCAGTCTGTGTAGAGCTTGAAGGACCTTATTCGCTGGAAGACAGACCACCAATATAACTACTAGAGTATGAGATTCGTACTCAGACAAGATAGCATACAGACTAAGGAAATGAAACACTTCTGATGTGGACATTAATGGGTTCATTCTGAAAATAATTCTTGTCTGCAATTAGCTCAACTGCTCGGTTTGCAACTCTTAGAAAACAACAACTCTTTTGGAAAGCACAGATGGTGATTATGAAACATAATGGGATACAAAAGGATAAAAAAAAACCTTTTCAGGAAAATACATACAGTCAACCAGTTTATGAAGAATCCAGAACACAACCAATTAAATATCAAATGAGAGCAGTTAGTGGAACGTCCATCAATGGTACACTGCAAATCTCTGTATTTAGTCAGTAAACAGGATGGCAAGGGAAGCTGGCAGGTGTGTTGCTAAGCAGCAGGTTGAGAGGAGAAGAGGAGAGGCCTGCACTCTTCCCTAAGTGTGTGCTGCACTGCAACACCAGAGCCACCTCCTGCAGGGGCAACCACACTGCAATCAGAGTTCACCTCTGGGGAGAGAAACAAACGCAACATTCACACACTCACACAATAAGAGGAATCAAGGTCATTACAGCTTTGTGTTGTTTTGCTGAATTACTTTCACCTTCTGGGAAATTAGTTATTGAACACACTGTCATTTTGTGTCCTAAGTGTGCTGTAGGCACACTTGACTATAAGCTAATTCTGCACATTTTGTACACACACATATATAATAGTTAAGGTAATGTCTAGGCTTGACTTGAGCTGTATAATGATCATGATGATGATGATGATGAAACATGCCTTGGCCACTGGAGGTGCTTGTCTGTGAGTGGAATATAGAGCACACCCATGAGTGCTTTCTTCAGGAAGGTTCCATCACTCTGGCGATCATACTGTTCCAAAACTTGGCCTCCAGCCTCTGGACCAACAGGCAGAACCAGTCTTCCCCCTGGTTTCAACTGGTCCAGAAGCTGAACACAGATTTTAGTGAGATGCCTTCAGAACGTGTTCTGAAGATTGTAGACTATAGAATTATAGAACTCATGAGATGCTAATCAACATTCAGAAATTCAAATAGAACATTTTAAAAAGTCATGGTTTTGTGAAAAAGAGTAAGTCAATGTGACCAAAGGTCTGCAATTAATATAAAAATACTGTATCTGTATCCTAGAAAATTAGCCCACAATTATGGTTGCCATGTTGGTTTGGAATTTTTCTCCCTGAATAATAAAAACCTTCATTTAAAAACTACATTTTATGTTTAATGTTTAAATGATCTGAAACACACACACATATACATACATATATATATATATATATATATATATATATATATATATATACATACATACATACATACATACATACATACATACATACATACATACATACATACATACATACATACATACATACATACATACATACATACATACATACATACATACATATATATATATATATATATATATATATATATATATATATATATATATATATATATATATATATATATATATATACACACATACATACATACATACATACATATGTGTTTAGGTCTCAAGAAAGAAAACATTATACTGATGATAAAAATAGTAGATACTATATATATATATATATATATATATATATATATAACATCAAGCCAGACCTTCTTACAGGGTTTTTCCCCTCCTTTTTTCTCCCTAATGCTACTTCTTTCAGTTAAAATAAAAATCTTACACAGTGCAGCTTTAATCTATTTCTAAACTATGTATGTATAGATGATTCTCAATGATGTTCTTGGGCAACACAATCCATTTTCACTACTAAGTTTATATTAACAGCACAATAAGAAAATATGCATATGCTCAATGGATGACATTTTTAAAAGTAAACTGTTAAAACACAAACACTTCTTTTCCAAATGTATGAATCTTACAAAATAAAAATAACAAAAATTGCACTGCTGACATTTCCTTAAATTAAGTGCTTACCGCTTTGGGAATCGTTGGTGCAGCTGCCCCAACATGAATGACATCGTAAGGAGCCCCATCTGGATAACCTAAGCGGCCATCACCCACTGGGAAAAGAAGCACAGCTGTCATTAGACTGACAAAAGCTTTTCTTAGGTTAAGCGAATACTGGGATTTGGGCACAGTGAGAGTGTTTGTGACTGTAATTTGTTACATGCTTTTACTGCCTGTAAGTGAGTGACTTTGGATTTGCTGAAATACACTCAAAAGAATAGTTGCCCCAGAAGGAAGTGCAATGCTACTGGGAAGGAAGATAAAGCTCACCAGGAAAAGTAAATGAAAGGAATGATATGGGTAACATTTATTGAGTTACACATACAGAAGTAGTGTTTCTCATAGCGTCAGGCCACCATGTTTGCTAATGCATCATGTCAGACATCTCAGCATGGAGTTGTAGAGGTTCTTAAAGGTGGCCCGATGATGAGTGTAATTAATTTTGACAAAACCAAATAAATCTTTGTAGGAATACTTGTCTTAGAGCCCAGTCACCATTTGAATAAATTAAGCATTTCAGTATACTGTTTAGAGCTGAATTCGATTAATTCTAATTTATTCCACATATGAAATTAAGCTTTTCTTTGTATAAAATATTATCCAGGTTTTAATACCTACCCACTAACTTGATCCGTCCAGAGGTCAATAGTTCTGGGTCATCAGCTTGGATGTTTTTCACTGAGACTTGCACTAATTCATCTATGTGCTCGATTCCCACTACCTTTCCAGTGGCTCCCACCTGCACATAGAAAATAGACACATTTAAAGGTAACAACTGGGGGGGTCAGAAATATTGTACACACAAAACAGCTCGTAGGCATGTAAAGTAAACGCACTGTTTTGTTCTAATCATTTATTGTAATTGATTTGCAGCATGACCACTTTATATTAAGCTACTGTATGTACTAAATCAGTTGATCTAATTATGAGGCTATACGCAAAGACAGCTGAAATGTTACATGACATCACATTATTACACATGTTTAAGAGACTCACCATTCTTGCAAAGCAAGCAGTGAGATAACCACTGCCTGAGCCAACATCCAATGCTGATGCCCCTTCAATTAGCTTGTCTCTGAGAATCTCTAATGCATGTGCATGCTACAGACGAAATGAGGCATTATCAATACTCAACAAAAGATTAAACAAACCTTTAGTTACACATTCACTGAATTAAACAAATACAGATGCAGTCAGTTACTGGATTCTGATTAACTTCCTTTTGTCCAGATTATACATGCTTTATTAGCCATTCTTTGCTTACCATATGAGGAGCACTGATGGTGGCCTTGTAACCTTTAAAATAAAAAAAGCAACTAGTTTGTTTTGGAGGACAAAAACATCTTCTTACTAATTACACGTCATATTTTTGCTATTGATATATGAACTCACCTATGTTCCGAGGAGTATCTGCATAGGGGTACTCTTTGGAATAGATTCCACGATCAGTGGCTAGCATCACTTCAAACACTTCATCACTACGGATAACTCCATGTTCTGTTTAAATAAATTCCTTATACATCAGTCAAATCAAGAACGCTGCTGCATGAGTTCTATTTGCACTGGGAGTAATGTCCCAATATCCACAGTCATTACTTACCTCGCAAACGACTTATAAGCTCTGGATGTGTTTTCCCACTGGATATCCATGCCATTGTTCTAGATAGCAGCAAACCCATAGGGAACGCTACTGCAGCTAGCCTCATGAGAGACTGCATTTCCTGAATAGAACCACCTGCATCAGATTTTTAAAATTCTGTTCTTAACATTGTACTGTACATTATTAACACTAGCAGTTAGTATAATTTATAATACAAACACACACACACACACACACACAAATCCCTTCATGAAAAAGAACAACTGTAATTTCTACTAGACTCTAATAAGAATTACAAATACACAATATATCAGATGTTTTGACTTGCTATATGACGTATGTATGAATGTTTAGACGATGCAGGGCTACACTGCATTTAATTTATCTGTTTGTATTATTTGTTTGCATATATATATATTTCTTCATTTGTAACTATCACAATAAGTGTTATAGGGTAACAAGTGTTATTCAGTCTAGTTTGAGTTTCTACATTTCAAGTTTCAAATTTCAAGTTTAAGTTTATTTGTCATTTGCAAAACATGTCAGGACATTCATGCACTAAAATGAAATGACTATGTATCAGCAGACATGCATAGTTTACAACAGAACATTCACTACATAAGTTTTATATATTACATATAGAGGAGGTTTTGATGACTATTGTAGATGACTATGGGAACGTATAGTGATAATGCAGTTCTGATATATTAATATAATAATAATAATAATAATAATAATAAAAAATCATTATTATTAATAGTTGTAGTAATTAGAAATATTAAAATTGATAATACTAATGATTGTTTTATATATATATATATATATATATATATATATATATATATATATATATATATATATATATATATATATATATATATACATAAATAATTGGTGGTATTAATAGGTTTTCTTATCGGTAGACATGACCTCTCTACCAAAAGAAAAGAGGACATCTATAACGATTAGATATCTAGATTAAGGTAAGGCTTGTAGTTTCACCCCATAGATCCAAAAGTCATGTATTTCTCTATATAACCAGTCTACGGTAATATTACTACAAACTAAGTTTTATTATATTCCTGTTCACAGTGGTTATAGTATAATCATTATAATATTCCTGCAGCATTTTATTAATCAGTAATACTTCTGCAGCGCAAAATAATAACCTAGAGGAACTGTCCTGTCCAATTGTAAGACTCGTACCTACCAAAAAGCCCTGTAGTATTACTATACCATTAGAAGGCAGATTTGTGCAACCTGATCGTGAACGCAAAGTTTTAAGCATGCAAGCCGTGGACATGTCAGCCAGGGTAAAATGACCACAGCTTCACTTGATCATGGCAGTATAGACAGAACAGCTCACATTCAGCGCCGACATTACTGAGCCTACCTAGACGCTGCCGCAGCCCAGACTAGTGCTGAGTTCAGCATTCACCGTCAGCTCCGCAGTCCAACACTGGCCTAATTAAAGAGGCACCATAGTATGGCGTAAGAGAGACTGGGCGGCAGAAACCTTTAGAAAATCACATGGTCGTCACATTATATCTGTGTATGCTACAGCGAAACTAAAATTAATGAGTAGCGAATATTAATAGTGCCACAGTTATCAGCAATTTAGCGGAGAATCCTGCAGCTGAGCGAGAGAGCCGTGCTGTCCATGAACGCGCTCCACAAGCCAACACGTCTAGTTCTGCAGCAAGCTAGCATCCGAGCATAAACAGCGACATGCTAGCGTCTGAGCATGGACGTTTTGCAAGCTTGACGTCTCCACAGTTTCATTTTCATCTGTAGGGTTTAATACTGGACCTCTTTAAAGAAGGACTATACATATAAACACCTTATATAAACTTCACCCTACAGACGGCTACATTCATGAACGCGCACACGGAAGAGAAAGCCTCAGCTCCAATTCTTAACCAATCAGATTAACGTATGAGTTGATTGACACATCTGTTGTCCAATCAAATTTCAGAGTGTTTAATCGCTGCCGGTAGCACGTAGAGTAGTAATACTTATCTGTGTTTACCGAGGAAAGGCTGGCTTCTATGAAAAAAGCGAGGATGAATTTTCTGTGTTAATTCACCGACTTACATATCCGCTTAAATCTCTTCGGTGAGAATTAACCACGTTTTTCAGGTAAGACAGAGAAACTGCTGGTTTTATATCTCTAATTGCTATCTGCTAAATGCAGACATAGCGAGCTGACGTTAAACCCACTGAGTCCAGATTTTAGTTCAATACAGTGTTTGTGTTTTAACACATGATCTGTTTCCTTAGCCCAGCAAGGTCTAGCAGAGACATGATCGAGGATTCCGATAATTTCGAGACCCGGTCCAGTGGAGACCTTTGGTCTGAGATATGTTCCAATCTCCCTGAGCCGGGGGAGCAGGGACCAAATGATGGACAGTTCACAGATTCATTCCAGCCTCAGTCCCAGGAGAGCAGCCAGAACTCCAGTTCTTCCAGTGCTGCCTTCAGCCAGTGGGAGCCAATGGCAGACTCCGATGTTTACATCGCCAGTTTAGGTACCATACCATTCCCCTTTACCACTTAGCTAGCTTTCCAATTACCGTTTAGTTCATGGAAGCTTTGCATTGCAGAAAACCGCTTGAAAAGAATTAAAGGACAGTCGAGCGAGGTCACGTCCAGGGAGATGCTCCGTTCCCTGTCCCAGGCCAAGAAGGAATGCTGGGACAGGTTTCTCCATGATGCCCAGACTTCAGAGCTGTTCCAAGAAGGAGATCTAGATCAAAGGCAAGTAGAGTCTAAACTGATTTTAGTACATGTCCACTCATTTGTCTGTTTTATTCCGGATCATTGTTTAATTCAGCATACAAACAGTTTAACAATACGACCTTCCTGGATTAATGTGTTTGAGCATTTTGAACACATCCTCCAATAATAAACATAAAACACTTACCTGTTAGTTTGAAAGCTTGTATTGTGGCCACACTAGCTTCAGGTAAAGGTGCCACAGTATGTGTGTGTTCAGTATTTTAAATAGTTCTCTGACGTTCTACATAAAAGGTGTGTGACTTTGGTCAAAATGCCCAGCTGGTGTTTTACATGTCCTTTACACCCTATAATTTGGCACTGGTCCTGTTTTGGTAAGCTGGTGGATATATTCATGAGCTCTACTCTGATTGTAAACAGGCAGATAAGAAGATTATATAAGTCTCTGTGTATGTATACGAGATCCTAAAAATTTTTAGGATGCTATGCTAACATTAGTAACTTGAGAGTTTTCGATCTCGACATCCACACAAAATAAGTTAAAATCTTTATTTACAGTGACACCTTTAGTTAAAGATGATCTGCTTCAACCCACTAACGGCGATAACACAACATGGCTGCTACTTACAGGTCGCTGTTGGTGTTGTGATGCTAATAAAGGTGGAACTGCTTCTCTCTTCAATGTTAGATCCTTAGAAAGGATCCTCGATTGCCTGTCTAAGGTTTGAGAAACTGTCTGGAGTGAATTGTGCGGAGCAACCAAATATGAATTTAAATTGTCCAGTACCTTCTTAAAGATGTGGGAGCTGAAGTTGGCTTCCAGTGCGACTGCTTGTTTTCCAGATTTTTGCAAGAATCAGTGAACAGGAAGCCAACTTTAGCCTCATTTTTAGATGAACATCATCCATGCCTGTTGCCAGTTCAGTACCTTTTAAAGGCTACCAAGTTAGGACAATTAGGTAAGTCTAGGAATTTGGAATTAGCCAGTCTCTTTTGTAAATGCAGGATTTGTATTTATAGGAGGAATGTTTTGAGAGGCTCAGTTATGTGTATAAAACTCTCCTTATTCAACTTTACCAATGTAAATGTACATGCACTGGAGGGTTTTATGACCTGAATTATTTTCTCTGTAGTGTATTTGTCTGGTAAAAGTGTATCAGTTCAACTTTGCTGTGTATTTGAATGAGCAGTAAGTGTGAACTACAGTGTGTAAAACATAAAAAACATAACATATGTTAAAAGTTACTTTCACAATAATTTCCCCAAAAACGTCAGTCCATTATAAGATTAGATGTTATAAGAGTTTAATGATTGGATGTGTAAATAATAGCACAACTTGGACAACATTGTGTTGCATTAGTGCGTTAATAGGATAGCAGAGTTTACTCAAAGGAAACTTTACACGCAACCATATTACTGAATCAGTACATACTTTGAATGGACATACTGCACTTTAGGCTTTTCTGTGAAGCTCATTTTGCTTGTCAGCTGTGTACCTTGGATGAAATTGAAATGTTCTGTCTCTCTTTTATTGGCAGTGCTTTGGAGCAACTGAAGCGCTGGCTGTCCCCTGAGCGGGTGGCCATCAGTGCAGAAGAGCTGGAGTATCTCCTTTTGCCATCACAGAGCAGAGAGAGAGATAATACTCAGCACTCATCCAGCACAGCTCATACAGCAGAAGAGCCTGAGGAGGAAGAGAGCTCAAGCCCAGAGAAATAAATTCCTGATCATTCACCACAAATAGACCATAATGACCTGCAGACAGTTGAGACTGAACTCGAGATTGAGTGTGTCCTTTAACTCTGTCCTCAGTGGGCTACTGCCTATGGTGGCTGTTGTTACTGTGAAGGACCACACTGAATCTCCTCAGTGGAACATGGTCCATCCATGCATACTGAGTTGTAGGGGACTTTGAGGTTGGTCTTCAGATCCTCATATGTATTTTAACAAAAGTTATTTGACATTGTAATTACACTATATGTCCTAAGAGTTGTAGACACCTGCTTATCCAACGTTTCTCTTTAAAATGAAGGTTATTAATAGAGAGTTGGAACATTGCTATGAGCATTTAATTGCATTCAGCCACAAGAGCGTTAGTAAGTTCACAAACTGATGTCGGACAGTTACATTGGGGCCACTCCATCTCATCTTCAGAGTTACATGATTGAGCTCAGTCACTTTACAAAATGCAGTTCCACTGTAAACATTTATGACGCAGCAGGTTTCTCTGGAACGGAGCATTTCACGCCAAACCACTCTTTGATGGCTTTGTTTACATCACAACCATTAAATGTCGATTTTTAAAAAAAAATCTTTGGCTTACAAAGTGTGTAGGTTTCGTGATGAATGGACCAAAGAAATAGTTTAAAATGACTTTAGACAGAGTCTGGCTCCATTGAAATACATTAAGTATGTTTTTCCCTTTTCCAGTAAAGTTATCATTTTGGATATTATGGGGTTTTATTCTGATGGCAGCTCAATTCACATCACTACTCTCATGTTCGCGAAAGTGATAATGAGTAAACAGGTGCTTAAAGTTGTGTCACTTTTTTTCTGCAAGGTCTACAAATACAAACATCCTGTGACTATCACCTCATCTAATACAGGCCTGTTGGCCCAACAATAGAACTACAAAGAATTAGAGATGGTTATATAGTCGTGAACAGCGTTCTCTGTGAATCATGTTTATTTAATTTGTATTACAAGAGTAGTTATGGAAAAGAAAACAAATCGCAGGTCTAATTGGATTTTATCCTGGCATTTGTGGCAGTACATAGTGAATACTAACAGAGCTGTCCTGTCCACCGGCAGCCAGCAGATGTCAGTGTTGTTGAATATGTATGAGGTGGCAGGTTGACAGGCGGCTATAATTGGTCCAGACATCTATCTGCAATTTTGTGTCTTTATGTTTCTGTAAATGAAACTGCGAATAAACGCTGCTTGACTCTTGTATTGGATCACATTATTCCCAGCTCATTATTCCTCACACAGCCATAGCAGCATGGCTCTGCTTAACTCTGCTGGTCCATTAATAAATGGGGGAGATGATAGTGGGAAGCCTTATAACGGGGGCTTGTATGTTGATTATTCATGATGCTTCATGATCACATGTAGCCCACCTGTGGCTCTTGTTACTTATACACCCATGATGTAGGAGTAAAGATTCCAGAGGTTGGTCCTCTCTCACCTCCCAGCACACTGACGTAGGGAACAAGGAAGGTAGAGCTCTCCATGTGGAGTCCCTCCTACTCTCATTGGTGTGGACTGATGTGAAGAGTCGTGTATTGTGGAGGACTGGTTCTCCCTCAAGGGCTTTCAGTTCCATTTTCACTGCCATCGCTGAAAAAACACCTTGCTTTGCAGTGGTACCATGTCTGGATCACCAGCTGTCCACTGAAGATGTGATCAACTCAACAAAGCAGGTAACTATTGGCTATTAAATTGAATCAGGTGCATATTAGTTAACTGTAAACTAATATTATTCATCTCTGGCTGTAATAACTGGGATTTTAATGATGTTTGAAGCCTCTGTTGCTGTATAGAAGTCAAGCAGGCACTCCTGTATTAATATATTATTGTCTTAACTATTTGAATTTGCAATTGTGCTTATGCATGAACACTTTGCAGCCTTGCAGCACTACTACATTGTAGCACTACAAAAGCCATAACGAGCTCATTAATGCATATTTAACTGCCTTAGCACCTGTAGTGTACATGCATTTAAATAGGAACACAACTGAACTCAGTTACTTAAATGCAAATTAATTATGCATGCTTGAAAAGCTCCACATTATATTATTCAGATTCTATCATTCATCAGCATAGATGTTTTTTTTTTTTTGAGTGAATAGGTGGATAAGTACTCATGCATAGATGATACACCCTCCTTCTTGAGTCTGTTCGTTTGTAGTCTCAATACGAGTTTTATTATTCAACAGCACAATAGAAAGAGCCTCTTAGTTATGCACAGGGTAGGTAGGCTGACCCATTTTCAAAAATCATAGTTATCTCCTTATTTATTAATAAGGATTATTTATTAGTTCTTGGCCAAGCACTATCAGTCACTGCCTTGTAACGGAACCTGTTCTCACGCATGCAGAACAAGACTATCCCGCCTACATTTGCAGCTGTTACATGAGCAAAGAAACGTTGAATTGGCAATCAACCTCATGAACCACTGCAGCCACTTCAGTGGGAGATACAGCCTTGAGTGGGGAAGGAAAAAAGAAAGCTTTATTGTCTTTGATTTGGGTGGCAAAAACGGAAGCTTTAAAAGAAAACTACAAAGAAAGAAAAACACCTCATTGTATCTTCAGGTGAGTCTTTTCAGCGTGCCGGGAGTTTCACAAAGCACAGTGTTCTCCCTCGTCTGCCTGTGATCAATTCAAACTAGCAGGCTTTTATATCCCTCTCAGTGAGCGGGAGACTACTCGGTTACATTAGGCAGAGGCCAAATCTCTAAGCAATCCAGCCTTATTTATTTCAAAAGGTAAAGATTACCGATTCAGAGCGAGGCGCCATTGACCACTCATGGAATTTTACAGCAAAGAGGTTTCAAAGGACAGGAGCTTGCTGAAGTGAGAGAGGGAGAGCATTTTTTAAGTGCTTTCTTGAGATTCTTTCTGAAGCCCACCCTTATAAGCTAAGTCCAAAGCAATAAAGTGGACACCCTTCACAGAATTAAGAATAAAGGTGCAATGAGATGCTAAAAATTAGTGAGATGTGCCCACTTAGGGGATTTAGTGGAAGATGCCTTTTCAACTTTCACACTGTAGTGTAATCCATGCATTCATCTAATCCCTTTTTGTATGTAAAGCATCTTAGAAGGTCAGAGAAGATACTAAGTGTCCTCAGTCAAGCAGGCAGATAACGTTTGGCCCCTCCATTTCACAGCCTTCGTTAATCTAGCCACTATACTATATGTACTTACCATCCTTAATATACTCACATACACTTACTTACCACAGGTGACAGCTGTGTACCACGTACTATGACGAACATGGACTATCTCCTGAATGGAACTTGGAAGAACACAACCTTCGGCTTACCTCCGGCCTCTCCCTCCTCCTCCTCCTCCTCTTTTACTGGCTTGGACCTTCTGATGGAACTCAAGCCACTCTTTGTCCCTCTCTACACAATGCTAGTGCTGGTGGCATGCTCTGGAAACCTCTTTCTCCTCTTTCTCATCGGCGTGAACAGGAAACTCCACAGTACGACCAATTTCTTGATCGGAAATCTGGCCCTGGCTGACTTGGTGATGTGCCTCTTCTGCGTGCCCCTGACCGTCTTTTATGCCTTTGATGAACGCGGATGGGTTTTCGGTCACTTCATGTGTCGCTTTGTCACACTCATGCAGACAGCTACCGTCTTTGCAGCAGTCTTGTCTCTGACCGCAATTGCAGTTGACCGATACGTCGTAGTGGCCTATCCCATTCGCCGCCGTGGAGGTCGGCATTTCTGCACCGGCCTGGTACTCAGCATATGGCTGTGCGCCCTGGCCATGTCCACCCCCGCTGCCCTCCACACGGCCTATCTGGACCTGAGTGCCACGGGTCACCACATGGCCGTCTGCGAGGAGTTCTGGCAAGACCAAGAGCTTGGTCGACTCATCTACTCCTGCTTCTTTCTCCTTCTATCCTATTTTGTTCCTCTGGCAGCCGTGTCAATATCCTACTGTGCAATCTCCCACCACCTCCGGCGCAGGGCTGCACCTGGTCTGGTGGCCGCTATCCCATCCAACCAGGAGAAATGGGGCCGCAAGAGACGCAAGACCTTCCGCCTTCTGCTGGTGTCCGTGCTATGCTTTGCTTTCTCCTGGCTGCCTTTGCAAGTGGTCAACCTCATCCGTGACCTGGACACTGACTTCATTATCCTTAGCAAGAACCACATCAACGTGATCCAGGTTTCATGCCACTTACTGGCCATGAGTTCAGCTTGCTTCAACCCCTTCATCTATGCCTCCCTGCATGACAAGTTCCTGGCCTACTTGTGTCGCCACATGTTCCAAAGAGGGAGGCACCATCAAACGCAGAGTAGCTCCACCACTTCAAGCCGCCTGCCCCGCCAGCACACCAGCACAACTCTGGCTGATATCCCTATGGCTGTTGGCAAGATGCTACAAGACGGAATCTGATCTCTGTCAAGAGGCTGGGAACTCATCTGCGAGTCTACAGATTGCCAGCTGGTGCCAGGGAACATGTGTAACTCCATACAAAGACAAACTGTGGATTTAAACCATTTAGAGCCAGTGCATGCTTCAATACATTGAGTGCTCTTAAGAATGTGATGTTGGGAAACTGCAGTACACAAAGTGGATAGCATCATCACCCTGCATACAAAGGAAAGAAGCTATTGATTCCCTGTCCAGACAGGAACGGCACTTCTAAACCAATAAGAGTACTTGAGACTCCTACCCTCCTGCTGTTGTAAGTGGCCGTTAATAGAATGCTACAGATGGAAAAAAAAAAAAAAAAAAAACCTGTGTAAACCTACAGTTCAAATGGTAAACATGTCAAATGCATAGGTTACTAAAGGGCACCCTGAAATGTTTTACAGCAAATCACAAAACATAACAGCCAATGTTGTATGCATAGCTAGAGCAGGATGCATCCTGAAGTGGTCAAGGCATTACAGAGTGGAGGCTTCAGAAAAACACTAGCTCTGTCTGTCGTGATGACATTTTAATGGTCAGTTTCCATATACACGCACTGAAAACTTTATTTATCTGGTACCTACACTCATCGTCCATTTAACAGCTCCACCTACCACATACTGGAGGAGCACCTTGTAGTTCTACAATTACAGACTGTAGTCCTTCTGTTTCTCTGCATGTTTTGTCAGCCTCTTTTCACCCTGCTCTTAAATGGTCTGGACCCCCACACGACCACCACAGAGAAAGTATGATTTGAATGGTGAATCAGTCTCGGTGACACTAAGGTGGTGGTGTGTTAGTGTGTGTTGAGCTGCTGTGTCTGATTCACTCATACCAACTTAACACACACCAACACACCATCACCACTGCAGTGTCACTACAATGCTGAGAATGATCCACCACCCATCCTGTGAGGCTCCTGAGTATTGAAGAACAGGGTGACAAGGGGATTATCAGAGTATACAGAGAATGTAACGAACTGCTACCTGCTTCTATGTGGTATATGTAGCTGATAAAGAGAAACAAGGAGTGTTCCTAAGAGCCCACTGAGTGTAAATCATTGCTGTTCATTGTTTGCTGTTATACAATTATAGTACCAGCCTAAAGCGGCTTAATTGGCTCGGTAGCGATCTTGCTACGTGACTGTCACTGATTAGTAGCTCCCAGTACACAACAATAGCTTAAGGTCACTTGTCAGGTTTCAGCTGGCAGAAAATAAATGTGAATAAAGTGGCGTTTCTGTCCACTACAGTTATGCAAAGTAACTGTAGATCATATAGACTACCATAAATAGGGGCTGCATAAAAACCATCAAGATGGACAAATTTAACTCGGATGTCAGAAATAGAATCATCTTCACAGCTATTTGCCATCTTTTCACGGCTGTGTTGTTTGCAGCTCAGAGATGCCAGGCAACAGCCGACCAAATAAGGGGTGAAATTTCTTTGCCACCCCGACAACGTCTGCCTTGCATCTGGGAATGTAAACGCACCAGACAATTCTAGGAGTTGATTGTGCAAAGCCATTTTTGTAAACAAGCTGTGGATTAGGTATTTCAGAATGTCGAAAGCAGCCCTAGAAAAGCCATGCGCCATGATTGGACCATCTGTAGGGCCAATCATTTCCACTGAGCGGCCACTTGCGCCAAACGATAAAGAAAATCACCATTGTGTTATACAAGCTGGCCTCCTGTATAGAGTTTAGGTAGTGGGCGATACACTTTGTGTCAGCGTAACAGTAATTCACCAAAGTACATGCTAGGGATGGGCAGATTGATACCTAAGTATCGACACTTCTGAGCTTGACGGTTACTTTTAAGAATCGATTCCAGTACAAAAATATTGATCTGTATCTCTGATGGATGTATATCAGAGAAAACAACAACATGCTACTGTAAATGATGATGACTTTTCCTTCTGCCTTCTTCAACCACTACCAAATAAAGCTGGCGAGTAGAAAGTCACTTTAAGTGTAATGTCCACAAGTGACACTGAAATGTGCATTTTTAATTGGTGGACTTCCTTCTGCTAATTATCAAAAACTCACAAGCAAAGTCCTATAAGATTTACCATGGCTCTTATAAATAGCATAGTACATGTGGCATACACTATCCGTAAAACGCCCAACAGAATATTAGCTATATTTCTTTTCATCACTTTTCTATCTGGCACACTTTTGATAAGGTTCAATTATTTTATTAGATATACACTCATTATCAAAAGAATAGTTGTACAGAGAGGGAAGTGTGGGATTGCAGTGCTATCGGGAAGGAGGAAGAAGGTTACCAGGGAAAATAAATGATGAAAAATTTAGACTGATAGGGGCAATATTTACTGAGCTACACATACAGAAGTAATGTCTCTCAGTATGGCATCAGGCCACCATGTTTGCTAACACGTCCTATGATAATTCATTCCATGCAGTTGAATATTCTCACATGTTCCTGCTGATTTTGTGGTAAGGGTGGAGGTGGAGTGGCACACTGACCACGGTGCTTCCACACGTGGATTCATTGGTCATCTCCACCATGACTTAAGCAGGACTGAAGATGAGCCACTAAGTCACTCCATGACGGTCTGACACAACACTATCGCAGTCTTTGGCGACGTTGTCAAACCTACCTACCAAGTTTCATACCTGTTGGCTGATTCCTTCTGGGTGCAACTATTTGTACAACTATGCTTTTTGTGATGAGTGTATAATGACCTTTTAAATGTGCTTGCTCAGATATAAATGAATTACTCAGAAATTAATTTCATGAAGTAAACATTTAGTTACTGAGGTTTTGTTGACATGTAAATTAATTTTTGGAAACACTTTACATTAAGTATTGACTAACTAACTTAAGGTATATTGAGAAAACCACATACCATAGAATGATCAGGTGCAATGTAATAATGTGACTTGTGACTTGCTTCAGGATTATTTATTTAAAAAGCCCACTTACTTATTTTTTCCACTCTGACCTAGCATAAAAACTTTTTGCAAGGTACGAGTGTTTTCTATATTTCAGGCATTTCCATTCAGGTTTTCTTTAGCACAGAAATAGATGGATTGGAAAACTGCTATTGATTCTCTGTAAAGGTGTTACTAACATCAGATAAAGAAACACTACTCACTGCTGCCCTCTAACGGTGCTGTAATACTTGTCAGAGGTTGGAACTTGATTTTTGTTTTGTTCTCTGACGTGTCCTGATAAATATATCTTCTGCTTTATTTTGTTTACTTTGTTACTTTGCTTTTGCTTGAATTTGCTGTAACCCAACAGATAACATTCTGTGTCTTATGACAGAAACATATCACATAAACCTGATGACTGTGGAAAACGATCACACTACACATGTATTAACTGTGACAGGCCTATCCACTGTCTATAGAGGAACTAAGGTGTATGTCCACTTTAGGATTTCCAAGCATCAGATCAAGTGGAACAGCATGATGTCTTACTTTTAAAGAAAGCTACTCTTTTGGTAATACAGTAAAACTTTTTTTTCCCCAACAAAACCCTGGCTGGAAACAAGGCATCTTTTCTGTCCTGCAATTGTGTTGGACAGACTACTGACCTATTTTACAAGAGCTGGACACAGGGGTGCATGTTGCAACATGTATGCAACCAGCAGCCACCTCCAAATAAATTCTCCTACAGGAAAGCTGCAGAAATGTTCTTTGAGATGTCCAGAAAGACCAGTATTACACACTGTGCCACTTGTCATATAGTCAGCTGTGTGTTAACTATGAATAGTGTGGGACTTTCAGGACTTCACCAGTCAACACCATTGTATCTGTCCCCTGAAGCATTGGGGCTTCAGACCTACAAACCCGCAGAAATCCATGAGGATACAGATAGAATCGATTATGTATTGTAGGCCAGTGTTTCTTAACCCTGGTCCTGGAGGTCCTGTGTCTAGCACATGTTAGTGCTTCCTCTGCCCTAACACACCCATTTTAACTCAGTAATGAGCTGATTAGTTGGATCAGGTGTCTTGGGAACAGGGAAATGGGCTTCTAAGACCAGGGTTGAGAAACAGTGATGTAGGTGATTGTATGTTGCTACCATACTTGAGAGGGTCTTGTTTGTGGGTCACTAAATCAGCCAGGTGCAGCGCCTGGGTGGAAGAGTAGTGCCAACACACAATAACTAATTGCGAATATGATTCAAGACATACAATATTTTTGTTATATAAATACATGCCTTTTGTGTACAAGGTTATGTAGAGTGGGCTGTAGAATTATGTTCATTGTACAGATGCTTTGCAATGACTGATAATACAAAAAGAATATTTTTCTGCAGCTTCATCACAGCACATCACAGCACTCTGCACGCTGTTGTGTATTATTTGTTAGCACATAAAATTACGCTTTTACTGATCAGTGCTGCATAATTGTGCTAAGTAGTATCATCTGCTGCACCTTTTGTCTGTTTGTTGGCTGCTTTGTATTGTTACAAGCTGCACATTATTCACAGGTGATTGTCCAACAGAATACATTATTGTTTTGCTTCAGTGGATTGTATTGTATCCGTAACAATGAGATTGCTCATTTGGTTTTATACCCAAATCAGTATAAACGTGTTCACCCAGTTATCTATCCTTCTTTAAGGATTAAAAAAGTGAAAATTACAAATATCAAGAGTCACATTTTTTATTTGAACTTGAGTCAGCAGGTTCAGATTCTAATGCAAATGACAACACCCAGCCAATGCAAGACATCCTACAGTAACTTAACATTAGTTTCAACATTACTTTGGCTGACTCCAGAGCTCATGGGACAATAGAGGACAAATCAGAGCATGTGTGAAATGAAATCTACTCTTATTGCAAATGCCACAACAGCTCAACAGCTGAACATGGTTGGTAAGAGTATTGTGTGCTGCTTTATGTCTACTATTGGAATGAAGAGGCAATGGTGTATTATGTATATGTTGATGCAATCCTCCTCAGTTTTGACTTGTGTTGAAACTGGACCTTTTTGGACCAAGCCACAATACAGCCTGAGAATTTTCTTTCCAAATCTGACCCAACCGAACACCGGCCCAACACACAGAACCACATCATCATGAATGTAAAAAAATTCTATGCAGAACCAAACTGAACCAAACCGGCACATCATCACCTCAAGTGCAGAATACAAGCTGCAACCTTAGCGCTGGTAACCGTGTAGTGAGAAGAAAGTCACCATTACATCACAGATCAACATCCAAAATGAAGTTTAAATTCTGCTTTAATTAATTTATTCATCAACAGTTTTGGTCTGGATAAACTTGCCATGCTCCACTGTTCCCTTGCTGTGCAACGCTGTGCTGATATGTCTGATGTACATTTCTGTACATAGACCGTTAGATAGAACATACTGAACAGCAAAAATATTTAACCCAAATAAATTCAGTGTTTTTTTGGCTACACCTAAAAATTCAGTTTCACTGTTCATGACCTGTTTTCTCACAGGCATAAGCAACCTCAGTGCTGAGTGAGTGACAGATAAAGACAGATAAAAAAGGTGATTAAATAAATAGATAAGGCAGGAGGATATATATATATATATATATATATATATATATATATATATATATATATATAGGGTAAAAAATGACATCTGATCCTGACATGAGCTCATCGGATTCAGACAAATACTGTATGATGACACATTTCAGAACATGGCAGTGGTAGTTTGACAGAAAACGAAATTTCACAGGCAGCATCCCCAGTTACACGCATGCAGTTACACCGTATTACATACTGTTATCTATAAGGGTACAAAGCATAACTAAAGACAGCAGCAGCCACGCTGAAGCCTGATTTTTGTTTATACTTTTATCCATTTTGTTGGTAACGCTGTTATATAGTCAGACACCATGAGATTAAATGAGACTAATGGGTCTAAATGAGATTAAATTTAACAACGTATTACAGTTTCAGGCAAATGTATGACTGGGCTTGCTGTTTGCACAATGGTGGCTATAAGCTTGCATTGATTGTAAGCTACATTAGACTAATAGTTCCAGTGCACAAAAAGAAAGCCATCTTCAGACAGCAAACAAGCTACAATCTACTGGGTGAATTAGATTTTTGCCTGAACCGTCACTTTAAAAAGCAGGTAAACGTAAAGGTGGGATCCGACTGAATATGCAGCAAAAGAAAAAAAAAGTCAAACCAGCACAGCAGCTGTTGAGTTACAGCAGCTACAGATGAGCCCAGGGCTCATCCATCTATCAACAGGACTTTCAGCAGACCACACAGAACAAAGAGGAAAACAGAAAATACGGGTAAGACAGTAAGCTTAAGAAGCTAAAAAAAAAAAAAAGGACAGCGAGAGCTGCTAAATGTTCTGTAAGACGCAAAAGAACATTCACTGGTCAACTCCAAATTTACTGGCAACCGCTCAAAACAACATAGTACAGGCAATAGACAAAAGACTCAAAACCTGCACCTTGAACGTGTGAATGCAGAGCAGCAGGCATGACTCAGCACTTTTTATGTAAGACCTTTGTGAGGCTGGTAAGAAGATGAGTAATACTACTGTTAGTCATGATTCTTGAAGTCATTAATCCTCCAGTGAGGTTTCTAAACAAAGCACTCTCTAACCGTGTGAATGGTGTATAATCTGGCACCTTGAATGAATAAGTGAAAGGATCAATTCGACAACAGTCCTGTGTACTATTATGTACAGTCAACATGCAAAACATGCTCCTGATACTTCAACTCACTAGAAGCAGAAAACAGCTACCTTATAAGTAGCATAAAAAAGTAAGTGCACCCTGTTCAGTTATATGTGGATATGTGCACTGATTATTAATAAAATTGAGTCTGATTGTTATCTTATTTAAAATTACAGGCAAAATCAATTCAATTAAACCAATAACACACTGGTTTACTACTGATCATACTAAGTAAACACCCAGACTAGAAAGCAGTAAGTGAACACTTGAAATGAATAAACTTTTCCTCTAACCGCCAATAAGATTTCACAATATCATTTTTCTGTTCATTAATACTTCTGGGATGCCTAACCTGCAGGTCCTATAGCCTTTCAATAGAGTTACGGTCAGGATTTTGACTTGGCCTTTCCCAAACACAAACCTTCTTTAGTTAATTTACTTACTTCTTTAGTTAATGTACTTCAGCTTGAGGTCATGGACTGCTGTGCTTACATTCTTCTGTAAAGCGTTTTGATACATCCTTTAATTCTTTGTTCCTCTAATGATTGCAAGGTGTCAAATCCTTGAGGCAACAATGTAGCACCATACCATGATTCCCCCTCCACCATGCTTCACAGTTGGAATGAGAGTTTGCATTGTCCTTTTTCCTCCACAGTGTTTTGTTTTTCGGTCAGCAACAGCTTCCTTCGTGGTGTCCCATGAACTCTTATACAGTGTGTTTCTGATAGTAGACACATGAACAAATGTTAATGCAGTATGTTGAGTCTTGTGCAGGATTTTTGCTGTTAACCTTAACTTCTTTCTCACCATGTGCCTCGAGGCGTGGTTCACTCTAACCTTCCCTGGGAAAAACAGATTTGTTAGTAACCTGGGTTTATAGGCTAAGTCTTTATTTAATGGGCAAAGGACCTGTGAAATCCACATTTCCAATCTTATCGCCTTAATTGAAACACATTTTGCTCATTAGTTCTTGGAAAAGTCATTAACACAGAGGTTCACTTGTTTTTGTCTTGCTGTCATGCCCCCTCTACTGCCATTCATCACTGGTCAGTTCTGGCCACAGGGCCTCCACTGGCTAGATATTATTTGAGCGGTGGACCTGAGTGACACTGAGATGGTACTGGTATAGGTTTATTAATATATTAATGAGTGTGTAAGTGTATTAATGGCTGTTTTTGACAAGTTGGTCTTTTTGGACTTTTGTACACACAGTTTCTTATATATATGCAGTGCAGTGTATAAGGATTTGTCCAGCTATGAGGTTAAAGGGCATCAGTTTTAACACAAAGCTTGGATTAAACAAAGCCTGGAGAAAAAAGAAACAGCTATAGCACTCCATCTCTGTGAGATGCACATCATAGACATAAATAACTGGCAGCTAAATTGTATCGAGATGTGACTGCCAGAGGGAGCAGAAGATGAATGTGTACAGAAGCATCTTAAGTGCACAGATCAAACTCCTAAAACTCACTAGAGAGCAGGACAATGACACCAAACACACTGCTAAACAATATGTGGACGTTTTCAGGTCCTATAAGCACTGTGCTCCAGACCGGCTAAATCTCATTAAGCATGCAGTTCAATTACTGAAGACAAGTCTGAATCCCCTGAAAGAAGCAGGAACAGGACATGGTTTCATTACATGCCTGGCAGAGCATTATCAGTGAGGAAGCAGCGTCTGGTGATGTCTGTGCATTCCAGGCTTAAAGTCTCCAAAGGATTTACAACCATGTACTACACGCAACAATTCTAAGATGATTTTACGCAATTAACTTTAACCCCTGAATTGGAAAGACTTCATCTTTTTTGTCTGTGTGGTTTATAGTTTTGTTCAGTATAGATATAAATGCCCTAAAATGAACCATTCTGGACTTTTTTGTATGCATAGAGGTTTCTATATGGTACATAAAGCAGTGGTTCTTAAAGTGGGCTTGTGTAGCTCTGGGGATCCATGATGCATAGCTGGGGAATTTGCACATATATTATTTTTAAATGAGGTGACAGCTGTGTAAATACATGTCACATCATTTACTATAGGTTATTCCAGGAGGATAAGCAGTTTAGATGAAGTGTAATGATAAATACTAATGCACTCGTATGTATGCCATTCCATGCTTGGCTATCTCACTTCACATCCACAGCATAACATGATGTCCACAGTACTTTTTGTGAACTGGCTTACATTTGTATTTTCTTTTTTTATTATAATAAATGCTTTGAGATGTACTTCTCTTTATGCTGCTGGGCTTCCTGCTTTTGCTATGGATGCAGTGGACTTCATATTCTCTTACATAGCCGTGGTCTGCTACTGCTTGCACTATATTGCAGTGTGTCTTAACCCTGGTCCTGGAGGCATCCAGCCCTGCAGTCTATCATGGAAAGACTCAGAATGACAGTGGCTGGATTATCACAGCACACCATTAAGAACCTCTACAACTCCATGCCAGGACAGAGGCATGTTGTGTTAGCAAACATGGTGACCTGACGCTATACTGAAAGACACTACTTCTGTATACGAAGCTCAATAAATATTACCTATATCAGTCTAAATGAATCACAATTTATGGTTCCTGGTAACCTTTATCGTCCTTTCTGGGTAAAACTATAGTTTTGATGATTAGTGTATATAGAATTGTGGTAGACTACTACAGGTCACGACAGTACAACATTCAAAGCTTGTTAAAAGGGGTTGAAGGTGTACTAAAAATCTTTACTTACATATGAGTACTGTTCCTGTAGTGGTAAATTATTAATAGTACTATTATTAAATATTAACACAGGAAGTCACTCAAGTAAGACTAAATAAGTTGCTATTGGCAATACTACTTGAGTTAATTAAGTCACACCTTTGTAAATCCACATCATAAAAAGATTCAAAGTTATGAAGCTGATTGGGTTGCATTCCTGGAAAAAATCTGTACAAAACAAAACTAAAGCCAAACAAATATTAGATATTATTATAAGTGTCCTAAGACTGATCAGTTTGCTCTGCTAGTGCAAATGTACACATCACAAGAGAAGCAGAGAGAGATGCACTGACAAGTGTGATGTAGTATCATCTGTAAGGTGAGATTGAGGAGTAACTGTAATCTTTGTTAATGCATTTTTCAGTTACAGTCCAGATGCGCCAACTTCACATTTTCAGAACAAACAATGATTTAAAACTTTCAGCACAACACTTTATATAATATGATGAGTGATGTTCCGATGTCTGAGCCCATTTCTCAAGTTATCTGTTTTATATCGGATATTTGATTTGTTCATGTACAGTATGCTTTGTGTGCGATAAAAAATGTCACATGTAGATCAGTATGCCTACACACCTATTCGTCTATCCTGCTATCCACAGTCTGGGCAGATATTGTTTAGGTCTGCTGCCGCATTTCCAAGCAGAGTAACAAAAGAAACCCTTCAGCATCTCCTCACTACAACAAAATAGCCTGTATAAAGACATAATATGTTGCAATTTCAAAAAGGATCTTGTTATTGGAGGCAAACGTTGTAAGAACAACACCAGAATGAGAAAGAACATCTTGTAATTATGAGAAAGTAAACAGAATTTTACTTCAAGCTTAGCCTCAACCACAGCAAAATATTCAGCCCATTTAACAACGGCAAAGGTACCATGCCGCATTACACACTCCACAGACTGTCATGTGTGCAATAGGCTTCTGCATTAATGCCGCCTTTCTCTCTGGCCACGAGCAAAGCGTGAAAATAGGTTTTTAGACAATGTGCTATTTCTACTAATCGTCTTAAACAGTATGACAAAACTAGGCTTCCAGTTTGTTGAATGAGTTCATGTGAAATTAAAACCATGATTCCTGTACAGCTTGCATCTCAGCTGGACTCCCTGTGGGTCTGAAACTTTTAATTAAAGCCTGATCGTGTCTGGCATAACATATCCGGCTAATAGACATTTAAGATGTTGTAGTTTGCAATCATGAGGCCTGCCATGCTGTTTAATATGCTCAGGGATAAGGTAATGTCGAAAGGTCCAGTTTAGTTTAGTTCGGTATACAGCTCTGGAAAAAAATAAGAGACCACTCAAATTGTAAAAAAACTCCACATGTAAAGCAGGTTCTTTATGAGAAACAGAAGGTTCGGGTCTAGCTTTACTGGCAGATAGAGTGAGCTTCTGGTTCGTAAGAACAAGGTCAAGCATTAAACACACAGGACAACACAGCTACAGACTGACAGAAGGACAAAACCACTCTCTACTGACCGTGATGAGCACCACCTCATTCAAATATCACTTAACCACTGTAAGATGACTTCAAATGACCTACAGAAAGACAGGTGCGCGGTGGCTGGGGTGAAATGCACAGGGAGCATGGTTCAAAAACAGGCTTCCGGAGGCGTCATTAGTCATTTTCTAAATAAGCAGATCTAATACAATATTTGATCTGGAATTGAGGAGACATGTTTCCATTAGTGTATAGAATAAAACAGAACTGCTCATTTAGGTCAAACAAAAACCCATTCACTTTACAACTAGAGAAACTGAACATTTTGAGGTGGTCTCTTTTTTTCCAGACCTGTATAGACAGCTGAGAATATTCAGATACTAGGAAAATACCAGCCAGGCATAGTGTCAGTGAGTTTTCACTCCGATGTAAACAAAATCAATCAATCAATCAATCAATCAATCAATCAATCAATCAATCCATCAATCAATCAGTCAATCAATCCATCAAATCAATATTTATTTATTTGAATAGCTCTTTTTACAACTAATGTTGTCTCAAAGCAGCTTCACAGAAAAGCAGTTTATAAACCAAGTAAAGTACTGTTATTATGTTATTATGTAATAATGATTATGATTAAAAATGATATTTTTATTCTGCTTGGCAGCAATGCACCACCATAAAAACAAATCCAAGCATTACAGACTTAGCACTCGGAGCTCAGAGCTCTTCCAGAACAACAATAAACATGTATTTAAATTACACTATATGGGTCGACAGCTGGTAACTAAAGTAGTTTGCTGATAGGCACTTGGAATAAAACATACACTCTTATGTTTCAATGGTTCTTAACACTTTCAGTTTACAGTTTCTACCACCCTCTGCAATAATACCAGTGCCTAATGTTCCAGTGTTTATAGCTTATAGTCTATAGTACAATGCTCACAATGTTTACAATGTTAACAATAATACCATATTTATTATGTTTATCAGTCATCGTGTACAATATTGTGTGCAATATTTTATGTTTTGTATTTTTCTATATTTAATGCTTGTATATGGTGTCTAGTATGTCTACCTGTTGTCCATGTGAACTTGACTTGGTGTTATATTTGCATGTGCACTACTTGTTGTAGTTCACTTTGACTTTCATAATAGAAATAGCTGCATGTTATTAAATTAGATCAAGTAGCCAATCAACCAACCGTACGTTCCCTCTGCTGAGTTGGAAAAGCAAATTTCTCGGCAGGTTTCAGAAAGCAGAGTTAACAGCTGATAATGATGGTTTTTCCCTTAGTTCATTTGAAAACTAATGAAGAGCATTACAAAAGCATGTCAATAGTAATGCACAAGAGTGAGAAATGGACAAAAGCGAATTATGAATCTGCCAAATAATCTGAGCAGTACTGAGCACTTCTTATTTAGTACCTCAGCAAAAAGAACAGCTTGTACTTCCGTCAAATAATTATGATGGTACATATTTGAACAGTTGGATTGTATTCTTAAAATAAATCTATGGACGACCATGAAATTCTGAGAAACTGTCCACTGCAAGTTTTTAGGGAAACTAAAGTGTATTTTCTCACCCAGCTTGGCTGCTTAATTTACTGTCCAATTACTTCCTGACTGCGAATGAGTAGAACACATAATACACAGGTAATATGTAACTGATTAGAAATACACCAGCTAGAATCAACAAATCCATTATAGATTACACATTTAGTGTGAAAGACTGAGAAGCATTGGGAAAGAAGGAGGCGCAGCATGGTGAGCTTGGCTCATGGTTGACTGCTTAAGTGTGCCATTCATTCTCAATACAACACCTAGCTGAACTAGCTGGATTAACTAATTAGAGAACCTAGATACTTTTGGCTGAATGTTTGGGTTTGTTGTCATGGTGAAATATTAATCCCCAGATTTTGTTTTATGGTCGATGAGATAAAATTGTCCTCTCATATCTCATTCATGTTTACTTTTGATGGCATAGTACTGTGCATAGCAGACCCATATCTTGATGCTCCCACCACCATGCTTTGTTGTGGATGGTGTTCTTTGAATCATTTGTGTAACTGTTGTGTAACTCCATACATGGCAACATTTCACAGAGTTGGTCTGACTAGAGTACCTCTGTGCTTCTTTCTTAACAGAGTAGTGTTGTTTGAGGTGTAGGAAAGAACATGATTTACTTTATCTCGGTGTAACTGCTGTTTGTGCTGCATTCAAGTCATCAAAACTGTCTAAGTGACTGCTGGCTTCTCTCTTACCATCCTCATCATTAGTCTGAGAGAAGTCTTGCATGGTGTTCCTGCCCAGGGAAGATTAGTTGTGGTTCCTTGAGTTTTGTAATTGCATAGTATTGAACCAATTGCATCGGCAGGAATGTTAAGGGTCTTTGTTATGGCCCCGTAGCTTCTTGCATTCAAATGTTATTTAATGATGTTATCTCTGAGACTTCTGGGAAGCTCCTTTACCGTGATTGCTAGTTGTTGTATTAATACAGCTTCTGCCGCTGATCATGAATTCTATCTCTCACTTAAACAGAGAACCTATGGGTCGGCTCCATCTTTGCGATGACTCCCTCTTGGTTAAATCAGACTGTATCTAATAGATGATCTAAGCTTTTTCCTGTTAGTTCTGTCTTTCTCTCCTAATCCGGGATCGACCTGAGGAGAATGGGTTTCCCCCTTCTGTGAAGCTGCTTTGAGACGACGTTAGTTGTAAAAAGCGCTATACAAATAAATAATGACTGATTAATATAGTGTCTAAATTGTGTCCAAGTCTTTTCCGTATCAGTTTAATTTTTTTATTATTTTTATTAGTTTATGTAGGTAAAGGTAAAGTCGAAGTGGATATATGAACTGGATACTAAATAGTATAAAACTATGTTGTTTCGCCTCACTGTACAATGCACTTCTCCATTGTGATCTGTTCACTTAGTGTAGGTCACATTAATGGGGATCGTTCATGTCTGAGATTTATTTCTGCTAACAGGATTTTTTGTAAACTTTTAGGGGTCCAACATTAATAATTTGACAATAATTTGCATGCAGAAATGAAGAGTTATGATTAGTTAAATGGGGTTAAAGGCAAAAACGATAAAACAAGTACAAACCGGATTCCAAAAAAGTTGGGACAATTGTGAATAAAAACTGAATGCAATGATGTGGAGGTGCCAACATCAAACATTTTATTCAGAATAGAACACAAATCACAGATCAAAATTTGAAACTGAGAGAATGTATCATTTTAAGGGAAAAATATGTTGTTTCAAAATTTCATGACGTCAACAAATCCCAAAAAAGTTGGGACAAGTAGCAATAAGTGGATGGAAAATGGAAATTGAGCATATAACGAACAGCTGGAAGACCAATTAACACTAATTAGGTCAATTGACAACATGATTGGCTATAAAAAGAGCTTCTCAGAGTGTCAGTGTCTCTCTGAAGCCAAGATGGTAAGAGGATCACCAATTCCACCATTGTTGCGCAGAAAGATGCAGCAATACCAGAATGGTGTTACCCAGCGTAAAATAGCAAAGACTTTTAAGTTATCATCATCAACCGTGCATAACATCATCAAAAGATTAAGAGAATCTGAAACAAGGGTCAAGGCCGTAAAACTCTACTGGATGCTCGTGATCTCCGGGCCCTTAAACGTCACTGCACCTCAAACAGGAATGCCACTGTCAAGGAAATAACAGAATGGGCTCAGGAATACTTCCAGAAAGCATTGTCAGTGAACACAATCCACCGTGCCATCCGCCGTTGCCAGCTGAAACTCTACAGTGCAAAAAGGAAGCCATTTCTAAGCAAGCTCCACAAGCTCAGACGCTTGCACTGGGCCAGGGGTCTTTTAAAATGGAGTGTGGCAAAATGAAAGACTGTTCTGTGGTCAGATGAGTCACGATTTCAAGTTCTTTATGGAACACTGGGACGCCATGTCATCCGGACCAGAGAGGACAAGGATAACCCAAGTTGTTATCAACGCTCCGTGCATGAGTGTTTGTGGCATGGGCAGCTTGCATGTCTGGAAAGGCACCATTAATGCAGAGAACTATGTTCAGGTTCTAGAACAACATATGCTCCCATCTAGACGTCATCTCTTTCAGGGAAGACCCTGCATTTATGCCAGACCACATTCTACGTAGGAGAAGGATCCGGGTACTGAAATGGCCAGCCTGCAGTCCAGATCTTTCACTTATAGAGAACATTTGGTGCATCATAAAGAGGAAGGTGCGACAAAGAAGGCCCAAGACGATTGAACAGTTAGAGGCCTGTATTAGACATGAATGGGAGAGCATTCCTATTTCTAAACTTGAGAAACTGGTCTCCTCTGTCCCCAGACGTCTGTTGAGTGTTGTAAGAAGAAGGGGGGATGCCACACAGTGGTAAAAATAGCCTTGTCCCAACTTTTTTGGGATTTGTTGACGCCATGAAATTTTGAAACAACATATTTTTCCCTTAAAATGATACATTCTCTCAGTTTAAACTTTTGATCTGTGATTTGTGTTCTATTCTGAATAAAATATTAGATGTTGGCACCTCCACATCATTGCATTCAGTTTTTATTCACAATTTGTTTAGTGTCCCAACTTTTTTGGAATCCTGTTTGTAGAACAATTTAGCATGAAACACAAATAATATGTTAAACAGACTAAATAAATAGTGCATGCTTGTGAGGCAACTTGGTGGGCAACCCAGATGACAACTGGGAGCAGCTCTGATTGCTTATATTGAAATTATACCTTAGGCACAAAGCTGGTAAAATCCTAATAGGCTGGACGTACTGACAACAGTTTATGTGAAATGCATATGTGAAAGCTGGCCTTAGGCTTAGAATGCTTACAAAGGCATAACAGCTTCCATAGCATAATGGTGCACATTGCTTCATTACACATAATAAAGATAATGATACACAACAGAAATTTACCAAATGAGTTATCACACAATATACATAAAACTTAAACTGTCTTCCCATAGGATTTCACAAACACATCTGCCAAGTGCACGATGCCTGCCAAATCAGTGAGCGATTACGGAGGAAATTAAAACGCAATCAGCCAGGTGTCTCATAAGATATTCATGACATTCAGTCACTCCTGCCACTGAAGTGTACGTTCTTGATCATGTATATTTAACTTCTCACTTCAGTTTTTTAAACGTTCTAGTACCTGACATTTCAATTCACTGGCCCGGTTTTCTGTCTTTTAGAACATTTACTTTTTATTACTGCCTGTGAAGTGAAAAAACACTTTTTTCAAGTTCACCTCAGGCTTCAAAGGGGTCCTTTGATAGAAAATGCATCAGACCCCAGATTTGAGTCCCTGGCCGTGGCCTTTGAAAGCTCTCATCTCATTATGTGGGTCCTTCAAGAACATAAACCAAGAACAAACACTTAGAAAGACGGAAGAGGCCAATCAATGAACCCTATGCTTTTTGTAGCTTGAGTGGGAGCACATGGCTGCAAAAAATGTTCATTGATTGTCGGCAGTTACCTTAAAAAACACACACACACTAAGCACCTCGGTAACCTTGCTTGTAACTTGCTTACATTTAACTGTATGCAGATTTTGAGAGGGGCAAAAGTAGAACTGAGTAATACAGCAATCCACCCTAAACTAACTAAACTAAAATGTTGAGAAGTGTTGTTTTCACAGCAGAAACTTGTATCTGCATCATGGAGAGGAGTTTACAGAGCAATTAAAGTTTTATGTAATTCTAGAGCTTTTTTAGATTTGCAATAAATAAGCTGTACAATAAACAACAGCTGTAGTTATCAAATAGCATAAAATATTAAATATGATGTTTTGATACAACAGCAATTATTTACTGTTGAAAGGCACATTATATTTTTAATTGATCTAATTACTGTCACTAGTAAGGATGTTGAGAACATATGCTCTGGAGTCCCCTTATGTCTTATGTCTCCTCAAATCCTGAGATGAAAAAATCTAAATCTGTCATTTCACCAAGCATGTAGTTTAAGTGTAGCTTAAGTGTTGGCTGCCGTCTCTCAGTTGCTGCATTTAACATTACCTGTGTATTTATGGTATCATGGTTTTCAGTGAGGGAGCTTTTAGAGACATTAATCGCTTTGGATAACGACCATGAAAAATTCCATCTCTTTAAGCATCAAAAACACTAAAAGACATGCACACATCGTAGAGATTTCTCTTTATAGCAATACCCAGTTTAAACCTCTAAACGCTGTCAACGCACCAGTGGCCCAATGTAAGAGCACTGCTTTACATCAGCAGCACATTTCACATCAAAGGCTTCTTTTATGCATGAAGACATCTGCAGATTCATTCCTAGACCCTGTAATAAGTTTACATTTTGTAATACAAGTGGTTCGATCATAAATACCAGAAGGAGGCCAAAATCATCAGTCAGTGTTCATTTTCAGCAAGCTGTTAAATGTGGTATTGCAATAGTTCTTTTTGCTTATGAAGGTGAAATACACATTTTCTGATGACTATAATACAGTGCAGAGTTCAACAAATAGAGCATGACCTGTATCCATCAGGTTTTTTATTATGCACTATGGCATTAAGGCATTAGGAAATAGTAAAGTGATGTTTATCTACATGGACTTTATGATACATTCCAGTTCATTTACAAAAATGACTCTATATACAACACTGTGCACAAGTCAAGTATTTAACTTCCAGTGAAAACAGTCATCATATCATTCATTTTACATTGTCTGAAGCATATGTTCAACAGAGAAACATACTCAAGCTTCTACAAGTTAATTTTAGTATGTAGTTTTCCGCTCTTTTCCTTTATAATGGCCTTTATCCAATTTAGTTGTGCCCAGTTCCAGCCAGTACAGGTCCCACTTAATTACATGGCTGGAGTCATGTGAAGTGCCACTGCATCTTTTTAAAGCAGCTGCTAAAGTAACATCACTGGACAGCTCAGCATGCTAAGAGGAGAACACTAGCTGCCAATTCTGTAACATTAACTGCCCACACTGGCTAGTATCATGATGGAGGAGACGAAGACACAGCTTTGACAGAGATTTTAGTCTTTTTAGGAAACTTGCTTTTATTTTCTGAAGAAATTTACATACTACTTTCCACAGTACCAAAGTTATGTTATTCAATAATAATTTTTATTATTTTTATTCAATTTATGCACGAAAATAAATCGGCAGTTAAAAATACTTCCATGAATCAGCAAGGGAGTCCAGGGTCCAGAGGCAAAAGTTTTTGACAACAACAAATGGGCCTGGCAGAAGTGACATCATACACATGTTTAAAATTTGGAACCAAATCTGTTCTCAAAAAGTTTTTGCCATTTTAAAGTTTCTTTGTGTCCGTAGAAACATATGGTTGGGTCTCGTTTGAACATATTGACTACACTGACCCCACCATTTCAGAGGGTACTGGTCTGTTTTGTCTGTGTTTGTAAGCTTTAAGAGAACTATGGATGAACTAGGGGGACAGTCAGAAGGCTGCCTCCACATCAGTTTCTGTATCTGTATTTATTGTTGAGCATAAATGAACCTTTAGAATCTTTGGTTGCGTTTTTCACCCCCCAATTAATCCCAAACAAAATAGCAACAGGTGCAGCTTCTTTATTTGATGAGCATTTTTTCTTCTTTTCTGTCCCTAACCCTAACCCTTTCTTTTTTCAGTAATGGCTTCTTGATGGCTACACATCCTTTTAGACTCACAGCCTGGTGTTGTTCTCTCACAGTGGATGGATGGGTAGAAACACCTGTGGATATTTTCAGATCTGAAGCCAGAGTAAATGCTTTAAGTGCTGTTTATCTGATAGCGAGCGGTTTGGTGGTCTATCAGTTGTTGGATGTTAGGTTGTTAGGAGTCCCATTTTCTCTCGTACTGCAGATTTAGAAACTGTTCGCTTATTTAATTTTGACTTTACGTTTTTCATGCAAGTGGATTATTACATATATTATCTACTATGTCTTCATATCTGCTCTAAAACAGCTCTTGAAAAATGATGTACTTGTTCTTAGTAGCTGTTTGAGCCAGAAAGAAAAGAAAAGGTTGTGTGATGGTTGCACAGTGCTGCCTATGTTTCCTTTTCCAAATACATTTGCTGCTGTCTTGTGAGACAATACACAACAGTTGTTTAATTCATTGTTAAATATAAACCAAATACATTAAGAGTTTTCAGCAGAAATCTTTCTGCTTTTGTCAGAGGCTTTTTGCACTCTTTGCAAAAGATCCCTGTTTGTGGCTTTAATGGTTGGAATAATCCATCTCATTCTAAAATGAGAAAAATGCATCAGATGACCTTTGATGACTGACGGGGTAGACTAAAGGAAGGAATGCTCCCTTTGAGCGTTAGATGAATATTTATTTTGAACCTAGCTATTTCACGGCATTCAAATTGCTGCAGAAGACTGAGAGCGGGGGGAAAAATAATTTGGCTCTAATTACAAGAAAATGGAAGAGGCTCTTGTCGGCTTTTTGTGATGTCTGCTTGCACCATCTTAAAAGGATGAAAAGTAAATTGGGATGTGAAAGTAGACGGTATGGGGCTCTGAGAAGAGATAGATGCTGGCCAGCTAAAGGGCATCTATTATAGCCCAGACTAAGTGCTCTCTCTCCTTCCACCCCCAGCTTCCTGTCCATAGAGCCACTTCAGAACACACATGTCGCTCGTGTTTCACATACTAATACCTCTCCATTCCAATTGAAAAGCGTGTCCGGCACATATTTAGCATGGCAATATACAAAAATGAAGACAAGGGTCAAGAACCTGGGGGGTTACATGCTGTCAGTTAGCTAAAGCAGGATTTTTTACAGATTCATCAAAATACCTTTATATTTAAACAGATTGCATGTATTATGACAACGTCCTACTTCCAACAGTGGTAGCGCATTGCTCATGAAGAAAGTCACATGTCTTGCTGGCCTGATGGGTAAATAAGGTGTGTAATAGGCTTCCTGGAACCCATATCCCTTATTGCTTTCATGGGTTAAAGGAGCGATGCAGGCTGATTGTATTCCAGCAAGAGAGTGTGACATGTCACACGGCTTTACATGTCCGGCATTGGTTGGAAGAGCATGATCAAGGCTTCCAGGTACTACCATGCCCCCCTAATTTCCCAGACTTCAATCCAACTGAGCATCTGTAGGACCATGTCAATCACTGTGTTCGCTCTATGGATCCTCATAATTATGTGACTCGGCTGTGTTTATATATCAATGAAAATATAATACGGCATACAGAGCACACACTAGTAAAGTAAGTGTGCCTACTTTCAAAATAAAATGCTGAAGTAATTTAGTTTCTTTTTGGTATTTTTAAACAAGTTCAAGAGTCCATTTAGCAATGGTACATGACAGAAATAAAGTAACTGAATTAAAGTATAATCAAAATAAGAGAGCTTCTGAGCTATTGAAGTAATAATTGGTAATTCTGCAAAAGGTGTGGAAGCTCAGCAAGTGCGAAAGGTGTGAAGGCTTCGGCCTTCTGATCAGGCCTAGGCTAAAGGCATTCTCATAGAATAGCATCTCAACACCCAAACCTCTCCAAACCACTAACACCAACAGTCTCTCCTGGGTTTCCAGACTGTCCTAATCACCCTCACTAAAGGGCAAATCCTTGTGGATGTCCCAAAAGATGTTTGTTCAGAAGAGTCACAAGGCCATACGTTATCTACAGAGACTTTTCCACAGGGACCAGTTGTTCTTACCCTGCTACATCGTTTGCATAACTGCTATTGCTCAGCCAGCCTTCCACAGAAACTTTTAAAAACCCAGATACACAGAAAGGAATGCTCTAGATTACATCATCGATTCCCATTATAGACCAAAACATGAGTAAGTATTATAAGGTATTTTTAACTCCTTACTGCTTTGTGTCCTGGTCATCTTTGGGTAAACATTGGCCAGGTTCCGCTTTACACTTTTTACTAAAACGAGGACCAGACAAGATCATAACATGCAATGTTTTCACTCTACATTTGTTAACTCTTTATTCCACTGTTACTATAAGGGGCTTTGCCTGGCCACCTACATTTATGGCATTTAGTTGACGCTCTTATCCAGAGCGACTTACAAGGTTAATGATTACAGGTAGGCCAACGTAGTGTTAGGAGTCTTGCCCAAGGACTCTTATTGGTGTAGCACAGGATAGTCACCCAGACTGGGATTCGAACCCCAGTCTCCCACACATAGAGATGGCACTCTGCGTAGTGGTGTTACCCACTGAGCTACCCCAACCACTAAAACATCCTGGTGGGTATGAAGGCATCTTTGGTTCATTGTTTATCCTCTTTGTGATTCAGCACCCAGAAGAAGCATTTCCGCTCACACAGTTGTATATAGATTAACACATTCCATTTACACTTGAGTTATATATAGTCAGGAACCAAATCTCACCACCTCCCAATGTGATTTGAGTGATTCAGTCATAATCTGCTCACAGTGTGTCCTGTTAATGTTTACACTTGGCTTTTCATGCAGCCAAGAAAAATCCCAATGAGATCTGATCACCAAAAACACAAAGTTAAAGGTGCCATAGAATGAAAAACTGTATTTACATTGGTATAGTTAAAACATGAGAGTTCAGTTCCAAACTCTAACTCCAAAAGCAGAGCGGAGCTCTTTAAATATTCACGCGATCATCAAAAAAGGGAAAACAGCTCATTTTATTCTATAGCTAAATCATAGCGTTAGGCCAAGTCACATACCTTCTATGTAAATATCAGAACAATTTACAATTCTAAATGCTAATCATTTAACCATACACTTGTGCCATTGTTACATTTAACCTCATCCAAATTAAGCTGTAAAGCTTAAGGCTGTATAAGGATTTGTATGGTTCCTCAGGACAATCCCTCAAGAAACGATTAAACCTAGTGGACTTTAAAATGTACTACATTTTACTTTGCTTAAAATTTACTTTAAAACATATTGACATAAAAAAATGCCACATCATTTGGTGCCAGGGAATTGGCAGAGGACCTTATCAGCAACACTAAGACAATAACCATACTTGTTCCGATATCTAGCTTGTCTTAATCATATTCTACAGCTGCAAATCAGAAGAATTTTGTACAGTATGGAAAAACCTGTGTTTGGAAATGACATAAATTTTAATGTATTTTTGTATTTGCATTGTTTATACCATCCTAACTGTTTTGGTTGTATAATTAACCTATCTATATTCATGATTAGTCTGTAAACCACTGTGGTCATGAACTGACTTTTCATTTGTAAGTAATAAATGGAATAAAAAAGGCATCAGTATGAATGTTGGCTAATTCCCTTATCACACCACTACACGGATGCATATAGAACATACTGGAGCACATACCACAAACAGCAATAACAGAAACCATACAGCGCTGAAATAAAGCTAGCAAGCATCGCAGGGGCACGACAATGCCCAGCACCCCGAAAAACAGGATGCAAATCACGACTGGAGTCACAAAACGAACCTTGTAACTGAATGAAAGTCCAAACAGGATCAATATTAGGCCAATATAGTTTCTCCCATGATCGCCTCACCTCTAATCAGCAGCACAATTCAAAATGAGCAGCAGAGTATTGCTTGATTAGTATCAGACTGGTCTTGCCAGATCTCAGCCATCATGAGTTCTGCTGTCTGCATTCGCTATTATGTCACGTGCAATTGTGCAGAGTGAGGCTGGCTAGTATAACACACCGCACACAATGGGAGCAGGCTCTGAAACCTGCTATTTGATTAGCTAAAAGAAAATGACTCATTTGTATTCGTGCTCGCTTTCCTACAAATTCCACTGGAGTGTTTGTTTTGCAGGCAATATGGCCGCCTGAGAATTGAGGTTAGCATCATACAAATAAGATTGTAAGATCAACAGAAATAACCCAATAAACAAGGAAGACGTGGCACATCTATGGAGAGCCTTATCTTAATTGCGAGGTATTAATATCCCGAAAACCCATATCAGCTCATACATTATGGATGCAGTGCTGCCTATACTTAATAAAAGATTTTCAACCTTGCCTGTCCAAAGATATATCACCAGAACTCTCTGTCCTAATAATTAGCTGAAGAAGAAAGACACTGTCTCCTAGAATAGTAAGTAAACAGCAATGCTTTGGTGTTCTAATAGCTCCAAGCTAATCAGATCAGGGCCATCAAGAGCTGCTGGCTTCAAACACCACCATTTTCTCAACAGAATTCTCTATACCCTGGTTAAACAAGGCTGGTGCTGTTCTCATTTTCCTGGAGCTTCATGCAGCCAGTCCTAAAACAACCTCCAAGACAAGTCAGGCCTGAGGCTTATAGTACATGTTGACAGCACAAGTTAAATACTTGTAAAAGCTAATTAATTCATTAACCCCATCAGATCCCTCGTGGCACATACGCCTTAAGATGCTTCTTCTCATAACATTCATTATTTCTTACATGCAGCTCAATTTAAAAAAGCAAAGTAATTCTGCCAAAGTTTGGATCCTAAACTTTCAACAGATACTGGAAATAAGTTGAAGTGGAAAGTAGATAATAGAAGAGGGGGAAAAATCACATTTGTAATGATTTGAATTTGATGAAGAGTTAATGTTGTGCATTCAGGCTTCACAGAAATCATTTATTTCATGGTTTAGTTCAAGTTCAAGAGGTTTTATCATAATTTCAGCTAAATGCAAGTAGTGAACAAAAAAACATTGTTCGTCACCAGTGCAAAACAATACAATACAGACAGTGCACACATTAGAGTACAATAAATACCACAGATTTACAGTAAATAACAGAATACAGTAGATGGTTAAAACAGTATTCTAATTATGCAAAAATGCAATGAGCCAGGTATGTACCTTTATTAAGTGGAGTATCTCAGTGTGAGACACAACACGGTATCTCATAGTCCATAGATATAGTCCAGAGTTGCATAAAGCGTTTTGTTATGTATGTGTGTACGTGTATATGTGTAGTGTCCATCAGGTACCTTAATCCAGATGACAAAAGAGAGAACAACTCATGTACGGGGTATGTAAGGTCACCTGCAATGCTAATGGCTTTTCAAATGTGGCGTAAATCTCCGTGATGGAGGGAGGAGAGGCTCCAGTGGTCTTTCTGGTGTCCTCACTAAAAGGTCTTGCAGTCAGAAACTGTAATTCCCAAACCAGGCAGTAATACAGCTGCTCAGGACGCTCTCTATAGTGAACATTTCTTATCTTCTGGAGGGAAATGCAGACGCCTATTTAGCCTGTAAATAATTACTGCCTTTGTAGTATAAAAACTTACAATAACAATGTTTTCTTAAGTGATATCAATGTATTTGGCAATGGATTCTGGGATAGATGTCCTTTCTTAAAGCAAGAGTTTGGCAAGAAATGTGATTTACACAATGTTACACTTACCCTAGCTGATCATTTGAGACATGTATGGTGGGGGTAGCTGTTCTACTCTAAGCTTTATGACAGCTGAAGCAGTTTACAGTAAGGTCCTGGCAACCAACTTTCAATGCCATCACTAGAATGCACTGTAATAACTGTAGGTCCAGTTGTCTTTCTGTACTCTTTAGCTGTACAATATAGTCAATATTAATGTAGATATATAGAAACATATTGTGTGCTTACAATAGCTATTGTGATTTTGATGCTATCTACTATAAATTTCATATCTACTGCACTTTACTCGCAATGAAAGTTTTACAGCCATTTTATACAGAATGTAAATCAAATATCACCCATAATGTAAGTATCTCTCTGATTAATTCTAGAACTACATATAAAAATAAAGAATGTAAATTAAATATATAGCACAGCAACATGAAATCCAGACAACAGTTCTTATTCATATAGGAAGAAAACAAAAACAAACAACTGTAACATTGCTGCTGCTGACTATAGTCTCTGCATCTAGATCACTGTAAAGTATTGCCTCTCAAACCTCAAATCTAGCCACATCTTCCACGCCGTGTAATTTAGCACATCACATATTCATTCACAGAAAGCAGTTTTGTCCTTCTGGTTGAGATCCTACTACACACTCATCTGCTTCTGACACTTTCCCATTTTCACACTGCGAAGGAAATCAATGCCATCATCACCACATTTTCAAACGCATCCTGACAGGACACACTCCCAGTCAGCATTGTCGTGCCACTCTCGCTAACCTGCTCCCATCCCCCACACTTGGGCTGCATTTCGGTGTAATGATTTTTGCTCTCATACCAATTACACAGACTCCGCTTGGTGGCTAGTCCCGCATGTCCAGAGCACAGGGCTCTATAATCACACTGAGCGCTGATCCCCGGCAAAAAGCAATGAGCTCCTATGACTAACACCTGTGGCTTAACTCCGTAACTGTGCTTACTTGGGGGCTGCAGTAATGAATGGCCCATGAGGGGTGTAGGAGGGAGAGCCTGCGGGGAGGCACCATTTCTTATTAATCTGCCCTCATTTGAATTAGTCACTGAGTACTGAAGGGTGAACTTCAGTGTGTGCAGTGAAAGGTAGCATTTTAGAACCATGTCCAAAAAACGCCTTTACTGGTTTACTGGTCTCCGACCCTGGGCCTGCGTATCCCTGTCCCGCACATTTGAATGTTTTCCCTGCTAACACCACCTCGGCTCAACTCAAGGAGAAGCTAACAGGCATCATTATATGTTCTACCGTACCCTCCAATAAAGTACATGTTTCTTTATATTACACTGACTTCATTAGCTTATAAAAATGGTTCTTCCATTGCATTTCTTCTAAAGACACTTTTTCTGGCTTTATTTCCAAAAAACTTTATTGTCAAGAGGATAGACTGTACGCCAAAGCAGCCCTCCAGAATGGTTGTGATTTAAAGTTCTCATCAAATATTTAATCAAATATAAAATCAACACAACGGAAAAGCGTGCGAACCCTGGACACATTCAGTCCCATAATTACAACTGTATGGGAACACATGGTTTATAAGGCAAGATGCCCAAGATCTACCTACTACTGCTGGAAAAGAAAATTCAACTGGCACAAAACAACAATTCAATGGGTGAGCAGGGCATTTCGGCTGAACCTACCAGTCACTCTGAACTGGATCAACAAAACTCTGACCTTCAACAGACCAGTGCAAAACAATATACTGAAGTGCAGATAGCGATCATCACTTGGAAAGTTAAACGCTGGCCAGCATACTTATAGCAAGGCATGATGAGTGTCATGCCTCAACTGGGGTCATGCTAGGTGAATGCGCAGGCTATCATTCGTCAGAACTCTCCAGAATATCCCCTCATTGTGTGGATACATGTGTACATACAGTCAATGAAGGGCTGTCACCAAGCAGTGAAACATAGCAAGCACCGGTCAATGACTTGTTTAAGCAGATGAGTGGACAGGGTCACACGTGAAAACCCGTTGTCATGCCAAAAACAAGCTGGCCAGTGTTAAAACTCACTCACAAGATAACACTCACAACTTACACAGGTGTGGGTGTTCCCAAGCCGTCCCCTGAAGTAAAACCACTTCATAATCGATTAACATACTCAATAATAATAAACTCATAATGAATTTACATACTGCTTTTGGTATGTCAGTGTATGTTTATTGTACAGTATAAAGTGCTACAAAAGTCATTTAATTGTTTCCATACAAAATAGCCTTTGGGTAGAAGCCATTCATTTTTTTAGAAGACACCTCTGAAGGGATTAGATACACTGGCATGGAAAAGTTTCATCTCTCTAATTACATTTACTAAGGTCTCAGGCATTAATTAGCCTGTTAGGGCTGTGGTTTGTTCAAAGCCATTGTTAGACCAGGTGATGCATATTTCAAAGCTTTATAAAAACTCTGACTCTGCAAACCTCCCAACAATCAGCCACCATGGCTCCTCTAAACAGTTGCCTAGCACTCTAAGCATTAAAATAATTGCTGCCCACGAAGCAGCTAAGCAATAAGAAGATACCAAAGCATTTCAGATGGCTGTTTCCTCAGTTCAAAATATAATTAAGTAATGGCAGGTAACAAGAATGGTGGAGGTCTACTTGAGGTCTAAAAGACTGAGAAAACGTTGAGACAGGATTGCCTGAAAGGTAAAACACTGTTTACTGCAAAATGCCTTCAAGAAGATTTAGCAGACTCTAGAGAGGTGGTGCACTGTTCTGCTCCGTATGACACCTACACGAATACTGTATGACCTTCATTAAAGAAAACATTTCCTGTGTGTTAACCACAAAATCCAGCATCAGATGTTTGCAAAGAGAGAAGAACTGGTTTAATCACACTGTCTGTAGAAAAAAAAAAGCTGCAGGTTTTGCAATGGCCCTCACAGTCCCCCCACCTAAACATCATCAAAAACCTGACTTCAAAAGAGCAGTGCATGCAATAGGACCCAAGAATCTCACAGAACTAGAAGCCTTTTGCAGGATAGAATAGGCAATCAACCCCCAAATAAGAGCTGAGAGACTTTCAGCTGCCTATGAAAAGGGTTTACAAGCTGCGATACTTGCCGAAGGGGGTTAAATAAGTACTGACCATGCAGGGCATCCAAACTTCCATTTTTTCTGCCCTATTGCCTTTGTTATTTTAAAAATTTAGTAATCCTGCTGAAAGTATTAAAGAAATGTGTCTCCATTAATCTTTATGTTTTTTTTTTATCTTTTTCTCACTTAGCTATTGAAATTCTGACCAGGGGTGCACAAACTTTTGCATTAAACTGATATAGAAAAGTGGGAACAATATCTGTGCTGACAGTGTTTTGACAGAATGTAATCCAGCAGCCCTGTGTCCTTTATTTTCTTTTTTGGAAAATACCACCAGAGGCACATACTAAATCAATCCCACCATGTTTTGTGTTGTCTGGGAAACCATTAGCTTTACCAGTATAATCTATCCTGGCATTCCTCAGGATTGGACACATCCCTATTAAATTTGACTGTTTTCTATTGTATTCATTTGTTTCGACCTTCAACAACAGATGAACTGTATGGGCTACTGCATCATTACCTAGTGTCATCACTAATATTTACATTAATATGAATATGAATCAATACATAAATCTAATCATGCAACGCTATTGCAATTTCACAGAACAAGTTCATCTGTATTAAAGCCATCCTTAAAAAGCCATTTCCACAAACTTTTCATATTTAAGTACGTAGTATGTAGTGATCTACTGGACCATAAGGCAGCTCATAATGTAGAACGAGCTTGACAGATGTTTGACTGAAATCGTCAAATGGGGCTCGACAGCAGGGAGCTGTTAAAATCACAGAGCGAAACACTTAAGAAAGTGTTGCAGTCTCTTTCAGCTCAACAGCAGGATCAGTAATGTAGAAACAGGCGGCGCTTTGTGGCACTCTGGGACATGACGGCACGATTTATAAAGATATGATGACCTTTCACCAAAGTCAGGTTTCAAGGCAGATCCATTATTGGATGGAAATTGCTTTCTCAGCCCACAGAAATAAGGAAAAGCCCACTCATCAGTACCTTGTATGTTTCTGTACTGACTTAGATAAGCTCTAGCAAATAAGCCTTTTTATAGATTTTTTATGGCAATTTTCCAGAATACAAACATTTTAAACAACGCATACATAACTAAAGAATCACATACTAAACTACAGAATCACATACCGAACTACAGAATCACATACCGAACTACAGAATCACATACTCATCTAAAAATCACATACTCAACTAAAGAATCACATACTCATCTAAAGAATCACATACTCAACTAAAGAATCACATCCTCAACTAAAGAATCACATACTCATCTAAAGAATCACATACTCAACTAAAGAATCACGTACTCATCTAAAGAATCACGTACTCATCTAGAGAATCACATACTCAACTAAAGAATCACATACTCAACTACAGAATCACATACTGAACTACAGAATCACATACTCATCTAAAGAATCACATACTCATCTAAAGAATCACATACTCAACTAAAGAATCACATACTCATCTAAAGAATCACATACTCAACTAAAGAATCACGTACTCATCTAAAGAATCACGTACTCATCTAGAGAATCACATACTCAACTAAAGAATCACATACTCAACTACAGAATCACATACCGAACTACAGAATCACATACTCATCTAAAGAATCACATACTCATCTAAAGAATCACATACTCAACTAAAGAATCACATACTCAACTACAGAATCACATACCGAACTACAGAATCACATACTCATCTAAAGAATCACATACTCAACTAAAGAATCACATACTCATCTAAAGAATCACATACTCATCTAAAGCATCACATACTCAACTAAAGAATCACATACTCATCTAAAGAATCACATACTCATCTAAAGAATCACATACTCATCTAAAGCATCACATACTCAACTAAAGAATCACATACTCATCTAAAGAATCACATACTCATCTAAAGAATCACATACTGAACTAAAGAATCACATACTCAACTAAAGAATCACATACTCACTTAAAGAATCACATACTCAACTAAAGAAACACATACTGAACTACAGAATCACATACTCATCTAAAGAATCACATTCTCATCTAAAGAATCACATACTGAACTACAGAATCACATACTGAACTAAAGAATCACATACTGATCTAAAGAATCACATCTCAAAAGCACATAGGTCAGGTGCTACCAACAGAATCACATACTCATCTGATGGGTAAACATAATGAAACACATACTCTCTACTAACTACAAAAACAACATACCTAAACTCCAGCCCATGACATTATCTATATTACATAATCTAAAGAAATCACATACTCATAAAAAAACAATTGAACTATACTGCAATCATACATCTAAAAATCACATACTCATCTAAAGAATCACATACTCACTGGGGAATCACTGTAACTGGGGTATTAAGGCACTAGAGATGTGGCCGTGCAGAGTTGATTTATTTCTGTTGATTTATTTAAGTTATTGTTAGTTTCTGCTCAGGCTGCCTTTGTAATGTTTATGGTTAGAGACTAAACAGTTCAGCACATTTGAAAATAGTAGTTATTGTTATTGACCAATAAATGTATGTATGTGTGATTTTTGTGGGTTTTTTTTTTATTGGAAGCAAGAGTTTTAGTTATGTCTAACTGAATCGCTTGTGATTTTTAGGATTTTCTTATGAACTGTACAGTTAAGATAACCAGATTTATAATCAGATTAAGGACATTTCCAGTTCTGCACTCTTTTTTATTAGTTTAGAAAACCTTCCGTATCATGATTTCCATATCAATCCATGTCAATGATTTCTTTCCCCCATGAACTATGGACAATGAATTAGCTATTTGGTCTCGACTTGGTGTTAATAGGAGACCTATATGTTGCCTTATATGCTAGAAGACTTTTATTATATGTTGATGATACATGTATTTTTCCTATACCTCCAGGTTACATTTACATTTTGATATATTTCTGAAACCACTCCCTTTCCCTAAATGGCTAGTATCTCAGCTTTATTAATTAATCCAGTCCATTAAGATTGATTTTAGGAGGAAATTAAGTCTTTGTGGGAGGAACATTTCCAGACTAATTTCACTGAGAACAAGTGGAATGAGATAATCAAAAAACATCCATTCATCTTCTCTTTGTACCAGACACAGAATTATTCAATGTGAAATTGTTCACAGAATTTATTAGACTCAAGGCCGTTTATCCAAAAACAGACCCACTCTGCGACCGCTGTCATTCAGCTCCAGCCTCGCATATGGTCTGATCTTGTCCATTGTTAAATAGTTACTGGTTGATTTTTGTCACTGTTTGGAATTTCTTTCCCTTACGGAAGCAATCCCAAATCTTTTTAACCTTTTGGCCTTATAGTACAAAACTGGAAGTCGTCTGTCCCCTTTAAAATGTGATGGAAAATGGGTCTTATTATAATAAATCAGTTATTTATTTATTTATTTGTTTGTTTGTTTATTGACTGAATGTGGCTTTGTACAGGGTTGCATAGTTATTAAAAACTTAAAAAAAAAGATGGCAACGTGGTAATGATGCAGACTCACTTGATACTTGTTAGTGGAGCTTCACCCAGCAGTATTCTCCAAAACTTAGTGAGCAAGTGGTAGAAGTGGGTAGTCGAAAGCAGCACGCCCCTCTGCTTGTCAAACAAAGCAAAGACGATAGCTAGTTTACCCTAATGTTCTTATGTGACCCAGATAAAGTTTACCCTGCTATAAAACTTGTCTAAAACACAACAACCGACCAGCATGATGCCTCAGAGCCAGAACAGGCCTGCCTGTCAGCCAGCTGAGAGCTCTGAGTGTGGTCCTCTATATAGTTTAATCCAAAACTTTTCCCACTTTTCAGGAATGAAATAGAAACAGCATGTGTCTGAATTACAAGCTCCTCAGTGACACGCCTGCGCCTGTCTTAGCCTGATAACTCTGTTTATTTACTGTCACGGCCATCGTCACTCCAGCTTCCTTCTCTCGACATCTGTGATTGGTTGAGAGGCATGTCAATAACTTGGAAACAGCTACTTCTAGAACTCTCTCTTAGTTTCCTGAGTGGAAGTAAAAGTGTTTTACCACAAAATCAGAGAAAAGGTGGTAATTACAATGTTGTTTGATTTTAAGGCTAAGTGCCATCTCTTTACTTACCATGCTTAACATTCGCAATGAAACAGTCAGCTAAAGCAACAGTTCACAGCCCAGCTAATAACTACAGACAACAAGCCAAGTAACATTTCATTGTTTCAGCTGTGTACTTGTGATGTGCCCATTTGGCCGAAAGATAATGAATCATAGTCTCGTTACGTTGGAGGCCTTGATATTTTAATGCCAAGGAGTGTGAAAAACTGTTGTCCCAAACACCCCAGCAAAATGATTCATTCACCACTTCATCAGCACCACCAACGCTGCCCCACATCACTTCAACAGCAGTGTGAACTGAATACCCACAATTCATCAGAAACAAGGTCTTTCAATTATTCCAATGTGCTTGTGTAATAGGCTCCACTCCGCATTTTAATGGGAATTAATACGACGTGCATTCAGAATAATCATTCTCACAACTTCAGACTGTGATGAGGTTTATTGTCGTGCCTGGAGGACAAGAAACCACACGGTCCTTCAATGGATTCAGTTCACAGACTAAAGTAGATAAACACCATTCATAATCAAGATTGTAATGGGACTGATCTCCAGTTATACTTGTCTTGGCTCGAGTGGGATGATAAAAGGCAAAACAAAATGGTTTTTACTTCTGTGACATTTCGAGTCCTATCCACTATGTTTTGTATGTTTGTTATATCAAATGACCAAATGTGAAGTACCACCCAAACATTTACATCAGTATGTTGTTTGACATGTTTGTGGGAAAATGTAATGTGATGTAAATCGTTGATGATGGCCACGTAACTTGCTAGCAATATGTAAAAGGCCATAATCACATAATGCCTTGGTAAACAGAACTGAAGGAGAACTAGAGTCGACTAATGAACCAATAAAAAGTGATTGCCATTCTGGATTGCTCTCATTCAGAGTTTTTAAAGTTGACAGTTATGTGATAAAGCTGAGTCGACTTCCGCTAATCACTGATGAGGTTATGAAGAAAACCACAGGAGAAGGAAATGCTTTGCAACAAGCATCTGTAAAAATCTGACCTTTAAAAATCTGCGACAAAGCCAAACTCCACAGGTCAGTAGAGCATAAAGTGCAATGTTCCAAAAGGCCTGTTCAAATTGATAGCCTTTAGGAAACCAGAGATAGACTCCGGAATCTTAAATCTCAAATTTGTATCTGCTGCAGGCACGTCCTTGGCGCAACAACAATTCAGGTCCTCCAACAACGCCTCTTTTTATTATAGGAAACTGGGAGACAACGACACTATTTTGGAACACTGAAGACAACGGCACTCTGTATCTGATCAGCAGATTGGCAGATCAGTGAAGAAATGTTAGTACAAAGCCAAACAAAATAGGTCAGTAGAGTGGCACGTGCCTTCCCAATGGGCCCTGGATTTCGCTGTTAGCCTTTAGCACACCAGAGAAAATGACCCGGAGGTTGTATGTTGAGGTGTTCGTACTTAAAGGACAGTAGTGGGCTGAAGGTTAGGGAACCAGCCTTCTAAGCAGAGTGTTGCTGGTTTGGTTCCCTGAACCGACTGTAATGACTGAAGTGGATAAGGCTGCCCACTGCTCTGGGCAAATGTGCTCACTACCCCCTTGTGTGTGTTCCTTAGTGTGTGTGTGTATGTGGGCGTTTCACTTCACAGATGGGTTAAATGTGTGCAAACACAAATTACACAATAGAAGAGAATAATGGCTTCACCTTAAAATGTCATTGGTGAGCATTAATATGTCTGTAATATGTGCAACCCCTATAAAAGCCCCATTCATTTTTTTTGTTTAGAAGACAGAAATAATTAATATATTTTTTAAATATATATATATATATATATTTTTTTTTACTATAAATTGTGTTTATTATTACAAGAAAATGTATTTATAATGAATCAAGCTTCAACCACATTAAACCTGCAACCTTCAAAAGAAACCTCCTAACTCTTAACTTTACTGGTACCGTCTTACACCGTTTAGGGAAGGAAAACTAGAATCAAGATCGCAATCAGCAAATTTGTGCTTCAAACATGAAGTCAGCGTGAAAACAGAGCATGTGTGAATAGGATGAGGGCTGTGATTTGGTCACGAGTACCAGCTGAGGGCAAGTCACAGCCATGATGCTAATCACGACCTCAAGTGTTATACAACAGACCTATAAAATAAAGAAAAGGCCCCTAACGTGCCCCAGTCCCGGCAATTCCGGTTGCAGCCTATCATTGTACAGATAGAGCCACAAAGCTGCCACATTATCAGGTCTAGCATAGCTTTTACACAAGACCATTTCACAGGCCAGCTTGTTTGCCAAATTTGTTAGTCGATCTATGTCGCAGCTGCTGACCAAACAACAGGTTTGGAATTCGACATAGTTCTACTATCATGCACTTTCTCAGAATCGAACCAAATGGGCTGCAGGGATCTTATAGGAGGTTTTAATGTATTCCTTTTGTTCTTGTATGTGCTAAAATGGAAACTTACTCATATTCAACTATAGCCTAAACAAGTCAACACTTCGCTGTGCTTAGCGTAATGATACATATTGTTGTGGAAAATAACATGGGAAAAGACCTTCTTAACCAAGCAGAGTGAGCCACTGTTGTATAAAGGGTAGGCAAGTGTACTTGCCCTGTATTTAAATGCTGCTGATACACCTGTACCAAAATGCATTATTATGCATACCTCACTGTGCTAAACAGCCACTTATCTCCAACTTCCTGTAACTTTAAGTGCACTTTTGCATTTCTACAATTACAGACTGTAGTCCATCTGATTCTATGTATACTTTGTTAAACCCCATTTACCCTGTTCTTTAATATTCAGGTCCCCCTCAGGACCACCACAGAGCAGGTATTATGTGGGTGGTGGATCTTTTTCAACACTACAGTGACACAGATGTTGTGGTGGTGTGTTAGTGTGTGTTGTGATGATGTGAATGGATCAGACACAGCAGTGATGCTGGAGTGGTTAAACACTGTGTCCACTCACCATCAACTCTATTAGCCACCACTACCTTGTTGGTCCACCCTGTAGATGTAAAGTCAGAGATCATTGCTCATCTGTTACTGCAGAGTTTGTGTTCTCATCTTCTCCTCCTTCATTGGTGGTTACAGGACGCTGTCTACAGGATGCTGTGGGCTGAATAGTTTTGGTTGGTGGACTAATCCATCAGTGACACTGAGGTGTTTAAACACTCCAGCAGCACTGCGGTATCTGATCCACTCACACCAGCACAACACCCACATAATGCCTGCTTTGGGGTGGTCTACTGAGAAAGAGGGCAATAAGGTACGCAGAGAAGCAGATGGATTACAGTCTGTAATTGTAGGACAACAAAGTACATCTATATGGTAATTTGAACTGATATAATGGAGAACAAGTGTAGAAACAAGGAAGTGGTTTTATTGTTATGGCTGATCAGCGTATTTAGCCCACACAGTTTAAGCATTTGGTTACAAAGAGTACATGTACATTAACACTGACCACTGCTGTGCTATCATTCCAATAAACACAGTGAAGATGGCTTTTGGAGAAATTTGCTGGTCTAGCCAGTGGCTCCCTCGTGTTATGCAAGCTTGAGAGAGACAGCTGGGTTCTCACTGCCACAGCGTCTCTTTGCTCATTCTGCTGCAGTTTCACCAATCGTTCTTCAGACTGAATTGGGCTTTAGAGAGAAGCTAGGAGGAGAACGCTATCACACTCTCTGCAGGTGTGCTATTGGAAAGCACTCCATTAGCTAAAGCTCACACTCAACTCAGAGTGTCATCACACAACAGCTGCACAGAAACTAAGAGAGGCAACCCCCCGCCAACCCCCCAAAACAGCATTTCCATTTAAATGAATTAAATCATTCCAACATATATGACATTCAATCGTCAAATAGAAAACCAGATGTAGGTTAAAATTAATTAATATTAAGAGTCACTTTCGAAAAGCCTTTGGAGAAATATTACTATTTCCAGTAATAGTAATATTAATAATAATAACAACAATAACAGCAGGTCTAAGAATAACCAGTAAATTATATAAGAAAATTATGGAAATGCTTCTGATTCAGCGCATACACAGGAAAAGAGAGTGCCTCACCAGTCATGTTTTCAATGAGCGCTTCATTGCTTCATCATTCAGCTTCATAGCTGTTTGCCAGGACTGATTGCATTTTTAGTTAAGTTGGACGGGAGTCCCCAGGAGACTGCAGCTATTACCACAAAACGAGTAGATTAAACATTCATGGTTTTGCTCATGGATTCAATCTTGTCTGCTTCCGTTTTTCATGACTTGAAGAAACATTTTCTGATTTAAAACAAACAAGTCAGGTGAATTAGATTTGATGCTTGCCATACAGAATGTAAGCAATGCAGTTTATTGTCCCACATCCTGCATTTGGGTTGTATTGCATTTCTCCCCCGGGGTCCACCTTTCACACTTGTGTAACTGTTTTATGTAACAACCGTTACAAAACATAAAGACAGACATTATTTCTTTACCATTTTTCATTTTGCAACCACGGTTAGAATAAAGCAGACTGTATTTATTAAGGTGCTTTATGTAAATTATATCTGTTCTGATTGGCTACCTTGTGTAGAGCAGACACACTCCTTATAATGAAGTGGAGCTAAATTGCTTTGGCTTGAACACACCCACAAGAGACAAACTAAGGGAGACATAAGAAGTAAGAAGTGAATTCAGTACAGTGTAACTTCACCAGATGATGTCCAGGCCTACACGGTGGCTGCTTTGTCATGTAAGCCAGGTGACGAAGCGTTAACGAGGTTTTAGGCTTCTGAGGGGGGAAAGAGGCAGCCGTCTGCAGAAAGGGATTTATACAGTGAACAACTCCTTGTTACAGCTGAACACTTGCTGAGCAGTAATCAAATAAAAGACTGTACAGAGAAATGGACTGAGACAAACAAAAACACAAGCGTGCCATTCATAATTTTCTTATCGAGCGCGCGCACACAGCTATGCATTCAAACTGTTTCCATGGCATTTAAATCCCTGTTAGCTGATTGAGCGGAAGGGGCGATATAAATATTCATGAGGCATCTGATTAATCGTGATGCCTGTTGAGTCCTGACAGTGGCGTTTTGGCTCCGTCAAATTGGCAAAATGAGACGAATCGCTTGAAAATTGATGCAATGGGAGAAGAAACGTGAACTGGCAGCCTCCGCCAGGCTTAGAAATGGCATAGACAGCAAATGAAGTCATCGCGGACCGCTTTCCCCGGTAACTCATTTTGCCCTTTGCACTGCTGAATGTCCTCAATAAGGCAGAGTAATACAAATTCATACAGTCCTCTGCTGTTACGCCGGCACACTGGGCTCACGAGGCCTGACTTTTACACGTCAGTCAAAAAATAAAAAATAAAAAAACAGCTTTTATGGCGCCTCAGAGACGGCCAGAAAAATATATTAGCAGCGATCTATTTTTATTCAGATCAGGCCTTTTCAATAGTCTGTGAAATGGAGGCATTAAATAGCATCTTTCTGATAATTACACTCAGAATAAGTTATGAAACTCACAGTAATCCATTTACATACAGTCACCTGACTCCATAGAAGGCTCTATGCTGGCAGCAAACAGAAAGCTGTATTCATTAAGGCTTATTTATAGGCAAATACAGCAAACAGTGGGTCTATACTACCCACAACAGACTTCAGGGAGCAGAAGGTTTCTAGAAGATCTGTGGTTTCTGTGTGTTGGCCTAATCCCGATAGCAAGAGGACAGCATGGCACTGGTGGTCCACTAATGACATAACTGGCAGTCCGCTGGTATTTGCTCAGTATTTTCAGGGCATCCCGCCGGTGGTCAAGAAAAGTACTAGATTAAATGGCATTTTCACCACTCATTTTCCACCTACAATCCAATTTACTGACTCTTCCTTATTTCTTCTTTTGGTTAATCTGTAAATTAGTTTAGTTAATTATTTTTAATGTCCAAAACAACATAATCTAAATCATTTAATATCAGGGCCACTGGTCATTTTTCTCTCACTTGTTTGCAATCTGTATGAGGAGATTATAAACTAGTTAGATCCTGTATGCAGGACAATAATCTGGGTGGTCAGAAGTTGGACCAGGTCTGGTAGATCTAGCAGACTGCTGACCTTATCTAGCCAGCAGAACGATATATGCTCGCTATATGGGATGCCACAAACTAAAAGGGAGACTTCTGCAACCACTTGCTAATGTCACTTTACTAAGTACACCTACAGTATATTTGATAAGTCCTGATTTCTCCATGTTTCAGAGATTCTATCACCGTTTTTAACAATCATTTCAGTTATTAAAGGAAACAGAATCTAACATCAACTGATCCAAACCCACGGTATGTAAAAATGAGAGCGCTATTTAAAGTATTTCAAAATTATGACATTTCCAAGTTCTATTTCACGTGGGATAAAAACCACATGGTGTGCTGTAGTGTGCCATGGTGGTCTGCTAACTAAGGTTCAGTTTTGGTTTTCTGTGACTCCATTTTTGCTTTTGCTCTCGCAAATATTTTTATCATCTAAGTTTGTGTCAGTGGATCTCCAGCTTCTAGAATCAAGCCTGTATTGCGATGATCGGAACTGTTTGGGTCCATAGCTGCCTGCTAAGCCAATGTTAAAGTAGCTACAGATCCAGACACCACAGAACAGGTTTAATTTATCTCTTTATCTATTTTTATAATCATCTAAACTTAAAGTGTAGATATATATTCCAAATTCCAATATATTTTGTGGTGGGTTGATCTGTTAGCAGACTAGCCAAGCTCAGTCTAACTGTCTTCTCTTTCCTAATTAGCAGCACTGTTTAACATTCAGTCTATCAGTAGTTCAGTAGATGGTTGGCTATTTACCACTTGGTACCCATCTAGAGTGAACTATTTTTAGGCTGAGGCTATATGAGATGGCAAAAAGTAACGTTTATCATCAGCAGTTCATTCATTCATTCATTCATTCATTCATAACACAAACACAGTTATATACAGTATACTCCAGTTAAAGGTCAGGAAGGTGTGAAGGTATAAAAACAGATACTACCCAAGCTTACTTTCCAGCCGTGTGAAGTAGGCTAAAAGGTCACAACAAGCAGCATGCTATGCTCTGGGACCCTTGTGAACCACAGTGAGAGCTCTTATCTCCAAATGGGGAAAGTTCGGAACTGCGGACATTCTCAGAAATGTCCAGCATACCAATATTTCACAGCAGTGACCAAGAAGTCAAAAAAGAATCCAGATGAATATCTACAGAACTGCTGGCCTTGCTCATCTGAGATAAGATTCATGATTCCACCATTAGAAAGGGACTGGGCAAAAAATGGTATTCATGGGAGGTTATGGGCAGACTGGTTATGCAGCAAAACAGTGATCTACAGAGCGAGAGCTAGTCCACGTCTGAGAAGCTCAAACTAAACAGGCAAGGTTTTGAAGTGGCCTAGTCAATTTCCTTACTCACCTCATTGAAATGCTGTGGCAGGACCTTAAACAGGCATCTCATGCTCAAACGTCCTCCATCATGGCTGAATTAAACCAATTCTGCAAAGAAGAGAGGGACAGAGTTCTTCCCAGCCATGTAAAAGACTAATCTCCATTCAGTAGCTTGCACTGCTTGCTGTTTTTGTTGATAAAACTGGCACAAGCAGTTACTAAGTTTTGGGGGAAAAAACTTTTTCACACAGGTCATAGAAGTAAAATCTCTTTCTTCTGTAGATTTAATTACTATAAAGCGGTGTATTGTGTCTCCTAGTGTTCTCCTCTTCTTGTATTACATTTTATCTTAAATCTTTTAGTCTGACAAATGAAAACCTAGAGGAAATCAGGAGAGGGCAAGGACATTTTCACAGCACTGCACCTTGCATCTACACTGACTGTCTTAATCTATCAAATATGTGCTTTTTGTTGTTTTACAATTACTGACTGTAATATGCTATTTTAAATGTTGTCCAGCTTTTACCACAAGTCCATTAGGCCTGGTATCACCCCACTTCCACCCCTACCGCAAAATCTGCAGGAACTATGTGAGAATATTCAAGATGTATGGAATGGATTATTACAGGACACCACTAGGAACCACTACAATTCTATGCTGAGACATCTTACATGTTGTGTTAGCAAACATGGCAGCGCAACACCATACTGAGAGACACTACTTCTGTATGTGTAGCTCGATACATATTGCCCATATCAGTATAAACTTATCATTATTTACTGTTCCTGGTAACCTTTATCCTCCTTCTGTATAGCACTGCAATCCCACACTTCCTTCTGGGTGCAACTATTCATTTGATGATGACTGTATTTAAAATGAAGTCTTAGCGCAGCTGCTTATCACTGCTTCTGCTTCAAATCAAAAGTCACTAAAAGTCTAATAAATTCTACAGCTTTAGTCTCTGATGGGTTATCAATATGTAAGTTAAAGTATGTGGAGAGAAGAATTTTATCACAGCTTGTGGATACAACGGATATTAGTTCTGCAATATCAAACACTTCGGCCTGGGCTTGGGAGGCCTAAATATTGTAATTTATATTAAAGAAATGTCACTAAAATAAGATCACCAGCAGTGGAGTCACTATTATACAAACACATGCTACTCCTCCTCCTCCTGTCCAGGCCTGTCTTACTGTATGCAATCTGTAGTGTTCAGGAGCACATCAAATTGATGTGCCATTTTGATTTAGTGCCTACATAAAATCATGCTTAGGCTCTTGAATAAGAAGCGTTTTGCTATTTAGTGACCTTACACCGAGTAAAGGAAGGTTTAATTTACTCGCTTTGTGTTTGTGGTGGACTGGTCTTTTGTAAGGCCACAGGAATTAAATGATTGGTGTCCTGACCCCACATTTTTCTTTGATTTTCTCATCACACAGGTTTTGTTGTTTCTAGTGATGCTATTGGAAAAAATCTCCTGACATTGTTCTCCTGACTTTATTGTGTTTTAACTACCTCTGTATTGTGGGCATTGTATGTTCTGTCCTTAAAGACCAGTTTAGGCATGTTTCTCCCTTCGTAGCTAGTACAAGCTCCAGCAACTATGTACCAGCACAAAACGCACTAATACACCACCACCACATCGTCAGTGCTGAGAATGATTAACACCTGCTTTGTTGCTGGGGGAACAGCTGAACAATAATATGTAATAGTGGAACTGCAAAGTGCACTTACTTCTCAGGGAGCTCTCGTGTCTTTGTTACCTTCTGGCTCTACTTTTTAGCTATCCTGATAAAGCCAGGCCTGCCTGGCTGCACTCTGTTAACATCTTATAATGTTTTACTGTCTTTTGTGAGAGCCAACTGTGTGTTTATTTGCTCAAGCTGAGTTACGGCCCAAACTCTGCGGTCTAACGCGGAGCTACTACCCATCCTGTGTACTCTGATGCGAGTGTTTTGATTCAATCTCTACAGTATGACTTCTTTTGTTTGCTGCTGGGCATGGATTTTTCCCAAGAGTGGGTAGCAGTGGTGCTAAGGCTGCTTGCTAAAAGCTTAACTTTCTGTCACTCACTATTTGCCTTTAGAACCCGGGAGCAGAACCTTAATTGTGATTGAAAAAAGAGTAGAACACAGTGTCGGGGCAGCTGTGCTACTTCTTCAGTCATGTTGAATGATTCAAATAGAAGCTACAGTGACTTACCTTCATGTCCTGAGGTACAAGCTGGTATTAAGAGACAGCACAAGCCAAATGGTTGGCATGCAACTTCAGTAGGTATCTCTGCAATACCATACATAGTTTTTGATATACAGTCAAAACCTCACTGTCTGTTAACTTCAGTTAGTTTGGAATGTTTTAAACTATAAACGCATCTTAAAAATATTCACCTTTGGCCCAAAAGATTTTCGATGCGTGTGTTAACAGTAACTTGGAAAGTCAAATGTTAAATCATTATTTAGGAGAAGCCTATTTTTCATACCCATGAACATGGAGCTTATGGAGCCTTTTTTTTTTACTGAACTGTAAATAAAAAGGAAATTCTACATTTTAAGAAGACATTATGTTCCCAAACTTTTGACAGGCCATGTATATAGCCAAGTAAGGAAAATGCTCTGCCACTGATCCACTTGTATCTAAATGGGCAATATAGATACAAGTGAATTGTAATTCATATTGACTTAGTATACATTATATAAGTGCTTCCTGTAGTCAGATAATTTTCTTATAGAATCTAATATTGATCTTATTGCCATAGTTTTGCAGGATACAAGGAAGGTATCTTATTGAGTGTTGCAGGGCTTGGACCTTCCCGGTCTATCATTTACAGAGCAAAAACAGGAGGTATGATTGCAGTTTTTAGTCTGTTTGTGGCATGATGAATGAAACGGTGATGTCCCTTCTAGCAAAAGGCTACCATGTGTATGAGAATTGAGCAAGCTATTCTAAAGATATCGCCGGATGACTCATTCGGCACTCTGCTGCTCTATCGATTACCCCATGCGCTCAGTCTAAGACAGTCCTTGAAGAAGTCGTTTGTGTTGACATCAAAAAACGAGCGGCACTCTGTAAGGTAAATTAATCAGTGACTGCACTAGAGTATCAAAATGTGTCTGGAATCATTTAAGGCAGAGGTTTAAACCAGAAGCCAATCAGAAATGATTGGACGGGTATTTTTAGAGTAACTGGGGCACAATGTCACAGTAAGGCTAAAAATTGCAATCATACCACATAGCTGAAGGTTTTCATTCCATATCCCATAAAAATCAAGCCCACAAAAGGCATTTAAGAATTCTATGAAAAACGTTTTCTTTTCTCAGAGGTTTGTGTGGACCAATGATTTCAGCGTTTTCCTGCAGTTGTGCATAGAGGGAAACAAGTTCAGTGTTTTGTTTTAAAAATGCAAAAGAACAGACATACAAAACATGTGTAGCCAACAGACATGTAATGCAATGAATGAGCGGTTGTCTTGGACTTTTGCAGCCATGTGCCCATGGTGCTGGCACTCACAGGATGACTCATTGTGGGCATCACTGCTCCCTGAATGTCTGCAATCGTGGACCTTGGGTCACTCCATGCATGTTAGACAATTTGGTCCCCCCCCCCCCCTTTCTGTGGTTTGTGCCCGATCCTTTATGTCACTGGTGCATGCCACCTTCTATTCACTGCTGCAAACATGCTATGGTAATATCCACACAGCCTGTATGGCAAACAGCTGGACCATTCTGCTTCCCAAAGCCCTACTATGCCTCATGATGTCAAACCTACCCACCAAGTTTCATTCCTATTTGTTGATTCCTTCTGGGGGAAACCATTTATTTATTAATTTTGTTAATGCTGAGTGATCCTCAGATTCTCATTTAAGGGGCCAAAATGTCAGGGAGTCAATCATTATCATTAGTTAACACCACTTCATGAAGTTCTGGAGATGTGACAACCACAACTCTCTGTAGGAATTTGACTGCATGGAGTTCACCCATAGAACGTAGAGAGAGACGTGGGTTAACGTGTGCTCATTTTTATTCAAGACTTCATAATCAGTCTTAAGTGTGGCACAAGGAAAGAAATGGACATTTTAATTGAACCTTTTGTGTATTTGGTTACAAGCAATTATTAGCTGTCTAAAGTCAGCTTTGCATACATTTTCAAACATTGCAGATTTTCCCTGTTAATGCTGTGTTCAGCCTGCCACTTCCATCACTCCATTGACTCTGGCAGTCAGAGTCGCTTTTTGCAGCTGAAAACGTCTTTACTGCTTTAGTGTTTCAGATCAATTTTCTACTGCAGTCCATACACCGATTCCCGACACATTTCCCTGGTTTGGGTGGTTGAAGTCCTTCTGTACGCTTCAGAATTCATTCTCCAGCTGTTATCAGCAGCCTCATCAGCAGTTAAGAGAAGTCAGCCAGTTTAGCCATTCATGGCCATGCCAGCATGCCTTACAGATGAGGTGGATTGCTTTGAACCATGAGCAGAACTCTGATTTCTGTTTTACATCATTGTATTACAGATGAACCCTCTGTTGCGTTATGTGGAATTGTGTTAAGTAGTATAAAATCAAATTTAAATAAAATATTGTTTTTTCTCTTTTATTGAAAACAAAAAGAGTAAAGAAATCCAACTTTATACTTGAACTAAATAAGCCAATATTTGCACAGTTAATACAATTTCAATAGATATTTGGAATGCATAGTATTAGTAACAAAGTATTAAGAAAGTTACACTCACCTGGTGCCTACAGCTGTAATCACTGTACTATCCAAACTACATCAAAGGGTATCCGCCACCTGTAAAGCATCTGCTATGTTATATTTTTCAGGAAGAAAATAGTGTTGGCAAAAGTGTATTGACTAGAACCATAAATGTAGTGGAGCAACAAATTATTGTGGAATGTTGCAATTCCTTCTTTTCAAACTGAGATTTTCCAGTGACATACTTTATAATCTAGGTAATCTGTTACAAAATTTTGTAGCCATGTTTTGTCATTTAATATTTGTCCTTTCAAAATAAAATACCCTTTTTCCACAAATAAATTAAATAGTAAAATTGACTGTTTTTATAATAACAAATAATATAGTTTTTAAGAATTTCTAATCTTTAAATTTACAGATTATTGGAATCTATACAGTCCTGTAAAATGTATTTGCCCCTTCTTAATTCCCTCTATTTTTTTTTTTTTGCATACTGGTCATACTTGAATGTTCCAATCATCAAACAGCGTTTAATATTATACAGAGATCCCAAGTAAACACAAAATGTTGTATTTAAACGGTGATTTCATTTATTAGAAGAAAACCTGTTTGTTTTTAAAAAAAGTAATGGACCTTTAGATACTCAACCAGTTAACCAAACTCGGTTACTGGATTCAGTTTTGCTAGCTACATCCAGACATGATCACTGCCGATCAAGCAGGTAGAAGGTCTCAAAAAGTAACACATGATGCCACCTTTAAAACAGATTTACATACAGCTACAAAACAAAGTCCTTGAAAACTACCAGGCTCTAGAAAGACTTTCAAAAGTCAAAGGAGCCACAGTGAGAGCTATTACCTTCAAATAGAGGAAACGGTGGAGAACCTTCTCATGAGTGGTCAAAATTTCTCAAGGGTGCACCAACCAACGACTCATCCCACACGAACATCTACAGACATACAGGCCTCAACTATGGTCAATGGTACATGTTCATTGAACCATGGGAGAGCTGCAAGGCGTAAATCACTGCTGACTTAAAGAACACAAAGGCACAACTCGTGTTTGCCAAAAATCATCAAGAAGACTTTTGGGATATGTTCTGTAGACTGACAAATCAAGGGTGGAACTTTTTAGATGACATGGGTCCTGGTACATCTGCCATAGCAATGTAGTCTAACATAAGAACATCATACCAATAGCTGTTTTGCTTCTGGTGGACCTGGATGACTTGTCATATGGTTTTATGTATCAGTACATAATAAAATAAAACATCAGGTCCTTCAAAGGTCTTCAAATGAGGGACTTCAGATTTACAACATTACACTATTTATAAAAAGATTACACCGTATTATTATCCATTTAACAAAAACTAGGCCCAAATCCAGAAGCACTATGTGAAAAATTACTTCCTTCATGCTTCCGTGGAAATTAGGAGGGTAAGTAGCAGGCAGGTGCTTCTAATCAAATATCCTTGGTCTGGAGCATTCAGGTGTGTTAAGACTAAGGGCATCAGCAATGATTTTAGAAAAGCAATTGTTGCTGCCCATCAATCTGGAAAAGGTTAAAAGGCAATTTTCAAGCAATTTGAAGTCTAGAGTGAGAAAGATTATTCACACGTGAAAAGACATTCAGAACAGCTGCCAGCGGATGTCTCATCAAATTCACCCCAAGGTCAGGAATTGCAAAAATAAGACTCTCCATTCTAGAAAGAACATGGAGCATGGCTTATGTTTGCAAAACTGCATCTGAACAAACTATTTATGGAACAATGTCCTTTGGACAGATGAAACCAAAAAGTGAAGATGTGTGGCCATAATGCACAGTGCCACGTCTGGTAAAATCCAAACACAGCATATCAGCACAAACACCACATATGAACCATTAAGCACGGTGGGTGGAGGGTACCGTGCAGTCACTTACTCGACTACGATAACTTTGATAACTCTCTATACCAAAGTATTCAAATGTCAAATGAGGGGCCATCTATCCAATAGCTCAAGTTTGGCTGGAATTGGATCACATAACAGGACAATGATCTCAAACACACCAGCAAATTCCCAACTGAATGGCTGAAAAGTTTTGGCAGTGGTCCAGTCAAATCCAGACCTCAGCCCAAAGGAAGTGCTGTGTTCACCCAAAAAATTAGATACCAATATTCCTGCAGAAAACACTGTAGAAAAAAATGGTTCTACAAGCGACTGATGGCTTTTCCGTTTTAGTTTCAGTTTTGTTAAATGAATAATGACACTGTGTAACTTGTCCCGTCGTGTTGTTCATCTGAGATTGTATTCGTCGTGTTGTTCATCTGAGATTGTATTCACCTAATCTTAAAACCTGAGAGAGACCAGATTTATGATCATATCCTGATACGTAAAACCAAAGAATTGAAAGAAGGTGTACTTTGTTTTTCACATGACTGTAACTGACAAAACCATGAATTTTGCTTTCTGAGTATGTCAACCTGTCAGTCTGTGAACTAAAGTTCAAGCACAGCGGGTTATGCAGCAGGATCAAAATCCAAAGCACCCAAGCAAGTTCACCTCTGAATGGTTCAAAAGAAGCAACATTAAGGTTTTGGAGTGGCCGAGTTCTGACTTGAATCCCACTGAGATGATGTGGAAAAACCTTAAACAGGCAATTTAAACCCCTCCAATGTAGCGGAATTTGAACAACTCTGCAAAGAAGAGGGGACAAAATTCCTCCACAGCGATGTAAAACACTCACTGCAAGTTTTTACAAGCGTTTAATTGCAGTTGTTACTGCCAAGAGTGGGAAAGCCAGTTATTAGGTTTATGGCGCAATTACTTTCAACACGGGTGATATGGGCTTTAAATAAATCTTAATTTTTTTTGTAAATGGAATGATCAGCTAAATGCTGCGCTGTGTGTTTACTCATGTTGTGTGTATCACATTTCAAGAGGAGTTAGAAGATCTGAAACATCTGACTGTGACATACGAGCAGAAATAGTGGCAAATCCTTTCCTGGAAAACACTGTACATTCACAAATGAAACTGATTTCACTGAAACACACTGTCTTGAAGTAAGACAAGACTGACTACTGTTACTTGGCAAGCATTGATTACTCTGAAGCACTTGATGTACTCGGATTAGGCCGTAGGTTTAAAAAAAGAAATTCCCTCTTATTTCATCATCTGTCAAATCAAAACCTCATGAGGTGCTTCCTATTTATTTCATTTAGAGTATCTTACAGCATGTGCAAAAAACAGAAACTGCTTGTTACTCAGCGACCAATCGAAATGCTCTATAATGACTGGATGTAATTTCTCAGTACGTCTTCATACACTGAAGGAAATAACTTTTTTTTTTTCAGTGGTACATGATTTTGTTACGACAGCAACATTATGAATCATCTGGTGTCTCAGATACTTAGCTACAATATTCCCCATTAGAGCAGAGCACAAGACAGGAAAACAAGAGACTGTTATCAGTTCTTGCCAGCATTATCAACCCTTCATCTATTATTATTTGATTTCCTTGTGAGCCTGGAGAAGGGAATACAAGAGGAACAAACAAAGAGCATGTCTCCATGTTTTATATCCTGAAGTTCTAACACTGTATGATGAATGATTCATAGCAGGCTGTGAATGTTCCAATGCCCTTTTCCTTCTCAATATGAAAACTCCCTCCTGACACTATTTGCAATAGAGATTTGCATTAAATGTTCTCCAGGGACTTGTGTCCACAGGAGGTACAGTTATGACTGTTATTGTAACACTACAGACTAAAATCCACAGGCTTATAACGTCTACATTGCTGAATTAGGATGTATAGGATAGAAATCCAGCTGGCTTCATTCTGGTCAGTGTGGTGTGGTGGTTGAGTATGACACCATGTGGTAACTCTGCACCAGTGCAGCTTCTGTTGCTTTTTTAGCTCTATAGGATTATTTATTAGTACAAGCTTCTGTTGCTTACAGCATTTCCACACTGGAGCAAATACTGTAACAATTAGACATCAAGTGTGGAAATCCACCATGTGCTTTCAAACATGTAAACGTTAATAGTAAGCACAAAATCATGCAGTTCTTCTCTTCAGCAATTTGTCACCACGATGCTCTTAGGGATGAGAACACTTTAAATCAGAAAATCAAATGCAATCAGACCAGATTCCCTGCATGTGCACATCTGATCTTGACATCGGTTCCATTTCATTTGGACTGCATTCTGCTCTGCACAGAAATGGTGCCTAAATTTACCCACAGATCCGGTTGAAGGTGCAGATTGACGTCAACTGATACATTTGTGCTAGTAAGCAGAAGATGAAATACAGCACTCTGCAAAGCACAAGTATCAAAGCAAACTGTTTAAGCCATTTGTCTGAGCAGGAGAAGTTTTTGCTTGTAAAGAGCACTGCACATCTGCAGGCAAACGTTTGGCCCTGGTCCATTTACATTTTGTAAACAGACTTCTGAACATTTTAAATGCACAATTACTATTTATTTACTGAATATACAATGTGGCCATGTGTAAAAAAGTGTCTTATATTTTCCCAAAATATTCAACTCATATTTAGGTCTGTGCCCTATAAAGTATTAACAAACTTGTGCATACTCTTTGATGCTTTGTTAGAACAGAACAGGTTAGGGTCCATATTTCTCCTTGACAGACCAAGCCATTGTATACATTTGCTTAAATTCCATGGTGGCTTGGGGTGCTGAGGAGAAATCTGCTGCTCTTAAAAGTAGCATGGTTGCCACTTACGGGTTCCTGTTAAGTTTGTGATGCTGCTCTTGAGTCCATTCAGTGTCGAACGCTGAGCAAAGCCGGCTCGATGCTGTTCCAAGGTGTGAGAAACCGCCTGGAGTGAATGTGCAGTGCATACTAAGAACTCTGAAGTTGTTCCGGATCTCCTTAAAAGTCTGTTGGAGCTGAAGTTGGCGTCCTGGTCCCCACCTTGTTTTGCAATTTTCCTGCTCCACCTTAACAGGTGCCGCAGTTACCTTCTGGCATCTGTACAAGTTACAGCATTTAAGGTGTAACGACCATACTTTGTTGATAAGGGCCTTTATAAGGGCTATTGAAATACACAAATCATACTGCTGCTTGTTGTATGTATGCTTTTTGTATTTATTCTAATATTAGTGTTTGTATGCATAAATAAATGCATACTTTCCATATAAATTAACTTTTCCAAAGTGCCTAAACCTTTTCCGTAGGTTGCACTTGAGTTGTCATGTCTTGTTTTGTGGAACGATACATTTACAATTTTATCACTCTGAAATATAATGTCAGAAATAGATGCCTAATTTATTTAATTGAAATGAAACTGCAATGACTGTGTGACTTTCTATTTAATTAAAGTTTGCATTTCCATGTAACCTCTACGGGTTAAATAGAACTTCTTTTGCTTATTAATAACATGTTTACTACACATTGAGTGACTGAATGCATGACAGAATTACCCAGTCAAACAAGGATTTCCTCAGTTTCTCAACTCTTTACATAATGCTGTTAACTTCTATAGCTTATGTTGTGAAAAAACACTGTCTACACAGGATGAGCTCCAGGTTGTTTAAATATAAAAGACCCTAAATATAAGGAACTTATAAAAAGCTGGCACAGTAAAATCTTGCAGTGATTCCTGACTTGTGCCCTAATGCATCTTTAATGCACCATCTGTTGGTTTAAGCTAGTAGTACAAACAGCAATGCCTTTAGGAACAATAGGCTGTCAAAGAGTTGAGAAAGGCTTTAATCATTATGTCTGCTATAAATCTCAATCGCTCTGTAGCAGTCTGTCAGTGAGACAAGTCCTGCTAAGAAAGAAATGTCAACATTACGAGAAGAGACTCATCATGCTTATTTTCGAAGTCTACTTTGGTTTCCTAGTAGAGATTTACATTGCTCAATATTTCCACTTTTTGCTCATACTTCACATCCACCTGCAACACTCTGTTAGAGCCTCCGTGTCTTCAAGCCCCGCCTCCTGATGAGCGCAGTTACTCTGATTAGTCAGCTCACCCACGCTGTTCAACCGTCAGAGTGGCATTCTGCTAAACGTTTATCACCACATCACTGTGCAGCGAGTTTTACAGTGCTGTTGGTTCTGAACCCCATCCTGAAAGTCAGGTAGAACAAGCTGGTAGACCTGATCCACCTGCACAAGCTAGACTGGAGCAGGATGTTTCAAAGTGGTTAGTTTTTAGTTTTTTTGCTCTCTGTGTATTGTGTGAAGGCATACCAGGAGGACAATAAGGATCGTGTTACAAGATGACGTGGCCTTGTAACAGTAAAGGGCTGAAATTCCAGTGAGGCGTTCCATGCAGCTGAAACGAGCTCAATAAAAAGCTACATTTGAGCATAACAGGTCCCCATTAACACTAAAAGCTCACAAATGTCAATTTGACGCCATGTGAACAGATTCCTGGTATAAAACTAGCTGCCACTGGCGTAATCTGCTGATATTATATGTTTAGCATTACACATTGCAGATGGCTGTTCTGAAAGGACTGCAGCAGCCCTACTATCAATAATGCATTTAAACAGTAAAAGGTGCAGTCGTTGCTGTGCTATACTTAGAAATTCTCAGTATCCAAGGAATGCTGTTATGTAGCCCAAGTTAAAAAAGGGACAGAGAAATATCTTTACCATGCTTTTGTTCACTTCCAAAAATTAGAATGCAGAGTTGAATTCAGGCTGGTTGCTTGGTCAATATTATGATTATTACTATTGCTCCCTCTGGCCCTATATACTTCCTAATGATAAAAAGTGGGCCATAAGGTGGAAAATACCCACTCAATACACTCACAAAAACATCCCAGCACTACTAACTCTGTTTAGACATTTTCAAGTGTAGATTAAAACTTGGTTGAATGACTTAATGAAATTACTTCATGAATGAATTGCATTTAATTCCGTAGAGTAACTAGAATTGTATTTATAAAGTATTATAAAAGTTTCTTGTTTTGTTTTCCTCCTAAAAACATGAGATTGGATGTAAATACTACAAAACATGTAGCCGCAAAAGATAGTTCAACGTAGTGATGAATGCATTTTTTTCAACAGAAACATTGGAAAAACATTATTCAGCATTTTTCTTTTTAAAATATGTCAACCTCAGTTCCCTTTTATACTGTGTGAAAGTTTCATAATGACTAGACCAGTAGAATGAACAGAAATACATCTGGAACAGCAAGTTCAATTAACCTACATTAAACAGAAGAATGCTTTTTTGTCCCCTCCCTGTAAAGGTACTGTTTCTGAGATGTGAGGTTTTCTTATGGCAGCAGCGAACAGGAACAGTAATGGAAATAAAAAGCAAGAGAATGTGAAACTCATATATTATTTATTCCATTTAAATATTTTCCTCTTATAATATACATTTCTATCTTAAATAATACAAACGCACTGTGCTAGGACTGTAATTTCTCCAAGAATGCCCAGTACTTCCATGCTGCATTGAAATATATATCTGTATACACACACATACACCCACACGCACACACTCACATCGTTGCAGGAGCAAAGCGCTTGGAATTCATAGTGAGTTTTTGTACACCTCGGAATGAACCTCCCACCTCCTCGCTGCCCATTTGGAACAATTTTTTTTTTTTTTTTTTACACTTCTCATCCAGGACTTTCTACCGAAGCAATGACAATTCACAATGCTAAAGGCAGCTCAACGATGCTCTGATTACAGATCTATTATGTAAGACTTTTAATCAACGTTTATATTGCCATGACACAATGAAGAGACTTTCCTCTGTGATAAGCCTGTTTCTATACACAGTGCATTTGCCTCTGGGTAACATTTTATACACCGTATGATATAAAATTAGGCCTCTTCGCCCTCTTGTTTTTAATTTAATCAATTGATTTTGATTACGTTTCTGGATTGTAACATTCAAGCACTATTCTCTAATCTCTTGGTCATCAGGTGGCCTGTGAACAGCGCAATAATGCAGGTCATATTTTTAATACCGAGAGCATATTGGCCCTGTTTAACTGGTTTTAGTGCAGGGGACTGGAATATTTCATTTAAAAATGATTATAATTGTGTATTGTATTTTTTCCATTTGATACTACTTTTTAGTTCGTTCTAAATCTCAGAAAATAACAAAATATTGTGAAAATGTCTTATCTTAAAGCATCATGATGTTATATTCTTGTTATATAGCGCACCCATGTGATGCGCTGCTCCCAGGTTCTTTGCAGGCATTTAATATCTTTTTTTTCCCCACAGCTGTTCTGTGGTTCAAAATATAGATCAGATCAGTGCTTTTGGAAGTACTGCATGGACTATGATCGCAATATAAAGAGACAGGCCATCTACGCTGAACTTTAACTCAATCCCTTCATCTCGAACAGCAATATAAATATTGCAATGTCTTTGGAACAAACAGTAAATTGTAAAAAAAAAATAATAAAAAAAAAACCTTCAATTACAAAAGCCTGTTTTAAGACAGAACTCTTCTCACTGTCCAGGAAAACCTGTCTCAATTTAGATTTTTCTTTCTGGCCAAAAGAAAAATCTCTCACAACAAACGTAAAGGTGATCGGAAAGCTGGCGATGGAACGACTGGAAATGCAATTTGCGTGTACATTTTGGCCAACACCAGCGAACGTGGGCATCATACGCGCTGAAAGGAGTCATCTGTTTACTAAACTAGTACAGAAATCACATTTCTAGCTCTATCACAACAATACAAGTTTGACTGATAGATACTCAGTTCTTTGAATAGTATGTGGAATGGATTGATAACACAAACACGGTGCTTATGATAGCAGTTACTGAATAAAACCCATGACAAGAATGTGCTTGTGCACTGCATCAAGGCCTTACATGGGGAAGAAAAAAGGCATGCCTTTTAGAAAAAAAACCCTGCTAGTCTCAGGTCCTTCTGTGTCGAGTTCCACCGCGACGACGTCTGGATATGATACAAATTCACTGAGGAATTAAGTGGAGTGAATCTGTTAGAAAAGGCGTTAGGAGTGACTGCAGGAAATCCTGCTTTGTCACACTCCTGTAGTTATTCGACTCGCTAGAAGAAAATGACAGTCCTGCGTGTGAAACATGCTCGCTACTTCGCCAATAAGGAAGGGCTCATTCCAGTTCAGTGGTGCAACGCATCCAGGTGATGCTGCTGCCTGGAAAACATAGCTACCGCTAACTGTGACGAAGCGTGGCGGTTGATATTTCTCTGGCCTTTCTATCCTTCCAGAGTTCAACTCAAGGCCGTTTTTTCCCTTTAACTTTTCTATTTCAGCAGGGGAGAGTGAGGGTCACTATAGTGCAATGAGAGTCATAAGGAATGGCTTTTAGCACAAACTGCTGTGTGGTAGAAAACGAGCTGGGCAAAGGAAGCAAACAGCCATGGGGGGAATCAACCTTTGTTGCTGTTGATTCTTCTCATAGCGGACTATCAACTATTAAAGGCACAAAAAGACCATATGAAACAGCTTTTTCATATCCATCCTGCGCATGAAGCGATCACATCTAAAGGTAACACTGGGGGGAAAGGGGAGCCAATGGCACATACTGAAAGCAGGAGTGTGAGTGCGTGATCTCGTTTTTTTTCCATTCACACGCTAGGAAAAAGAATGTAACAGAGTGGCTCCCTTGGTTGGTAATATTAGAGACATTAAATTCTCTCTGTTCTGTATTTACACATACAACAAATACACAGTATTTTTCCTCCGTTTAAAGTCAGTAGCAGATGAAAGTTTCAGAACGAATCAATCTGCTGATTCGCTGAACGTTAAGATTAGTGCAAACTAATGACGGCCAGAGGGAGAGGGTTCACATGTAGCGGCGCTGCGTGAAAAGCTTTGGTTTGCTGGGAAAGGCAGGATGTGAGGTGGGGAAACGGGACACGCTCTTTAAAAGGGTGTAAGGCAAGTCCTCGTGAGTTACAGTAAGATGAGAGTTCTTTAAACAAACCTCCTTTCCATTGGTCAATCAGTGCTAAAATTAGCCAACTACTAGCTGAACCCTTGGATACTTGGTCCACCAGAATGCCTATGGTCCTCCACTGCCCAGTACTGACAGATTGGTAGAGTTGTGATTGGCCAGTGGGTATAGATTTAATTAAGGAAAGAGGAAGTACTCTTGGTCTTGTCTACTTTAATTAGGGAACTCATTTTTAATTGCTCAAAAAAATAAATATATATTTCCAGCTTATATCTATAAATAAATAGATCTACAGCCAATAAGAGCATGTTTACAGTCAAGAAAAGAATATTTAGACCTCTAATTCATACTTCATGGTACCCCTAATGTACCTACAACTTTGAATTTTTTTTCCTATTTTTTTTCCACACACACACCCAGCGAGTATAAAAGATAACTACTGACAAACCAAATAAATATATAAGCAACTTCATCGAGTGACGGATCACATCTTGGCCATCGATTTCATTTAACGCAAAGTAGTTGTGCTCAAAATGCCATTATGCTAAAATCACAAAGGACTAACCTTAAATCTCTCTCAGCTTGTACAGGGACACTGTCTGCAAAGAACAACCTAACTGTTGTCAGTCCTATGGCCTCTTAGGAATTCCCTCGACAAGGGCGTTGATTGTGTCTTCAGCTTTTGGACTCTGGTTTCAGTGTATGGCTCCATGTTGTCAAACCTGTCCTCTCACTAGTGCTACTGCAGGTTCTTCAGCAGGCGGCCGTAGCGGAAGTCGTAAACGTGACGACATACAAACACCAGGTCAGGGTCAACGTCGGCTGGCACGCGGCGATGAGCTGGAATGGTGTAGTTGAGAGCGGGAGGGACCAGGGGGGCACTTTTGGGAAGACCCTCCTCACGACGCTTCACCAAGGCACAAAATCTACAAAAGTAGGATTGCATATATTAAGAGGGCTGTAAATCTCTGAGTCTTCAATTCTGTTTGATTGGACAAGGGTGGGGAAATTGCACCGTTAACTGATTGTCCTCCTCAAACACACCTCATCAGTTCCAGTGCTTAGAAGTAGTCATGGGACACCTTTACCATCACCTTCATCATTGTTTTTCATTAATCAGTTTGTTAGTGTACTATTATGCGTCATCATACTCGTGTGGGACTTACCTACAATATTGTGCTAATGTCAAGACGTAGCACTTATCCTCAATGCACGCCACACTGTTCTCGTCCTGATGGCGGGATGCGAATATCTCATTCTGAAATCCCATAGCAAAGATATGGAGCAATGATGCTTAAATATTCACCATATCAACCACAGTAGACAAACAGTGCTAGGCACATGGGTGTCCAATTTCAAATCCACTCCAGGAGCATTGTGACTCGGCTGTTTATATATCATTTTTCTAGCCATGGTCTCTAGGGCTTATTGTGCACGGAAAGCTTGCGCTGCCTACTTCCTCTTTGAAACTCATAATCAAGGGAAGTCAAATGTTTACTCTGCTTTTTCATGGAGAAACCACACTGGGATGAACCACAGATGGTTTTGGCCAACTCACCTCACAGTGCATGCTGGGATTGCGCCCCCCCTGAGTGTGCTCTGGACGGTAGTACCAAAACAGACTCATCATCAACTCCCCTAAAAAGAACAAAAAATGCAGGCAGCACATACAGTCAGTCAGACCAATCAGACCTGTGAAAAATGACCCACATCACAATTAATAAAAGGCTCCCTTTCTGCAAACAACTGCACCCAAAATCATTATGCTTTATGGTTTTGAAACCACTACTGTCAGGATGGTTAGTCAAAAAAAAATTTGTGGGCACCTCAACTCCTATGCATCTAACAGCCTATGTTCTGTTGTCCTGTATTTGATCACCTTCACAAATATCATTAACCTAAAGATAAATCACTTAAACCTACAGAACTATATCTTTATGGTTATGTTAACAGAGCAGGTAAAAGTGGTCCAAATCCTATTCTTCATATGTGATATAGACGTGTTATCTACATGGCAACGTGAACAGCAAAAAACACAGTCCTTTTGATTTCAGTTCTGGTTTGGGGAAGGTTCATATGTGGTACTGAAATTCGAATTACATACAACACGCAGGAATGCGACTTCCATTTTTAAATCAATCTAGTTTGACATCCACCATACTTTTATGCTGCCTATACCTCAAACATTTTGGAAGTTGTTTTTGTGCAAAAAATGAGAAGACTTATTACACCTGCTCCGTATTCAAAGACATTTAAAAATAAAATTCTAAATGCAGTCCAAGGAGGACAAGGCTGCTATGTCAAAAAAACAGCTTAATGTCTGAAACCAAAGTTTAAAGAAACTACGGAGGCAAATCAGAGAACTGGCCTTTGCCTAATAACATGGCACATTCTTTTTATAACGCATACTGAGTGATGAGCCCAGCTATCAGCAATTGGAACTACTGCTATGCCGGCAAAGATGAAACTGAAGCCTCTGGAAGTCATGGGCCACATGAAGCACTGATCTTTTGTGCAAGTGGTTCAGTTTAGGAGCGTGATCTGTTCAGACTATTGTCGTATATAGCCTACTTTCAAAAGACATTGTGAATAGCCTAAAAACAGTTAATAATAATTCACACCTCTAATTATATTAACACACATTTCTAGTCTGACCCTTCAAAATATATGTATCAGTGCAGGCTGAAGCTATACTGAGGAATGTGCGATTCTCATTCAAACACAGCTTTCAAATGGCTATTAAACCAGTAGCTCCGTGGGGTTAGCTATAGTTCCTCCTGAAAGCCTCCAATGTAACAACAAACCAAGACTAAGAGGTTTCAAGCAAAATAGGTATACAATATACAACATCAGTAGCATGCAAAGTTTTGAGTTCTATAGGTCATATTACATTTAGTACACATCCTTACGTCAGATTTTTTGTTGTATGTGTTTTTTGTCCTTGGTATGTTAAACGTTTCCATACAACTCATACACCCTCACTAGCCACAACATGAAACCACCTGGATGCTGGTGCAGTGTCTGGAGGCTGGTGTAGAAAACCAGTTCATTTTTCACAATGTTACTCACAATGAACATAACACTGATAACATTTTGCACGCTCATATAGTTATAACCCTTGCACTGTTTTTAAAGATTTTCATTAGTTTCAAATTTGAACAAATGAATCCTTTTCATTGATCATGTTCATCTTCAGTTTAAACTACAAAATGAAATGAATTGATTGATAGTTCTTATGACCAGAAAGCGCAATATCCTATAATAATGTTTAGTCATTTAAAAAAAAAAACATTTTCATGCAGAAGCCTGATCGTGATGTTTATGCAGCTATCAAGAGAGAATCGTGATCTAAGAATCAATTATTTTTCCCACCTCTAGTTTATTCAACAGACAATACTTTTCCTCATCCTCCTCCTCTAAATCCTACCAGTGCAGAGTCTTCCCACACAATGCCTTGTCAGAGTGGTGTTTCTGCTCTCTGCACTACACTATAATTACCTGGAAGTGCTCCCCTAATTTTGAATGCTTCTTTCACCTGATTGCAGATTGTGATACTACAGTATGTACCGAATCTGATGCGTTTATGCACTCGGAAAAAAACGTGATTCATAAAAATGGTCACAAGTAAAATATGAAAAATGTCACCAATTTAAGCATTCAGAGTGTGGGAGGGTGCAGCGTCCCTTCAACTCTTTTATTAGCTTTTAAGCATAATGAGTGCAAATACTTGCTTGTTTATTTTAAAGTCAGTCATTACATAGTTTTATTGTACTTCTAATAATCACACTTTCATTATGTGAATGTCAAACATGCCTCTCCCCTAATCATGAGCAAAAATGTACAATCTGCAAGCACAGAGTTAAGTGGCCTCTGCATCAGCATAAAGCAGAAACTGTCTATATATGCATCTATATAAAGCACATACCATCACATTAATCCACAGGAGGACACAAAAGCACATCTTTTAGTTTTAAATACATTAACCAATATATTGAGATCAACATTGCATGTACCTGACTCAGGGTCCTCCCAGAAGGCGGAGACTTTAGCCACATAGGGGAGGGACTTTTTGCGGGGGCCGGAGCGCAGCAGCACAGTGTCTCGCACCTTAATCACCTCTCCGTCTCTCTGCACTCCTTCATAACACCTGCGCAGTGCTGGTGACTCCTCACCCTGCGAATCATTACAGACAATAATAATCATAAATAGGAGGAGTGCATTACAAGTACAATGTAAGGATAGACAAGATAAGGATTTTTATTGCTGTTAGGATAAAGAGAATAATTAGTCCGCTTTAACACAGTTTAGTTCAGAACAATATGTGAACTTCCATAAAGAAAATCATTGTATTATTAGCATTCAACAGTTTTTGGCACTACTGTTTAACTTATCCAAAATGTTCAAAAAACTGAATATCCTGATGCATTACTTTAAGTAGTACCAAATAAAGTAGTTATAATTACATTTCTGCCAGAATCATCCACTTCTAGTTTTCTACAAATACATACATTAGCTTTAAAGCTATTAATGCTATTTATATTCAGACAATCTTTTCTAATAGCTTTTATGGTACTTCTGGCAAAGAAGCACAAAGACACTTTCTTAGTTACACACACTGTTAAAAGGTTTTAACTTCTTTTCACTACATGAGCATACTTTCTCTGTCAGACTGCAATTACTCAACATATTAAACAGAAAGCAGCAGCACTCAAACCTTTGCGGTGAAGGAGTTTTGAAGTGTGCCTTTAACTACAGTTCAGAATAAAACTGTCAAATCATTTAGGCCAAGCCTACCCATCCAAAAAATAGCTGCACAGAGTAGCATGTGTCGGACTGCAATGTTATTTAGAAGGATAGAGATTACCAGGAACAGTAAACGATGATAAATTTAGACTGATATGGGTAATATTTATTCAGCTACACATACAGGAGTAGTGCTTCTCAGTAAAAGTCTTACACAGTTCCTGCATATTTTATGATAGGGGTGGAGGTGGAGTGACACCAGGTCTACAGGACATGTGACACGAAAACAAACCGCGTCTGACTTATGTAGGGCATCACTGCTCCCCGCATGTCCACAATCGTGGCTGCTGTCAGTGACTTACAGCGCTATGGCCCATCCTTGCTTACGTCACATGAGCAGTTGAGTGTGAGCCCTGAATCATTTTAATCACTTGAATTGTCTACATACCAAGTTTCATTCCTGTTGGTTGATTTCTTCTAGGTGCAGCTACTAAATTTAGTCATTACTATTTGAGAAAGTACAAGACTATTGCTATATACAAAGTCATCAATTTGAAAAAAAAAAAAAAAATTTTTTTAAATTTAAATATTCAGCTATTTAGAAGAGCTTAACTGAGTGCTAAGTAAACTGTGTGACTCACAGTACCTGAATAAAATTAATTGTAAATCTTGTGCTAAAATTAGATGTAATGTTAAATTTTCTGATATACCAATACAAGCTACACTGAAAAGTTAAATTATTTAACACAAAAATGCACATAAAATCTAAAGTTTAGACATAAAGGTCTTCCTTGCTTTTAATATTATACCAATATTTCACAAATTTTAGAATAATACAAAGGAAAAAAAAACAAAAACTATGCACTAGACTAAGTGAATGATGCTAGTACTAAAGAAAACGGGTAAAGAAATCAAATAAATTTTTGTTTACAGATGTGTGTGTGTGTGTAAAAAAAAATTTTGCATTGGAAATTATTTCGTACAAAGGCATCAACTTCACTATCTGTACTTTGCTTAGAAACAAATTTCAAGCCGGTACATCATACTGCACCCAAGAGTAAAGCAAATCATATTTAGTATTTTTTGGCTTATGAAACCCAAGAGAAATGGTGCCCTGAAAACTGAAACCTTGCTTTACACCGGCCCTCACAAGACCTGCTAAAACAAGCCTAAGATGAGTGCTAAACTCACATTCCCCTCTAGTCTGCACTGTGGTTGATAGAGAACAGAACTGGAGTACGTACCACTATGAATACCTCCTTTTCAGTGGCGGTGCCCACAGGCAGCCAGCCGTTGGTGGCCCGTCGGCGGCTGATTTTGGGCTGCTTGGCGGCGGGGCTGCCGTGGCCGGCTCCCAGCTGGCCATCCTTCATGTGGCGGCAGCCGGTAGAGTCCCGAATGCCAGAGGGTGAGCTGCTCGGTGGCTTGGCACTCTGAGGGCACTCACGGCCCATGCGCAGCTGGACCTGTGGTCGCCCAGCATCAGGCAGAGGTGGCTGCAGGTGGGGCACAGACTGGGCAGCTGGGGCCACGCTGGGAATGGGACAAACAGACAGGGGCAGGGCAGGGGACATGGGGATAGAGGGACTGTGCTCATCCAGAGGGTAGGGGTAGTCCTCTATAGAAATAGGAAAGTGAAAGCTTATTGTTAGTCAGGAAGAGTCACTGCCTTGTACATACTATGCAAAAGTCAGACAGACACTTGATCCCAGACAAAACAGCAACCGAGTGCATGAAGTTTTTGATTTTTAAAGTCATGGTTATAAACCAAAATTAAGACAATCTTATTATTTGGTAAGATTGTCCAATCTTATCACTTTCATACTGTGTAGCTTTTTGTCTACACTTCTAAAGTTAAGTTGGATTTTCATAATTTAAATATTTCCAGCATTCAGTGTTGTTTCTATTTTGTTCATTTCCTTTTCTCAGTTGCAGCTTCTTGACCACTAGAAAATCCTTCAAGACCCTTAGCTCCAAATTGTCTTCTCACAGTAGACGGATAGACAGAAACACCTGTGATTTTTGTTATATCTGAAGGAAAAGTGGAGCTTGGATTTCTCAGATCTCTTAGAGATAAAGTACAGTTTATCTGATGTCGACAGCTTAGAGGGTCTTAGCAGGTCTTGGGTGGTTTTAAGCGTTCCAGCTCCTCAATAGCTTTTAATGAGTCTTGAACTCCTTTCTTATATATATACCTATATTTTACATCTAATTTCCTCAGAAATATCTCCTGAAAACTGATTTATTGTACTTAATTTTTATACTGGAAATTAAACATCTCTAATTTGAGCACAGCACTTCTTGTTAAACACACTTCATCACTATCAAATCAAAACCTTTGTATTTTTTTAAACATCATCTGAAAACAGCTGCTGGCTCTAATGTGCAGGTATGATGGAACGGACAAGCTCCAGAATTAAGATCTCAAACTGTTAAAATATATTTAAATAAAGTGTTGCATTGTCTTGAAAAATAATTCTGGACATACCGCCGTATGAAAGCTTTACTCTGTCAAAGACAATATACATCATAATTTAAATAGACACAAGCAGATACACACGTCAATAAACGCTGTTTTGACTGCAACAAAGAAAAAAACTATAAATGGGTCCAATTAGTACTTCAGACGTTTTCTGCAATACTGTCCAATACTGTCAGCTCTGGAACAGGTGGACACTGTGAATCATCAGATTTGTTTATAAAACATAATTTAACTACCAAAATTCATGGATGGACATATAAAGAGAATGTAATAAACAAGCAGATGAAACAACTGACTGCTGGATGCAACAGATCACATCATCTGGGCTCTGGTATCTATATGACATTACAGTGTGGAAAGAAACATCCCAGATGGTGACTGGATGAATCAGCTTTTGAAGTCACCACGTGATGCATGTGATGATTTTTGGTGAACTAACGGGCGAGGGGACAAATTATCACAGAGTCCTGCAAGGAGCTCTACATCATCATGTTAGCAGCCAGTGTAGCACTGTAATCAGCAGGGAAAGAAGAGCCTCCTTTTAGTAGCTCTTTAAATAGCTGGCAGTGTTAACCTAGCAGAAGGCTGACTTAATAGACCTCTCTTGGAATTCAAGATGTGACCACGCGCCCAGCAATGACCCATCAGCGCTTGTGACATGACACGCATGGCACGGAAATCCTGATGTCTTCTGGCATTTGGCCAACGTGTGTCAACCTCAAGCATCCATTCCTGGCGATCCAGGATTCAACCCCTAGCTCAGAATCCGGTCGCGAGTCAAAGAGCGCTAACAGAGGCCAAGGGATTCTGCTTAACGGTTATTTACCTCCGTTCAAAGAGTCCTCGAATGGAGCCGGAGCAATGATACACTATTTCACTCCGTAATCACACAGCCTTATGAGGTCACGAGGGCCATGGGCCAACACAAATAAGAGCTAACGACAAATGAGCTGTGGATCAATCCTTTCCGAACTGAAACGACCCTGCTCGCTCGTCCTGGCCTCTCGGGGAGGAGACTGGCCAGGCACGGGAGAGAAAGTGCAGCTACTGCACTTTCACTCAGCCGTGAAGTCTCCGTGTTATTACAAGGGGACTTGCATGCCTACAAACTAGGGAAAGCACTGGCGGAGATGTACGCTAATGACTATATGATCTGGGTCTGTATAATGGTTGGAAAAAGGCAAGGCTGTAGCGAATTTCCTCAAGTCTCTTAATCCATCAATTTAATACAAGCTTACATTTAGCTTTTTGAGAATCATGTACTTACTAAAAACCCTGAAAGACCTTTTATTTACTGAGGATCTCCTCAGGCTGGAATCTTCATTAACTGACGCAGTCACTGTGGAGTGTATGTCTGAAATGATCTGAACTTTCTGGATCATCATTTTGATCATGTTTTTAATGCATAGCCATATGTTCTCCCTCCTACTTTGACTGCATTCTTTCTCTGTTGCCTTTCAAGTGCACCGAGTTGGCTCCTCTTTTGGTGCTGAAACAGCCTCCAGTGTGTAGGCACCTGTAGTCTCTACCTCTGTGAAGTGCTGCTGCACAGACACTACATTAGTCTTCTGCCACTGTGCTGCAGAAAGCTGTAGTTGTAATTATTAAACGTGCAAGCTGCAAGCTTCCATTTTGTGTAGGCAACACATTGTGTCGAAAGCACACAGTATTTATTAGTCACTGTGGACCCTTTATTAAACGCATTCAGTGTATACTTGGCACAGTAACTACCGCTATTTGGAACCTAGTTACACACATTAAAGACATGCTTCAGCTTGGGGGAGGTACAGCATGCAAGTTAGAGCCCATTCTTCATTTCCTTAATATATGACATTTCATTGAAAGCTTTTCAGACTTGAGAGTGGGGAGAAAATCAAGCTCCACTCTTGCTCCAGATCTAAAAAAGGTTCCACAGCAATTCCACTGTAAAAAGACAACTCGACATTATGGGTCTGAAAGGACTTCTAGCTGTCAGGAAGCTGTTACTGAGAAAAGAAGGTTGGCAATCTGGCAATCAAGCAATGTAGTTGCTGATGCTCCTAAAACAATGGAGTGACCGCCACCAAGTCCAGAGCTCAACAACTTTGAATGTATCTAGGATTCCCTGGATCAACTGAACTTTGGAGGTATGGAAAAATATCCCTGCAATTGTCTCTAAAAAACTAAAAGCAAGTCTTCAGTAAAGAATGAAAGCGGTAATAAATGCAAAGACTGGAAACACTAAATTAATCTGTGTAATATTCTGTTAAATACACATTTTCTGGCTTTCACCCTACGATGAAAAAGAATAACTTGATAAGGACTTAATGGCTGGTTTTGTCTGAAAATTCAATAATTGACTTGTAGTCTCTTTTTCACAGTATTTCTACTTCACTCTTTGTTCTACGGTCAATCTATGGTCAAACAGCACTGATAATGAAACGGGCATGTGAGCACTGTAACTATTGAGAAAGTCTTTAAGTGTTAGAATACCTACTGATTAACCTGATTAACACAGATAACCACAGAGTAAAATGTCAGGTCAGACAACTTAGCCCAGTGGTTAAAAAGCAACAAGGACTAGTCCTGCAATTCTTTTCGTGGCTGTGCTGAGGTCAGGAAGCTGTTGAGAGACCACAGCTGCCATCTTACAATGAACAGCCAGTTCAAGTCTCCTGCCAACAAAAATAACCAGCAGCCTGTCCACCTGTGGCAATTATTCACATTCAAACCAGCAGTGAAAAGATGGCAGTGAACAGACAGCCACGGTGGAGTGGCTACTTAAAGGGAACGAGGGATTTCATCATTCAGTCTCAAGCCATTACTTTCTTTACAAGTCTTTGAAAACATCTTAATGGCTTTTATTTTCTTATTTTAGCTGTTTTGTGTCGCACAATGCGTCAGGGTAGGCCTTAAGACTTGCCAGTTTGAGGTCTGAGTGAGCTCACGCCTAAAGCTCTCTTAGAAACATATCCATATCCAGCTGCTAATTAAGGGTGCATTCTATTTAAACCGTTATGACACGATCTCTGAAGGCTCACTCCAGGCTCATTCTATTGAGATGCCAAACAGATTTTCATCCTATTCGTATCATCTTACCCATTTTGATTTTGTGGCTGCAGCTGGAGCATCCGGCGCTGAATGAGCATCCCCTGCTAGCGATGGGCTGTGGGGGTCTGTAGGCGTAGCTGCCGATCCTGCAGGGTTCCCCATAACAGGTTCCGACAGAGTTGCAGTATGCTGGGTGAGGGATGCCTGAAGGGTGGGACACTGGTGAGGGTAGTAGTTTGGGTCGCTGGACACCACTGGGGCACAGTGTAATGGGAGGTACTGAAGGAGCATGGGGTCCAGGACTTGTGCTCACAGGGAGTGTGGAGGACCCATGGTGGGCGATGTGCACATAGTAACCAGGGTAGCATGAGTACGGGTGGGTGCCTATAGTCAAGGCTGGATGGGTCAGTGCATGAGGGGAAGGTAGGAACCCCTTCACAGATGGCATAGAATGTTCTTCAGATTCAGGATAAGCCTTCTGTCCCAGGAACAGGGCTAGCCGGTGGCAGTATTCCACCGATCTCTCCTGGGAACAGCAGTAACATGAATTCACATCAGTTTCAGTTTTCTCCTCTTTTACAGGCTTCAAGGAGTAGCCCAGCATGGACCTGCATTGGTAACCAGGCCTAATGAAGCCATGCCCCCCTGCAGTGCCTTCCCACACTGGCTCAGACTGGAGTGCTTCCTTCTTGCAAAGATCACAGCACTGTTGTGATACTTGCAACTTAGTAGACTGGCATGGTGGGCTATGATGCAGCTTTTGTGACTTTACCTGGACCTGTTTTGTTCGTGCTCCTCCAGTGCCTGGTTTGCCGTCCGTTTTAACTCGCCGCTTAGCTCCAGACGATGTGCTAGTTAGTTTAAGCAGAGCTGCCGCATTCAAACCTGCTAGACGCCTTGGAGCTGGACTATTTAGACTCAGCTGGTCCAGATGTTCAGACTTTGTGTTTGCCTTTTTGGCCTTTTTGGGGATTTTATTCTGTTCTCGCTCTCCTGGATGAGCACGTTTTCGGCCTTCTAGTGCTTTCCTAGAACTGTCGGTTTCACGTTTGGAAATTTCAGAATCCCCCTTTGGAGGATTCGGCTGCTTCTTTGCGAGTTTTGAGGCCTGCTGAGGGTCCTCTCGAAATAACAACAGACTGTTGACTGCCTCCGCATTGAGAGAGGCCAACCGCCGCTTGCGAGGCTCCAGGAGAAGTTCTGTATATAAGGCAGTTTTGTCAGGTTTCGTGTTGCTTTTTGGTCCAGGCGCTGTCTGGCAGGCTTTGCAGGTCTTCTTGCGACACTTGCAAGATATGCCTTTTCCCTTCTTCGCCTTCATCTTCCGTTTCCTCTCACTCTTAGACAAAGCTTTCATGCTGTTCTTACCAGTCCTGCCTTCATCAAGACGGGTCAGTACCACACAACAGTTTAAGGTGCCCACTTCGCTCATTCCCAGCCTCCCCCTGAGAGGATAAAGCTTCCGGTCATTATCTGCACTTTGCTCCTTTATTTCCTTATCTCCTTCTCTTTTGGAGGAACGTCTCTTTGTCTTCTTTTTTTGCACTGGGCACTCTGGCCAGGCTCTGCCCATGGTTTTAGCATGTGTCTGGCAGCTCACCTGCTCCCGGGATTCACTCTGATATCTGCAAGAATTCCTCTGTCGTGCATGGGTCATTACAGTCTTCCATGCAGATCCTACAAGGAGAAAACAATGAAACACTCAAACTCAGCCATATTGTGGGTATTCAGATCAGTGAATACACGAGTTGGTTCATTCAAATTACGCTGTTTGTTAAGCTTTGGCTACTGCAAACCGTACTGCTGACTATGCAAATTAAAGACGGGTGTCATAACTACATTATGAGCTGCACAGTTTTAAAATGTGTCATCCATGTTCCAAAAACTTCAGCTGAATATTATACATACACTGTAATTAACAAATACAAATGTGGCGTTTAAACCACCATGTTAAAATAGGACTTTGAGGTAGTTTCATTTGTTCTGCTCCATGCCTCTGTGTCCAGCAAAGAACATGTCAAAAGCCAAATCAATCTGTGAAACATGATTTACACTACACCTAGTTTGCAGTAACATACGTATACACACATACATACATACATTTTATATATAAATATTTATACATATACACACACACATACACATACTAGTTTTTCCCCAAGCACATAGTATTTTAAAATAAAGATGAAAGCTAAATAACAGACCTTTCATCAACAGCCGCACTTATTCTGTGGGTACTTAAAAACAAATTACCCTGTTTCAATGCTTAGAAACATAATACAGCATATGTCTCACAAACTAAATAAAGACAGCAGCCCTGCTTCCTGGATCAATCTGCTATCTGAACAAAGGTACAGGACCTAATAATACTCATTGTGATTACAGACATACAGACGCTTTATTATAGGTATATCAGCACCAATCAAAATTTTATGTCATAAAGACAACGTAAACACAGAAGCACCACAGAACCGAGACCAAAAGCTGTTTGATTTATAGCTAATACAGTGCACAATAGGTGACATACACTACAACTGGGAGCCACTCGTCAATAATATGTAACACACCAGCTCAGTGTTGGTAAACACCAGTAAATAAAAAATACACTGTAAAACTCCCACACAATCCAGTACAAAACAGCTTTTTTATATTTTCACATCTGAATGAAGCTGTGTGTAATGCTTATTCCTTTTCTATAATATTTGTTTATCTGTAACATCACTGTGCATGTGGAGGCAAATAAACACACATACACTCAGGTTATGCTCTGTATTTACAAACTCACTTATAGAAGCAACAACAGTCCAAACTCTGGAGTAGTTCAGGGCAACACTTACTCTTTTAAAGCCAAAGCAAGTTAGAGCTGCAAGAACTAAGAGGAGTGAAAGACAAACCCACCGCAATAATTGGGTTAATAACACTGGCACTAGATTTCTTTGGACACGAGTATGACTGCACATTAACACCACAAAACTAAGTTAAACCCTTGAAGAAGTTGTCTTCATGTACTTTGGCTTTTATTGATCCATTTAAGGTCAGGATGTCAACACACCGGGGGCATTTCGACTAATTGGGCTCCATATGAAATTCAAGACTAGCTCCTTTGACCTATTGACATGTTCTTAACATTAGCCTTTCATTCTATAAAGGGACTTAGCGTCCTTGAGCTTTCCGGAGCAACTTTCTGGCTTCACTCAGGAGCCGATGGCTGTTTAGTCGTATTTGTCATCCTTTAGATTAGATGTGTGTCCTATGTGTTTAATTAGTGTGTTCTAACTGTGCTCTCCCAGCTCGCTCTGATTGATTCTTTCAAACGAAACAAGCCTAGACAACTTAAGACAAAATTCGGCGGTAATGCAGTCCTTTCGCCCATCAGCAAGAAAGCCCCACTGGAGACATTCAATATAGATTTCAATTGCCGGTTGAGGATTCTCAACAACAACCAAAAAACAGCCCTGAAATACAACCCTGCAGAAGGAAAGCTAAACATGGCCAGGAAATGACTTCCAAAGAAATGATTATTGTGGCATTTCCCTAGCCATTATTTTTCAGTTGTCCTGCTATTTTTATTCACTCAGCCATGATGACAAATAATGAGGGCTAAGAAATCCATGCTTAGGGGAAAAAACTGCCTGTATTTTATGGGGTTATTAGACAAGCGATTTAATCTACAGATGACATTAACGGATCAGGACAAATCTCACAGTTGATGGATGATGTGATAGTGGCAGAGATAACATTTACTGCAAAAATGATAGCAGTCAGTGGCTTACAAGAAACCCCCAAAAGACAACCATATGACTCAGCTCCTGCAGCCCAGCGCTGACACTGATGGGTATGTAGTCACAAAAAAAGCATGAAGGGAAGACCAAGTTATGCATGAAGTTAAACAATCAAACAAAGTTCAACTGGAAACCCACGACAGCAATGAAATCATGCAGACATGCAGTAATGGATGCTCACATCCAATTAAATGCTATTCCTTCACTCCAGCTGCCCTGGTGTTATTCCAGATCACAAAAACCAGTCACATTAAGGCTGAATTCCCTGTTTTTTGACAATCTTGATTCGTTTTAAACTAAGCATGCTAAAGGGTCCTATTCATTGGGTGGCCAACTGGAGGAAAACACTCTGTAACCTTCCTGATAATCCACCAACCTTTTACATGTCTTTAAAAACTGCTGCTAAAATACAGCCCGGTGGCCAGCAGGCTTTTTTCGGGGGGTGCTGGGGGTGTATATAAAAGTATTACCAGGAGTGCACGTCTCAATGCATCTGCTTCAGTGTTACGTCTGGGAATATGGCTCCAGAGACAAAGTAGACTAGCTGACCTCCGTGCAAATCGGAATTAACTTTGAACCAAGTAATCTACCGAGGAATCGACTCGGTTCCTCGTGTTTCCAGTATCTGCAACTGCTGCGAGCAACAAACAGCAAAATGCATCTAACGGCAAAGGAAGGAGATGTAGACGAGAAGCTGCGCGTGCTCTTCGCTTGGAGGAAATAATCATGGGATGTGGAAAGCCCACGTTACTGAGACCTGAGAGGATGAAAAAGAGCTGGGCTCGGTGTTGGGCGCAGGGCGTAGCACCGGGCTCGAAAGCAGCCTTCAGAACCACACTCGGGCTTCAACATACAATCTCCGAAACCGCCACCAGCAGCAGCAGCTCGAACGAGAGTAAATCCCATCCACCCTGTCCGTTTTCACCACCACCACCATCCGACCACGAGAGTCGACCACCGAGCTGAGGAGGCTCAGGCGCTCAGAAACGACACGACAAAAGAGCAGTTTGGGAGTCCAACCACGGACTTGAGAAACGCAACAAAAGCCACAGGCTAGTGAATGTAGGCTATGTAATGTTTCAGACGGGTTATCTCTTTCCAACCACCCCCCTCCTCCTCCTCTTCCACCACCACCTCCTCCTCCTCCTCCCCCCGGCAGAGAAGCAGCAAAGCCACCGCGCATAAACCAAAATAAAACCGATTAGCGAGCCTTGCTTTACCTCCGCGTTCACTCTTTCGGTCGTGCTCCGGGTAAGAGAAGCATCCCGCTCCGAAGTTCCTCCCGTCGGGCTGCTAAAACGACATCGATGCTCGGCGGAGAAGCGAAACGAGGGGAAGCAGCTGACAAGACACGCTGAAGCGGTGACCTACTTCCGAAGTAGCACGCTCCGGGTAACGATCAGCAAACCTGCCGTAGCGCCGGGCAGCGGGAGAGATTCATCACGCTCTCCTCTCGGTTAAACATTAACCAAAACAGCCGAAGACACGCAGCTGGGCGAGCCGACCGGAGCTCGTCAGTTGTTAACAGTTTGTACGTAACGGAAGGGTCGCGCGCTGTTACGTAATGGACTGCCAATTCAGCCTCTCCCAAATCTCCCGAGACGCGGAGAGAGGGAGCGAGAGAGAGGCTGAGAGCCGGCGAGGAAAAAAAAAGTTTGGAGATGTCAACGAATAGTCCAATTCAATCCGAGAGACAGAAAGAAAGAAGGAAGGAAAGAAGGAAAGAAAGCTGCCACCGGTAGCAACGCCCAGCGAAAGCTCTCCCCTCCCTTTCCACACGGTCTGACTTCACATGCAGTTAGAGAGGACTAAACGGGGAGCCTCATCATGATTCAGCGATGTCACCGTCTTCTGTTCTTTCAGAGCCCTCACTCCTTCCCCGGCTGCATGTATACCCGCACTGCTGCCGATCTGACCGTCTAAAAATACACCGGAGATCTGAAATAGGTGGCTGTAGTGAGAGGGTGAACGGTAGCCCAGTAGCCCTCTTAGAGACTGGATGAATGTGGTGTCAGGAGTGAGATTGAGATTTATGCTCGGCACAGCCTGCTGAACTGCTCCCGACAGTAAGGCACGTTTCTAATGATACAAGGCCATTTCAGTGATTTAGTCTGTCAGTGATGCACTGGAATACTCTAAGCTTGATATTACTGCAGCTGCAGCAATACAAACAGACATTATGACCAGACTACTACTTCTGGTCCATTAAGCCTAAATATTTGTATGCAGACCCCCGGACCTTAATGTTCCCAAAAACACACTGAGGGGAGGAAAAGTACAAAAGGATTTTAGAGAGGAACATGGTGTCTAGCAGAACATGCTGTCTTGTACAGAGCGCTTTGGTAAATGATCCCCCACAATCACACTAGTCACATTACCTCATTTGGATATGGCTCTGCTAGCACAGGATTAAAACTAGGGAGGCAAATTTTTTAGCACATTTCAATCAATAACCAGTCACCATTAGTTGGCCCTTAACCAACAAAACATACAACCCATCAAACTATCACCTGGGTGGCTTGAAATCCGATTAGCTGAAAAATGCTCAAACACATTGTGGAAAACTTGGAAAACTGAACATTGTATTAAGCTATTAAAGAGTGTTCCTTGTAGGGATCCCACACCCGCAATTAACATACCCTATGTAAAAACCTGTTCTTCTTTAAACTCAGCCTGACTGTTATAAAGCACCAACTAGGTACACCTCCTTGTATCTACACTCATTGTCCATTTTATCAACTCTACTTACCATATAGGTGCACTTGTAGTTCTACAATCGCAGACTGTAGTCCGTCTGTTTCCCTGTATACTTTGTTAGCTCTCTTTCAATTGGAGACAACTCTCTTAGACAATGAGTGTAGATACACAGAGGTGTACCTACTGAAGAGACCAGTAGGTGTATGTTCATGATTAAGTTATATTTGCCACATAATACTGTAAACATATATGCCTTGACCTGGACTAAAACATAAACTAAATGTGGCAGAGGTTAGCTTTGGCTCAGCTGCACCTTTCTGGCTCCCCTGTAGCTCTTGAATGTTTGGAACAATTCAAAGATGTTCCTGATAAACCTGTCTATTCAGATACACCACCCGGCCAAAAGAAAAACGTCACTGGCAACAATTCTCGAGGCAGTGGGTAGCTTCTTGTTTCTTAAACAACCCTGTGGGAAGACGTATCCTGTGGTCATGGAAAAGATGTTGCTGTGTTTTAGAAAGGTCATAGTATTGGCCCGCTTCAAGCAAAGAAAACAACTATCGAGAAGCTGAAATGGCTAAAATTGGGTTAAAAACTGTCCAGCGGGTAAGAACTGTCCAGCACATCATTAAAAGCAGGAAGGATAGTGGTGAAACGTCACCTTTGCGGAAGAAATGTGGTCGGAAAAAGATCCACAGTGACTGTAATTGAAGATCGTTAACATTTAGTGAAACATGAATCATAAAAAATCAACATTGGCTGTATTCAATACTGAAACTAAGAGCATTTCCACACACAGTGCAACAAGACCTCACAGGATTGGGACTGAATGGCTATGTGGCCATAAGAAACCCACTTGTTAGTGAGACTAATCAGGAAAAAAGCTTTCAGTTAACCAGGGAGCATAAAGCTTGGATTCTGGAGCAATGGAAACAGGTCATGTGGTCTGATGAGTCCAGATTCACCTTGTGTGTCAGGGTAAGAAGTGCATGAAGCAAATGCCCCCATAATGATCAGTGCCCACTGTACAAGCCTCTGGAGGCAGTGTTATGCTCTGGGTTTGCTTCAGCTGGGCAGGTCGAGGCTCAGCAACGTTATGTAGCAATAAAATGAATGAATTCCCTGGTTTTCCCATCTAAGGACTTTTCTTCCCTGATGCACTTTCTTCCCTTGAGTTGTTACTGCAATTCTGTACAGGAATAATGTTGTGACATTTCATGAGGTCTTAAAAGCTGAAGTTGGTTAAAAAAAAAGGTAGGAATTTGTAATTTGTAATGTAAGGTAATGTAAGGTAGTAACAACTGTTTATTTAAAAAAAAGCCGTAATAAACACAAAACTTTACTATCACTTAATAGTTGGTATTGGTATCAAACTCAGCGTATCACTAGGTTTTAAACAGTGCCCAGCCCTACATACTTAGGAGTGCATTGTATCAAACCAACAAGAAGCAAAGAGTCTTACTGATCCTTCCTAATGACTTCAGCCCTGTCTGTTCTCATAAAGTGAGAGTTCTGAGCCGAACTGTTTTCCAAAAGTGGCTCACCAAGCAGAATAAAAGCCTGAGGAACCTTTAACGCAAGAACTGCTGGGCGTGGCTTGGGACACTCATGGCCTCCACAAGACTGACCTTAGCAACGGAGTGGGCGGCATTAGTCATCTGATTTACCGTAACAAACTGCACTCATATCAAGCACCTATCAAAGCCCATTAGTGCTGAGAGGGGAAAGAGTTGCACTTCAGCTGCATGCCAGTCTTCTTGCATCCATTTGATGGCAGAGGAATAACTGCAAATGTGAATGAATAAATGAACAAATGGACAAATGAATGAGCGAGTGAATGTTCTGGTGAGATGAGTAAAGTTCCTTATTGCTTTAAGAAGCTGATCACCTTGAACTAATTCCTTGCCTATGATAGTTATTAAAATAAAATCTAATAACAAAATAAAAACGAAAGTTGTTTAAACTACTAGAAAGCTAACGCTTACCCTCACATTACTGCAATCTTAGAATTTCCATTTCATTTCTACTTTGAAATAACAGACTGATTTAAATAAACTGTAATTCACATCTGGGGGATGCACCGTTATCATGATTGGATGGATGGATGATGCCAATTTTCGTGTTTAAGGTGGTAGTAATAAGAGAAGCAGAGCAGATGCATTAGGCTCAGAGAAGGATAGTCTTGTACGAAAGCCCCAGGGGAGTGATTCTGGGGCTCTAGGCAAAATACAGGGGGTCTCCTGTATTCTGAGTTGCACTGTTGTTTACACTACAAAACAACCACCTACATTTATTCCTTTGTAACACTTTACAGATGCTCTCACTATGTTGGTAGAGAACTATGCGGGTTTTACGCTTTCTGCTTTTTTCTGTAGTTTTCTTCTTTCTTAGTGTTATGTAGTTTTTTGAGCATGTACACAGTCACACAACAGAAACCACTTTCCCCAGCTGCCTAAAATGCCTTGTTGGAATTCTAACTCTTTTCCCTGTTATAAGCTGACATCACCTTGTAACACAATCCTTAGTTTGGCACACCCTCGCACAGCAACCAGTGGAGGCGGTGTAGTTGCAAAACCGTGGTGCTGGTGGCAATAAGAACAGAATTGCTGACCATTTGGAGTACACAGGGTTCATCAGGAGATGGGGCTTAAAGACACATGAGCCTTAACAGAGCATTCCAGACAGTGAGTGAATATGAGTGAGAAAAGAAATGTGTTTTTGAAGTCTGTTCTAGTAGACCCCAACAATAAAATTATTAACATCGCAAATGAGCATAGAAGGTCGCCTTCAAGAAATACACATTTAACAAGCAAGATAACTAATAGCTCTGTAACATAAAGTGTATGTGTCACTTGGTCCAGGAAGAAATAAATGAATTAGTAGGGCTTTAGTGCTACCTGATTCTACATCATTTCAAAAATTAAAAATAAGAACAGAAATAGAGAATAGAAGGTTTAGTTCAATAACTAGGACAAGCGGGAGAAAGGAGATGGATAGCACTAGCTTGGCTAGCATCATAACAGCTCCACAGAACATTTTCTATTTTGGCTAACTAAACTATCGTCACAAGTTTATATGTTAATAATACAAATTTAAAGAAGTCTTGTCAAGCAATCGGCATTGAAAGGACAGAAAAGATCAAATTAAAGGCATTTATTTGGATCTGTAGCCTGATCAGCAAACTAACAATAGCTTAGCAAACAGACTACAGATCCAAACAGAACAGACTCTGAAACTGAAACAAGCTTAGATGATGAAAACTAATGTCTATGCTGTTCTGCTGTTCTAAACGAATCACTTAGTCGCCACATCCCAGCCTCGGTTCCAGCTCACTGAAACTAAAATGACATTTGTTAGAGAATGATTTTTGTTAAGAATAAAAAGCAACCATAAGCGTTTCTGCACTCTGTTGCTTAACTACTGTCAACTACATGGTTGTCATTGCGTATACTTTTCCGCTTCTGTCCACCAACCATATGCTCCCACACCAACAATCAGTAACACCTCTAAAATTTTATTCAAACATGAAACAGAATCTTATCACCTATTTTTAAATACTGGCAACCACCAAACAGTGCTGGTAAACGGACCAATTTCGATATCCTAAATCCTTCTAAATATACATACAACAATGGCGCAAAAGTTTTGATTTATGTTAATAAACGCACAGTTCCAGGCTGTGAAGGGTGTCAGCACTTTACATACCTTTCCCAAGGAATCGAACAGCCAACAGGTCTCTAAAAGCTGAAGCTGGCTTTCTATTTGCCATCTTAATTGAAAGTTATGTTCCATTTACACCAGTTAAAAGCTACTGCTTGTACAGGTGCCAGAATGTAACTACAACCCCATTTAAGGTGGAATGGAAAATCTGCATAACAGTCTGCCAACTTTAGATGCTACTTACAGGTTTTGCATAAGAGATGCTGACAACGGTGGAATTGCACCTGTATGTAGCACCTCTGCTGTGATGTTATCACTGTTGAAGCACATCATCTTAAACTACTGCTGGTTGAAGTAGATCATCTTAGGTTTCATAATGAGTAACAACATTCATTTACTCTGTGGTGTTGTCAAGATTGAAGCAAGTAGCTAACCAACTGTTTTTACTATCACTGGGTGCTACAGTCGGCTCAGTTAAGCGTTACCTGGAAACAGACCTAATAATAAACGAGAGTGAAATTAGTAGAGAGAAAAAATTAGACAGACATGCTAATCAAGAACTACAAATCACTACCTTAAAGTAAAGCTGACAGACAACATCCCACGGTGTAATTCAACTTGTAGACCTAATGATATTGTGTCCTTTGACAATCTGTTTGTACAATTAAAATTAGTTTGCTCCGTCAGCATGTGACGCAGTCAGTGTAATATTCTGTCCATCTGTATGCTGACATTTGAGAAACGGAGCAGTCACAAACACTGCGCTAAAAAGGTCCTAAGGTTAACGCAGTGAGTCATCACCCACAGCGCTGCTGCCCTGCCCTGACTGACACCAAATCACTAGGCGAAGGTTCAAACGATCCCCAGCATCTCCCTTTAAAAGAGCCTCATTAGGAGCAATTATACACCTGAATTAATCAGAGCCTCTTCAGAGTCTGGGGTTATGAAATTCAGTATCAAGATATTTTCAGTATCATTAATCGTATGCAAGTCTGCATTAATCTGTTTCTACACAAAAAGAACTCAAATTTGATTGTGTCAGGCCTCTATGTGTCCCATATGTCCCATTTCCCCCTGAAATGTTTTATCCCTTCGTATCGGTTCCATTCGAGAGATTTCTTTATTTATTGTGCTTTAGTCTTTGGTCCAGCAGTGTTACCATTTGTGTGTGAAATTTTACACGATTTGATCAAAAATTATTCCTGTTAATTCTATCACTTCTCAAAAACTGATAAAAACGTTTCAATGTGGCAACAAGTCACCATCAAGATCACACCCACAACTCTCAGACATCATATTTCAACAAGAATAAACTCTTCAAGAAACCAAAATGTTCATGTAAATTTCTTGATTTACTGGACAATTTAATCAGTTTTGGAAGAATAACCAAGCTGACCTTAATAAAACATGCATTTGTCATTAAGATATGTAAAGCCCACAACATAACTCTTTTAGACCAAGTACGTTGTAGCCAAATCGTTTTGTGTTTAGATGTGTTAAGCTATATATAATACAACAGGCAAAAATAAATTACATTTAAGAAATCCATTAAGAACATAAAAACATAAGTCAATAAAAGTAAGAGCTCATGCCTCTATTGCTACTGTGCGTTAAAAGAACGTCCTAAACTGAAATTATACAACGCATTTAAAATGCTAACCAGGTACAACCCGAAACATAAATTAATAATTAAAAAAATAACTAAACTAAACTGAACATAACTGCAAATTTTACACCCTGTGGTTAACTTTACAGCTGAATACCATGATTCAAAGGCACATCATAGAATTTAAAAGCAAAAAGACCAAAGAGACACTGCTGATTTTTGGGTACTGGTTCTTCACTGTATATAAAACATATCACTAAAATATTGCTGAAAATATCTCTAAAATGGAAAATCAATAACACTTTGTGTGAGCAAACCTAAAAGATGTATTGCATTCGGTCTATGTTATTGCACATATGATAAAAGCTTTTTTCCAGTGCAGGGCTTAGCACATAATACACGCTATAAATCAATTACAGTTACACTTTCTGCTATAAAAATATTTGTGATATTAAATATACTGACATAAACTGACATAATATTTCATGTGTTAAAAAGATCATCTCAAGAAAAAACTGTCCTTGTATTTTTGGTGAACAAAACAGTTTGGTGTAATACATAAACATTTTAAATCAAACCATATTGTCTATATATGCAAACAACAACTCATGCATTTAAGTATATCCATATCACATTTATCCGTTTATCAATTTAGCCCCACCTGGTTACGATAAAATTACAGGGAGTGTTTTGGCGTGGACAGAGATGTTGAATAATGCTCATGTAAAAATGAATTCTAGCTGTTTTTAAAACCACACGGACGTCATAAGTGGACCTCAGGCACAAACAAAATAAAAAAAAAAGCAAGAAAAATGCAGGACACAGGCTCTCAAATGTCTAGATTTCACAGAACTCTGATTATGTAATACAGATTGGTTTGGCTCATATAAATAAAAGCACTCCAACATTCCCTTACAGTGCACCGGCCACCCCAAGAATAAACCTCAAAAATCACAACTGTTAAGAGTTTAGCACTGAAAATCCTGGTCATTTAAGCACAAGTACGTCTATGTCATTAGCTCCGCCCCCTCATCACCCACTTTACTCATACAGGATGCACCCAAATGTGAAGTTTTGATCAGTAACAGTGGTTTCCATGAAATTCAGCAAATGAGAGAATCTCAGAAAAGACAAAGAGCTGCATCTGCTATATAGTTTCAGCTTTGCTATCCTGATCCGGGAGCTCTTGTGTTGTACCCAGGACTACAATGACCAGGATTCTCGTGTTGTTATTGGATAAAGCCAAAAGAGTAGATATGATTATTACTATACTCAATGATTATTATATTGTGTCCCAGTGCAAAAAACAGAATACACTTTGCACTGTGGAATTCGCTTATCGTAGGAGAGATATCAGCTCTGTTTACTTGCTTCTCAGCCTCTATACTGTAACACTAGAGGACACAAATAGTAGCATTCGCCTCTCATAGTGGAAAATGGTAGGTGATTTCGGCTTCACAAACCCTGCTCACACAATCTGGATAGTGCTTCCCTGTCGTGACCTACTACGACACAACGCTACACAGACAGAGGTTATGTGGTAGAGTAAAACTGTTAGGCTTCATGCGCATTGGGCTGATTGGACAGCTACAATCATATGTAAATGTGTGAACACCCCCAGTGAAAGGATGTGTTGTTGATGTTCTAAGGTAAATTAACACATCATACACATAGAAAAACATGCAGCTGGGGTAAATTTACATGGCTCTGGTTATTCAGGCCACTTACAGAATTCTGAAAAACACACAAGCCTTAAATTATGATGCTTAGAAACTACATGTGTATAGTCTATCGTCGCTGTCTAATGAAATGTATGTCCATTTTTGTCCATTTTGACTTTTATGCATCATTTGAAAACAGAAGCTGCCGTTTAAACTGTGTAAGAATTGCATGATGAATGGACCAACAGAAATGGCCCAAAAGGGCTTGGAAAGACGTCTGGTTCCATTGACTTCCATTAAAACTGAATGAGGTTTTTGATCTCTCCTGTAAAGTTGCCGTTTTGGAGATACTTGTTTTTCTTTGGACGGTGATGATATACAACAAAACTTAGCATAAATAGCTAATGCTAATGCATGCAGAGGTTCAGCTAATCATGTTGTGTTTATACTGGAGATGATGCTGTAACCTTTAGCCAGCTGACAGGGAACCAAAATAAAACCACTCCATAAATTTCTTTAGTTATAAATTTGTCTTCGTTTTACAGTTTGAATGGCAACCGTTGAGAATCGTTTTAATCTTGTCTAGTATTGCTGTAAGGGCTTTACAACAAAGTCAGGAGCACAAAAAAGGAAGCAGGCAGAGGAGTATATTTATAAAGAAGATTTTTTTATTGAGCAAACTGCCTCAGCGATTCAAACGTCAAGGGATTTTTTTTAGCTACTGTGTTAATCACAACCCAGTCACTTTAACATTACATGAAGGACAGCCGTCTCCTTCTACACAATAAGGTAAATTATTTTCTATTAGCGAATTATGTGGCAGCATGTTGGCTTGAAATACGAGACAGATTAAATGACATTTGCTAACTGGCTCAGAATATGCTGTAGTCCAGGTACAGAAACCTGCATATTCTTACTGCTAGAATAAAATATTAAAAGCACAAACACTAGCTGACATCAGCAAAACAAAATAAAGCACTAGAACAGAGCAGCATGTGGGCCCTTTAAATTCGGTATTGTTTCTGTTTGTACGTTCCAGCTAGCCCACCAGTGGTAAAGAGACTTGCTACTGCTTACAGCAGCAGAAGCTTTTGGAAGCAGGGAAAGTTCCTCTGATCCCTGTCTACGGCCAGGATACAGGATCAAATATGAAGAAAATGAAAATGGTGGAAACACAATACAACATGGCTTTCTCAAAGGCATCCACATGCAAAGCTGTAACTCTACAACGACAGAAAACACCTTTTTAATGTAAAGTATGGATTTGGTAATCGTTTCTGTAGTTTCTCCAGTAGGACTGATATAATCATCATAGAGAAAAGGTAATATGAAAATCCTGACTGAAACATGAAAAACAGAGAAAATGAGTGAGCATAAAAGACCCCTTTCAATTTTAGATACTGCACAGTAAATAGCACTGCATTTACAGACATCAGGTGTACTTGGCCAAGAATCAAGTTGTGTTTTGTACACTGTCCGAAGCCTATACTCCACATACTTAAAGCTGCTGCTATAGGAACCCACAACAATGAAAACCATCATTTTCACTTAACCTTATTGGTCACTGACTAGCCAAAAATCGCCAGTGTAAACATTACTCTGCGGATATGAATATCTAATGATGAGTTTAAGCCTGGGTGTAAAGTGTTTTTGTCTATAGAAAAAGATGAATGGCTGAATAGTTAATCAATGAGTCCTAAGGCCTATACTTTTTCTTCTATACACATTTGGGCGCTGAATATCACTGTGTAATTTGAATTATGAAGCAGATAAGTAGCTCCAGTCATGTGGCTTTAATGGTTCGCAAGCAGCTTTGTTAGTAGCAGCAATTTGAGAAGTTGGTGTTACATAATAATGCTGAAGTAGTATATAGCGATAGTGGTATTAGTCTTACTTTCACTTTTTCACAACTTTAAATATCCAGCTAGATGTGCTGGACTGCATTGCTTTCTTGCAGCAATATTCATATTTAAACTTTTTAATATTCTCTTAATTAAAAGGACGCAGTGCTGGAAAAATGTACAAAAGGTAAAATGTAACGGAAGAAATGTAATGTAATGTAACACAAGCAGGATCTCTTCCAGAAAGTAAAACATCTTTGACACAAAATCTTTATCTAGGCATGTGATACACGTCTGTAAGTTAGTACATATGAACAAATAACAAGTCATAAATGTTTAGACATGCACATAAATTCAGCTCTAAAATTAGATTCAAAATCAGATCTAAGAAATCGGGAGTATGCAATTTACACAGCCACTTCCAATAATTAGATCACTGCAGAAATCCCATTATGATCAGGTTACTGTGCATGTAACTGGAAAAAATTAATGTGTGTAATTTCTGTACATATACAGTAAAACATATGCTCCATAGTAATGTATGGTGTGCTAAAGTGTACATTAACACATGCCAAAATTCTGCTGTTCTCCAAGCACATGAACTGACACTCTAGTTAATGCCTTGCAGTACAAATAAAGGGCAAACAGGCAGTAATCCCAGTAATTAAGCACTGTGGCTGGAACACAAAACTAGTATGACAAAAACCTAAGAAAGCATGACTGACTGCTCACCAGGCCCTACCCGACCTGACCTTGGCAACTGTTGCCAACCTCACTGTTGGAAAACTACTGTTTTGATATGTGTTTGGATATGTGTGTGTACTGTACTAAAAGGTGTTGCCCGACAGTTGAGCTTGTTTATATAATGTCTCTTTTTATGTTTTTTTTATTACAGAAGATTATATATTTTACATATGGACTCAAAAAAATGTGTGTTTAAGTAATCACTTTGTTTACCTGTGAACACTTGTCATGTGATAACACATTATCATCCGAAGTGTGCAGAATCCACTGTAATTTTCTATAAGCAATATTTAATAGTCATTAATGTGGCTAACTGACCTCTCATCAATACGGCTCTCATGTCAAGTTAATCAGGAAAGCATTAACATTACTGATAAATGGTAGCACAACGGTAGCATATGTTGACTTATGCTGACAGACTAGTTTAGTTTTCATCAGAGTTAGATAGAAATAAAAGTTGAACTGAAGGTAGATTACAGGTGAAAGCTGATTGTGGTTGATGCTCTTATTGAGTAGGATAGATGGCTTGTTCCTTGCTCTTTACAATCAGCAGTACCAGCCAGTCTTGGACATCTGCAAGCTCACATGCACGCAGTGGCAACTCAAAAAAGAAGCTGTAATTGGCTCTCCTTGCATAGAAAGCATGTTCTCACTTACACTCTATGGCAACACACTATGGCAACACTGGGGAGAAAACTGGGTTAAAAAATAGTGGCAGGCATCACACATAGCACATTAGTTATGTATGAACAAGGAGATCTGACACAAGCTTTCTTGGGTGGAGTGGGGATTTTACCCTGTGGAAAAATTATTAGCCGACTTTGTCTTGGTATATCCCATTTATTACATCCACATTTATTACTATTTGAATTTAAGTCTAAATGACATTAACATAGAGTAACACTTTATAATATCTATTAGCTGTTTATCCATAAGCCATTCATCACAAACAAACAAATCTCATGTGTTTTTCTTTTGACAAATGAATGGAATCCATCCTGTTGTTTCATGATGTTTTAATTAAAATACCTAAAAATTAAGGCTGTACCCGACTCAGAATTTTGTCGGTCGAATTGGATTCGCCCGTCCTGGCCGACGATTCGACTATTCGTTTGTGTTTTTTTTCTCCATGTACATTATCTTGTAATCAGTAAATCAATTTGCATACGGTTCAGATCTGATGTCCTTCTCATTTAGAAAGTCAGCAGAGTCACAGGAACTTATTTCTGAACTAAAAGAGACGGGGCGTGTGATGATCGATCTGAACTGGAGCCTGATTTAATTACAGGATATAGCGTCAGGCAGCAGCGCGTATTTATGCTAAACATTAGCGCTTATAGCTCGTAGTGTTTTCATTTCACTTCTAACAGCTTCTTCAGTACGAGGACCCTTCGTCTTTCATCTCTCATAAATAATGTTAAATAAAACCAAATTAGTCCACATTTAAATTATTAGTATTATTACTCGCGCAGTAATAATTATCTCTCATTTATCAGCAGGCATATTAAGTGACTGTACTTATCCTTAAATAAGGATAATATTAGCTGTAGATGAATAAATAAACAAATCTGTAATTTAGATTCTAAAATAATAGAATTATAATAAAACAAACGTCTTTGGTCCGTTTTTCCTTCACCGCAAACAGAAATTACGTCTAAAACGAAAGTAAGCTCCCTCGTTTGGAGCAGTGTTCGATGTCTGACTAAATGACGAGCAGAATTCGGTTTCATTTGTTTGGATTCTCTTCTTTAAAATCTCCTACAGGCTTTCTCTGAGACATCGCTCCACCCGTGTCTCTCAGCCTTAGCTTCCTTCAGCGGTGAACCGCCAGCGCACGTCGTCACGTGGATTAAATTTTTTGGCAAGTATGCGTCACAGCCCAGCTAGAACCGATTGGAATGAAACTTGGTGAAACTTGGTTTGAGATTATGATACATGCAAATGATTCAAGGACTACATGCACACAGACCATTACTGTAACTGCCCTTAACGCATCTTTACTGGCTAATCCCGCTTTTGTCTTAGTGAAGATGACCAACGAATCCGTGTATGGAGGCACCATGGTCAGCACCAAGATAAATGGCTTGCTGTCATGTGTCACACATCCACTACAACTCCACCCCACCTCAAAATCTGCAGGAACTGCCTAAGAATATTAAAACTTCATGGTATGGATTGCCGCAGGCCATCTTTAGAAAACTACACACGCATGTATGCATGTTGTGTTAGCAAACATCGTAGCCTGACGGCATACTGAGAGCCACTACTTCTGTATATCTAGCTCAATACATGTTGCCCATCTCAATCTAAATTTATCATCATTTATTGTTACTGGTAACTTCTATCTTTCTGAATAGCACTGCCATCCCACACTTCCTTTTGGGTGAAGTATTGATCATGTTAATATCAATATAGTTCCATGATGTGTTAAAATATATAACCTGTTTCTTCCGCAACGCCTTGCCAGTGCATGTCTCCCACTGAACATGCCCAGCCCCCAAACCTGCAGACTTAGGGAGACACATGGCCAAAGAAGACCTGGGGCCATATTACAGAAACGTCCGATTTTTGAACTTGAACATTTTTCACACATTCATTATCATATCTCTAGTAGGTTGTCCTAAACTACACGATCAAGGTGAATAATGAACTGTTATGCATGTTCCCAAGCAACCAGCTGCACATGCACAAATGACATGAAACCATGTAATCAAACAATGTAAGAATGTAAATACAGCTGCTGTTACTGATGTGTAACATGTCAAATCAAAACTAGAGTACTGTATAAATGAATATTATGACAGCATATGCTGCTGTTTATCAGAGCATCACTGTTCCCTAGTTTCAGTTTCGCTTTAGCCGCCTTGTTTGCAGTGCTAACGATATTCCTCCCAATAAACTGCCACACGTTCAGCTATCTCTTTATTATTTACCTCCATCATTGTAGAATTTTATCTGAAGAGTTTTTGTCAACATTAACACATGAAGGTAATGAAGGAGGACGGTGGAGTAATGGTGTCTGGTGTGCCCTCTGAAAAGTAAAGTGTAGAGTGGCAGTGGTCTGCCACATGGCTAAAAATATAGTTCCTGTTGCAACAAAGGAACAAGAAAGACATGATAGATATAAAGATAAAATACATAGAAGCCAATATACAAGTTACCCGGTCGCAATTATCTACACATTTTTATGTGCATCTTTTCTGTATTTTATTTTGATAAATCTGTTTTAATAAAAGTGCCTCAGACATCTCACGTGTGGCTTTGACTTGCAACAAAAAATAGCTCATTCTGAAAATACTGACATACACACTCAATGACAAATGAAAAAATTCTCATTGGAATCGAATGAAACTTAATATGTGTGAATGTGATGATGATGTATATAAGTGATTACAATACTGGAACAAAAGGAATTTTTTTCGGGGGAAAACTGTACAATTCAAAGTACCCTGTTGGCCCCCCTCTAGCCTGAATACAAGAGGAGTTACAGTTGAGAATCAAGGCAGACAGGATCTATATGGCATCCTGGGGCACTTTTGCCCACAGCTGTTGCAGCTAGGCTTGTAGATTCTGCACACTCATAGCCTGCCAAAGCTGGCATCCCAGCTGGTCCCATAAATGTTTGATTGACAATAAATCTGGAAACCAGGCAGGCCTAGGAAGGATTGCAATCTGGCAGAGACATTTCTGGGAAACCCTTGCTGTGTGTGGGTGAGCATTATCCTGCTGAAAAATGCCAGTTGGAAATCCCGCCATGAGAGGCAACACATGTGGCCGAAGGATGTCCTGCACATATCGCTGAGCTATCAGTGTTCCTTGCATCACTACTAGCGATGACCAACTGACATATGCAATGGCTTCCCCGATAATCAAACCCATGTTTCAGGTAATGTGTCGCTCCACAGAAAAGGCAGGACTGGAGCGTTCACCATGAGGCCTTCGTACTCAATAAGGTTCCAGTTCAGCAGGGCCGTCTGGAGACTGTTCGCTGTGTGTTAATTCCTTTGTACCTGCTCCCAACACCTCCTAACAGCTTGATCAGAACAGCCTATAGGCTGGGCATTGAAACAACCATCCAGCTTCTGTCAGTCCAATGATGCGCTTCCTCTAAAAGTCTGTCGGGCAAAAAAATCGTGTTTTGTAGAGGCATGTCTAGCAGTCACCAATTTCTCACCAAGAGGTACCCAAATGTAGATCACTAGATCACATCACCCCTGTAATCATTTACATACTTGCCTAAGACATAACTGCTTAAGGAATTTTGTAACAATCCAACATTTTTGTTAGTGAGTATATAGTACGTGTATCTCCATTTACCCTTAAAAAACGAGATCTTTCAAGCTGCGTAAGCTGGACTGGCTTCTAGCACTCTCCTAAAAACTAGCTTACAGTTAAAAAGAATGAGGGGGGCTCTTGATGTCAGATGGGAGGTATTTTCATTTGCAACAGTTTGTTTTGCTAGTTTAAAGGCTTCAATATGGCTTTCATCTTTGTCAGGAAAGAATCAATAATATTTTGATAAAATGTTTATGCCAAAAGAAAGAGTAACAGAAAAGTAAGTAAACTGACTGACATTATTAAAGTCATTAAGAGAGAAGCAGAAGGGCTTTTAGCTTTAATCACATTTTCATTCCATTAGTGTTGAGAACCCCACATACTGTCATTATCCCCATGATGGGTATGCTGGACAAAACAGAGCTTCCCAGTCTCAGAAGACCCAACTGAAGTCCCAAATACATTCACTGGACTCATCTTACCAATTATGTTAATCTGTTGTTTTTTTGCCTCATTATTGACTATTGGTTCCAACCAGACACTTGCCCACATCAAGTATAAACCTGCTAGTAATTTGCCATGGAAGACTGGCTGAGCACATGTGAGCTTTCATTTGTTTGGCCGTGTTCTCATGGATGACAGTTTGCCACCTCTGATCTGACAGGACATGACACAGGAAGCCTTGTTAGCTGTTAAGCAGCCTGTCTTCAAAGAGACGATAGATGTGAGGCAGCATGCCTGGGAAAAATGACAAGGACAACTCTTTCAGAGCGTATTAACAGATCTGGGGAAGATTAGAAAAAAAATAAATTCTTTAGCGTCTCGGTTATGAAGAAGCAGCGGCAGTAAAACTCGGACTCTCCTGCCACGCGGTAAAGACCACTGAAAAAAAACAGAGGCTGGGACTGTCTTTCTTTGAACAGGAGGTGTTTTTTGGCATGCGAGGCTACGAAGGCCATGTGCTCGAAGGTTTTGCGGTACAAGCTTAGGGTGTCTCAGACGCTTGGAAAGCATTTTGTGCGGCTCATAAACAGGATTTACCGTCCTCTCAGTATAAACACTTGAGGAGCGATAACAGACTGCAGATTTCCTCGCCATCTCTCGCATCTACACGCCCGCAAACAGCTGAGTCTGGTTTCAGTGACCGTCCCCCTCTCCTGCCCCAGCCAACCCCCCACACCACCACTTCCTTTTTTTATTCCTAACCCACTAGTAAATTTCACAGCTGTGGCTTTGGAGCAGGACTAACTCAAGCCTGATGGGTTTTGAGATTTGCCATACGAAACAAATTATCACTCTTCAAACATATGCGAGAGCTGGAAACCTCCAAGACACAAAGAAGGCTTTAAGGTAATGAAAAGCATTCGGCAGCAGCGCTAACCTCGCTGAAATATTAGCGAATGGTAACAGAACCGCTCCTCATGCAGCCTGAGGAATGTTTTTGCCCTGGAGGATTTCAGCTGAACAATTTAGGAGCTAAAGGGAGTCCGAGGTTACCAGCAGCACCGTCACATTGGAGACAAACAGCTGGGCTGATATCAATAAAAAAAATTATACCTCAATATTTTTCAGTGATAAACGACGTAAACCTCCAAATTCATATACACTTACTGAAAAGGCATCAAGGAATATTTCAGCAAAACTATCTAATTTACACACTTCCCATTTTCATCATATGCAGTCCAAGACAGACTTTGCTCCTTTATCAGGTTTAGAATTAGTTTAGAATTGGAGCTACAAGGCTAAAAATGATAATTAACATTACAACTCAATACTCATCCAAAAAGCCCAAACCCTTTCTGTGAAAATAACTGCTCGACCCCCTCACACCTCCAGATCTTTATTAAGGTTGCGCAGACTTGTCGATGTGGCCTTCAATACATTAGCCTATGGCTTACTGTCAACTATAAAAATGAACAGATTCCCTTCGCTACAGTCAGCCACTTCAGACCACACCAGCGCTGGTATTCACAAAGCAGGACTGAACTTAAATCAGATTCCTCTATATTTATATCCATATATCACTGTCACATTTACTGATTCTAGAGCAGCACTTTACTCCAGAGGCGGGACTCAGTTGTCTAAAGTGAGAGACTCTCTTGTCAAAACTAGACACGTGTCTGTAATAGTTCACAGTAAGTCGTGCTCTGTCCTAAACCACGCTGTCAAGTCTCTGTGACATGAAATCAGTTTTGGGGAGGGATTTTTACAGAAAAATTTTCATGTGAGTTTTGAATTCTAGCCTCCAGAACAAAGCATACATTAAAAGAATGGGTAACACATTAAGTGTTGAAGTTACACACAGTTGTTACATATATACTTAACAACACTAGTTACCATTGTTAATGTATTACTTCACATTAACTAATTCATTATTTTATGTTAGTTAGTCAACACCATGTTAGGTGTTATCAAAGCATGATTATTGTACACTGGCTTTATTAAATAAAGGGAGATATGCCAACCTGGATGTCCACTCCTAAAGGGGTACCCCACTGCCTTGCCTAAAACGTTTTTTAATTCATTTCATGGTAAAGAGGTACAAGCAGTGGATTACAAGACTAAACTGTCCCTCCAAAAACTAATCCCTCCCTAGATATACCACTCAAACAGGTCATTCTGGAAAGAAATACAATAGGTATATTTACTTTGTATACATTGTGACCACTGGTTCCCATCAGTGCCACTGTAAAGAAATCTCTACATTGAATCATTTCACATCCAGACACTCTGAATCGTAACTGCTACAATATGTAAATGGGTGATGCCATAAAATAATCACATTGAAATCCTTTTAAATGGATGTGTGCAAAGTGTGAAGAGCCATTTAATGTATAGCTACGAAGAAGAACCCCTGAAACTTGATTATGTGAAGAGTCTTTACAATCATAAATCTTCTTTTCAATCACTCTCTTTAGGGAAATGAAAGTGGTTCTTCTATGGCATCCCCCAAAGAACCCTTTTTCACCTTTTTAATGTAAAAAAGGATTTCACAGTGAATCACAGCGGACGATCAGACAGTTAGTCCACTGTTCACTTTTCCAAATTACTAATTAAAATGTTCATGCATTATTTTTTTCCAAAAAGCAGTGTCTGGTTTCTCCCTTCCCTCTGACTCATCCTAGAGCTATTTTCTCTGCAAACTAATGCGCTAAGTGAAGTTCTGGATCTTACTGCTGCCGTTACTACGCTAACATGCTGCGTTATTTTCAATAGACAACAGATGTTTCATGTTATGAATTTGAAATGCTAGTTTGTCTCATTAATGAGCATATAATGTTATTTATATTGGGATTTGGGCTAACAGAACTGTGTAGGTGTGTTTCTTTTGTTAATTTAGGCCATACATTGTGGGCTTTGGGTTAAAAAAAGCTAGGCTAAAAACCCAAAGGAAATCTAAATCAGACATTACATCTGATGATCAATGTTACATTACATGTTTATGAAATTACATTTAACATCAGCTACAAAAATGATCAAATAATCTTGTAAAAAATATATAAAATTTAGGAAAGTCAGCTGCTAAAAGATATGTGTGCTGATCAGCCACACCAGAGAGGGCCTTTGCTTTGCTCATTGAGCAAGCCCTCATGCACCTAGCGATGTAATGACAATTTTCAAAAGTGCATCATTAAATTTTATTTTTTTCTTCTCAGACACACATTTCATAAACCCAGGTAATCCCATGTGCAGCTCCATTTTAAACAACACAATGACCTAGAAATATCTGATTAAAACAAGAAATATTTGAGGCTAGTATTTATAGTAACTATTTAAAAGACATTAGTTCATTATAAATTCTGGAATCATATCTGTAATTGCAAACAAAAGCTGTTGGTCAGACACTGCTGCTGTGGCTGTAGCTCAAATCATGCCGAATTCCAGATGTAGTTGATAGGGGTATTAAGAGAGTTTTCTAGGGTTTCTTTAGTGCTAGGTGAAAACAAAATGAAAAGCTGATTAATTACATTGAAGCAGAACTGAACCATACCGGGTTAGTGAATCACTTCCGTATCATCTTTTAAACCATTAGTGGTGGGAATCATATACTGTATAATCATGACATTTGAATATTACTGCAGTTTAGATTATTACTGTGATAGCAAATGCCGGTGTATTATCTTATTTCAACTGAAAATTTGGTCCCCAATGGAAATTTGTCAATACCTCTTTTTAATGTAATGAGATAAAGTTGTTTTTACTCTTGGTATCCATGTATTAATACAACATTGCCACAGAAAGCAACAGGACAGTATATAGCAAATACTGTACTATATCGACTTTTCACCTATCTTTAAAAACCATGCATGTTTTATTTGAACAAGAGAAACTGATTCCATCACCATACACAGTTATGATTTTCTGTCTACAGGATACACTTCATTAGTCTGAATGCATAACCACTTGCAATTATACAGCTTCACCTACACTGTAAATCGAAAAACCAATTAAAATACACGACTCTAAGTGCTGACTATATTAAGCTAATTGTTACTCGGAAGTGCTATTAGCTTGATAACTCGCCCTAAATCATTTAAACATGCATTTCACTGATTAAAGGCAACATTGGCATTTACTGGCATGATCACAAATAAAGATGGTCTCAAATGTCTCAAATCAAATACCACAAACAGACTCAGGTAGCCTTAATACTCTAATTTACGTCTTTCTATTACTTCATCTTAAAAAGCACTCATATGAAAATAAAATGCATTGTGCCTAATTCTGTCAAACAGACTATGAAAAGATCTAAACGGAGCAGTAGTGCACTTTCCCGGTGTAAATTTGAGGTGGTTATGGACCATTAGTCCAAAGGCCAATTTGCTCCACATAAGCTGCTTGTTATAAGAGATCCCCAATTATTTGCTCAGCTCTTTATCTACCCATTCATACATGTTTGATTGACTCTTTTCCCAGAGTGCAGGGGGTAATCCCCCATTAAACAGGACTTGTGTCAAGTTACTGGCTCAGACAGTTGACCAGCAAAATTACTCTTGATGAGGTCACTAAAAAGCACAATGGCCAGAGTGTTTCTTTCTTTTTTGATCTGATGTTGAGTAGCTTGTAGTAGTAGTAGTAGTAGTTGAGTAGTATTATGTGCTTGCACTGGCACGACTATATCACTTAAATGTTGTATGCTACAATCTGACTAAATCTTTAAATAACTACTGAGAAAAAGAAATGACAGTGTACTTTTTGCACAACAGGCTTCAGAGGTATAATGCATAGTACAATTTATGCTGTTTTTGAAAGTTTCCAGAATTGTATACAATAAAAAAACTTACTAAAAATGAAATAAACTTAATAAATAACCACAAAATAAATTAAAAGACCACTTTGAGCTGGTAAAGGCGCATGATAAAGTTGCAATCATTTTTTATAAAACAAAACACAAAATGTTCAGATCTGACAGATTTAAAATGTATTTCAAAATGTATTTGTCCTCCACACACATATTTGCTGGTTGTCTCCACTAAGACGAAAGCAGGACTCATCACTGAAAATGACTCAGTGTTGTTCTGAGTCACTCAGTATTACAATCTGACATGACACCACTGCAGTCTTTGGTGATGCTGACTTGGTGTTAAGGGTAGTCATCCTAATGGTCTGCGTTCATGTAGTCCTGCATCGTGCAGCCGACTGCTAATGGTGCTGGCACCAACAGGATGACTCATGGAGAACATCACTGCTCGCTGAATGTCCACAATCGTGGCTGCTGGGTCAATTCCTGCATGTCGGACAATCCGGCAGTTCTCCCTCTTTGTGGTTCATATAGGTCTCCCAGAGCCATCATGTCAATGGCGTGTGCCTTCTTCTATCAACTGCCACCAACAACGTGCTACAGCAATGCCCACATGACCGGTATGGTGCATAATATGTCAATAATCCTGCTTCCCAGGGCAAGTTTTCCAACTGCTTAAATTGCTTTTGAACTCGTCTCCGCATGCATAGGATGGTACCAACACAACAGAATGGAAAGCATGTGCCCTGCTTACGGCACATGCCCGTCAAACACATCAAACCTACCCACCAAGTTTTATTCCTGTCAGTGTCCTTCTGAGTGCAACTATTTTTTGATGATGAGTGTAGAAAACAGACAAAGCTAAAGTCAAAGCTAAAGTTTCGTATACACCAGCTTCTTCTTTGAATTTCAATTTAAGGTGGAATTTCAGTTCCACCTTAAATTTGGCAGCAGTTACATTCTCACACCTGTAACTGTGCCATTTAAGGCAGGACAAGAGGATCTGAACAAAGAGCTGGCAAATACGAAACTTGGACTTCAGGTTTGATGGCGCCTTTCCTTTTCTTGTGACCTGAGGACAAGGCTAATAGCTAAACTGGAACTAATTAAAATTTCTCAATCCAGAGGTTCATGACAAGACTACATTCTACAAGTCCACAAATTCTTAAAATCTGCAGCTCTTTGTGCTGTTATTGTATGCAAGCATAGTGACAATTGCATAAAGGTAGCGCACACGTCCATGCAATGTCTTCTCAAGCTGGGCTAACTGGAGAAAGATGGAGCTCATACCTCATACGAATCGGGCAGTCCAATAATGCACAATTCACATCACAGGGCTTCCTGTGGCAAAACAAATCCAGCTCAACAAGGGTTACACACACAGTGGCATAGAGACGGCATTACAGTAATAGCACAAACTGATGAAGCATGATGAGGGCTTCTCTGCGCTGAGAATGCATCCAGCTCTCCCACACAGGAGACAACTTAACCATTCAATCCAAACACACACAAGCACAACATCAAAACACCTCTTGATCCTGAATTACAAGCCTGTAAAAAACATCAGGGTTGTTCTCACACCATGTAATGCCTGCTGTCACAACAAACATATTTAATAACTACACAAAAATAAAAATGAAATAAAAATGATGTTCTTGTTCTTGTGTGCCCACATTAAGTTGCAGAATAGCAAATGGTTCTTTTGTAACTCAATATTTAGCTATTTGCTTAAAAGAGAGATTATTTTAGATTTTACCCGTAATTTTAAAAGTTAGGACTATCAAATGATTAGAATCATATAAAGGTCGTGATTAATTGCATTTATCTTGCTCAGGTGTGCAACATTATATGTACTGAGGGAATGCAGAGTTCAGCAGAACCTAGTAATGAAAGTCATGTGACTGCAGGATGAACATAAACATAAGTTCATAATTTTCATCAGCGTCCAGTGACAGTAACAGTGGCTGTACGTTCCTGCTCCTTAGTTCCTCCTGTTAGTTTGCAGGTGGTTGGTTACTTGGTAATAAGCTGTCAAACAGGAAGCTAAGTCCACATTTGTTGAACTATGGATGGTCACGCCTGATTCACACATGCTACCTCTGCGTGGTGTGATCAACACTGTGGCGCGTCTGATACAGCGTGCCTGGCCTTTCATACATACAGCGTTTGGATTGGGGAGCAGAGCAGCAGGAAATTTCTAGACATCTCGTATCCAAATGGATAAATACTCAAATCGGTCACTCCGCTTGGGAAAAATAGAACTTGTGCGGTGCATTCATTTACCTGCCACAGCATTCTGACTGTCAGGCATAATAACCTCTGCATTGGCAACACGCTAAAATGTAGATACAGGCATTCAAACATGTTCTTTAATGGCCACCTATGTCTTTAGGACCTTCAAGGCCTTTAAAACAACACTCTGGACTGGTACAACAGAGTAGTCATAGTTGCGTAGAGCGTAGAGTAGTCAGGCTTCTATCAAGGTTGATAATCGACAGTTTGTTGATGAATCACCAAGAAACTGGTTAAACATGCACGGCTGGACACAAAAATGTCATCAAAATGTGAGTTACAGCCACCGTTACTGATGTAAAAAACAACACTGATACAAAACTAAAGTGTGATAAACTGATTAAGAACATTAGCTGTTGTTTACCGTAGCGTCATACTTTCAGTTTCCATTGCAAGTTAGCCGCACTAAGTTTTTCCTCTAAATAAACAGCCACACGTTCAGCTATGTCTACCATCACTGTAACATTTTATCTGACTAGTTTTAGTGAGCATTACCACAGGTAGGTAATAAGAGGAGAAGGTGGTGGTGGGCTTTATGTAAAGTGTGGTGGTCTACCACATCCCTAAAAACATGGCCCATGCAGCAACAGAATAAGAAGGCTATAAAAGCTGTTAAGAGACCCGTTCCCCAGGCACAACTTATTTATTTTCTATAATTTGGTTAAAAATGTATTTTGTGTTATAGAATTATATAATTGCCAACACCATCCAGAAACATCACCGTCTTCTCTGAGCCAAAGCAAAAATGGAAAGCTGTTCTGTGGTCACATGAATTAAAACTGTTTCTCGAAACCAGAGACGATAGTGTCCTGCTAGACCATCCAGCTTGTTGTCAGGGCACAGTTTAAAAGCCTGCATCTCTGACAGTACAGGGTTGCATTAGTGCCTATGGCATGGACAGCCCACACATCTGAAAAGGAACTATCAATGCTAAAAAAGGTTATAGAGGCTTTAAAACAACATATGTTCCCAGTCCAGACCTTTCACCGGTAGAAAACATTTGGCGCATTATGAAACGAAAGATCCAGCAAAAAACATCCAGGGCTGTTAAGCAACTAGAATCCTACATCGGGAAAGAAGGCCAACATTCCTCTCCCAAAACTCCAGCAAAGAAGGAGGCTCCTCACTTCCCAGACGTTTGGGGATGCTACACAACGACAGACATGGTCCTGACCCAATGTAAAATGACTCATCTTCAGCATCTGATATGTGCTTTATGTTCTACTGTGAATAAAATAATGGTCTATTATGTTTGCATTTATATACATTTTACACAGAATGCTAACTTTTTTTGGAACTGGGGTTGTACTTTCACAACTATCTAAACTCGAGCTGCATGTAAAAGAAAAATGAAAATGACCTTCAACGCTGTTTGTTGCGGTAGCATATACGGTAGTAAATAACAGCTTCATCCATCTTCAGGAAGACAGTTAGGTCAGCGATGTTATCTTCTACTTGGTCCACAAAAGTAAAATAATGACTACAGATTGACAGAAAAAAACTGCAAACTGCTGCTGTCTTTAAGGAAGAACACAACAGCTAGCCAACTGCAAAAGAGGCCCTGCAAAAGACTATTCCATCAGCAGTACTGACGAGAGATTGGGAATGACGGAGGATAACTAGAAATTCCCAGTTTAAATATTTAACACATACGCAGGGAATAAGCTGAGCAAAACAGCCGAGAAAGAAAAAAAGAACCTCCCATTACAAGGGCGCACCACTTCATCTGTCAAACACGGTGGAGAATTGGATTAGGCATGTTCTGCTGCCAGTGGAACTGGCTCACCAATCTACATTAATGAAGATGAAAACAGCAGAATGAACTCTAAAGCCTGCAGAACTGAAAGACCCTAAAGACTGAAAACATTGGCTGGTGCTGGATCATTCAACAGGACAATGACTCAAAAAAGAGAAAATCCCTGAATGTTCAAGCATATCACCCAATCTAAATTCTATTACGCTGACCAGCCTGAGAGCTCAAAGATCACGAAAACAAGAGAACGAGAAATAACACCCACAGTGATATCTGTGAAATCTAGGCTGTAGAACGGGTCTACATGGACTCAACACGCTTCTGAGTATTGAACACAACAACCTACATAATGGTCCATAAATGTTTATGTGTGGATTAAAAGTAAAACCTTAATATCAAGCTAAAATCTAAATCAGTCTTTTTATCTCTTATATATTAAGGAATATTCATCGTCTCATAACATTAAAAGGACACCACAGAATTTAGTCATCACTATATCCTACCCTGCACTAGTCTGTAGAGCCAGAGTTTTCCATTTAAAGACTAAACAAAATACTCTTCTGATGACGTGTCTTGAAGGTGGGAGACTTTGTATTTTTAGGGTGGGTTTTTCTGATGAAATGTTCCGTTGTTACTGAATGCAGAAAGAACACAGATAGCTAAAGCTACCTATAACTTTCAGTTATACTAACTATCAATTGAGGGAATGGCATCTCTGTTATCGCCATTCCCAGCCGGGAGTGCTTGTTGTAATGCTATGCAGTAATGGAGAAGCAGGCACAAGACCTTCTGCAACAACTGCATAACACTTAATGCCACTACAGCACACACCAACAACTATGGGTCTTCAGTCAGCAATAAGATGCTAGCTTGTATTCCCAATGTGTACATGATGAAAGCAGCTGCGAAGAGCCCAAAGAATCGCTTGTTAGAAAAAGCGCTGTAAAGAAAACGAGTGACCGTCCAAAAGAGCTATTCTTCACCACTTCAGCTTTGTGTCCACAGAAAATATAAACAGCAGCTAACGGACAAAGCTAGTGCCTACCATTTTGCAACAATGCACACAGAAAAGTGATGTATGGAATTGGGCAATCGATTCACGGCTCGGATTGAATTGTGTGTGTGAAAGCCAAACAGTAATAACGAAACCCTCCCCCAGACAAGCTCAAAATCAGTTCTGAGTGTGGACTTGAGCATTTGGGACAAGTGTGAAAACACCCTTACCTTCCATACCAAGACATATTACACAAGGTGGGTCTCTGAGCGAGCTGAGCATCTTTTCTCTGTGATGGGGTGGTGGTGGAAATAAAAGCTGAACATTATATTATTAGTTATTCGTCCCCTGGCGCATTATGATGTGACCTAATTAAAAAACAGAATCTTTTATAGCCAGGCATAAGTCTTGACATTTTGATGGTAGATTATGGGAAATCTCAAACCAGACCTTCAGATTTTATAATTATAGCATAATATGTTGTGATATAGTTACAGTGAGGAAAATAAGTATTTGAAGTCGCCCTGCGACTTTGCTAGTTCTCCCACTTAGAAATCATGGAGGGGTCTAAAATTTTCATCTTAGGTGCATGTCCACTGTGAAAGACACAATCTAAAAAAAAATCATGATGTATGATTTTTTAATAATGTATTTGTGTGTTACTGCTGCAAATAAGTATTTGAACACCTGCCAATCAGCAAAAATTCCAACCCTCAAAGACCTGTTAGTCCGCCTCTAAAAACTCCACCTCCACTCCACTTATTATTCTAAATTAGAAGCACCTGTTTGAGGTCGTTAGCTGCACCTGTCCACCCCACACAATCAGTAAGACTCCAACTACTAACATGGCTAAGACCAAAGAGCTGTCCAAAGACACCAAAGACAAAATTGTTGACCTATACAAAGGCCGGAAAGGGCTACGGGGCGATTGCCAAGCAGCTTGGTGAAAAAAGATCAACTGTTGGAGCAATTATTAGAAAATGGATAAAGGTAAACATGACGGTCAATCTCCCTCGGACTGGGGCTCCACGCAAGATCTCACCTCGTGGTGTATCAATGATCCTAAGAAAGGTGAGGAATCAGCCCAGAACTACACGGGAGGAGCTGGTCAATGACCTGAAGAGAGCTGGCACCACTGTTTCCAAGGTTACTGTGGGTAGTACACTAAGACGTCATGGTTTAAAGTCATGCATGGCACGGAAGGTTCCCCTGCTTAAATCAGCACACGTCCAGGCCCGTCTTAAGTTTGCCCATGACCATTTGGAAGATCCAAAGGAGTCATGGGAGAAAGTTCTGTGGCCAGATGGTCTTAATTCCACTCGCCGTGTTTGGAGGACGAAGAATGATGAGTACCATCCCAAAAACATCGTCCCTACTGTGAAGCATCGGGGTGGAAGCATCATGCTTTGGGGGTGTTTTTCTGCACATGGGACAGGACGACTGCACTGTATTAAGGAGAGGATGACCGGGGCCATGTATTGCGAGATTTTGGGGAACAACCTCCTTCCCTCAATAAGAGCATTGAAGATGGGTCGTGGCTGGGTCTTCCAACATGACAATGACCCAAAGCACACAGCCAGGATAACCAAGGAGTGGCTCCGTAAGAAGCATATCAAGGTGCTGGAGTGGCCTAGCTAGTCTCCAGATCTAAACCCTATAGAAAATCTTTGGAGGGAGCTCAAACTCTGTGTTTCTCAGCGACAGCCCAGAAACCTGGCTGATCTGGAGAAGATCTGTGTGGAGGAATGGGCCAAAATCCCTGCTGCAGTGTGTGCAAACCTGGTGAAAAACTACAGGAAACGTTTGACCTCTGTAATTGCAAACAAAGGCTACTGTACCAAATATTAACATTGATCTTCACAGGTGTTCAAATACTTATTTGCAGCAGTAACACAAATAAATTATTAAAAAATCATACATTGTGATTTCTCTGATTTTTTTTTTTTAGATTATGTCTCTCACAGTGGACATGCACCTAAGATGAAAATTTCAGACCCCTCCATGATTTCTAAGTGGGAGAACTTGAAAAAAGCAGGGTGTTCGAATACTTATTTTCCTCACTGTACATCCCATGGTCTTATTTGCTACACAGAACATAGAACAAATAAAAATGTTTCTGTCCATCAGTGTAAGGTGGAAACGGCTTTCACACTTGACCAAACGTACAAGATTAGCTAGTGTGCCTGGGTCCGGAAAAAAGTTTGAAATCGGCCAAAATCACGACACTGCTGTTGCCTATTAATTTTGAACCTCACCAGAAATGGTCCAAATATCTGTAAAAAATCTCGCCGACTGTCTTGCATGTGAAAGAATGTCATTTTCTGGCTGTAATGGAACATCTGTATTTAGTCTCACATAATCTATCTTTCTTCACCTTTCCATCTACCTTTCCTATGCTGACTCGATAAATGTTAAGGTTAAGGTTATGATATTAACCAAACTAACAGACATATTAATAACCCATATACAACAAAACAAGCAATGAAAACAAAACAACATTATAACCCTTTAATGCCATGTGCCATAAAACATTGTAAATAAACGTTGTAACTGTTTGGTGCTTCATCTGGAGCAGTTAAAAACACTAAGCTGACTATGGGGCACTTTACAACACCAAAGTCTTATTGACAAAGAACACAGCGTAGATATCTGTAGGCCAGTTCTCTGTGCTCAGAGAGTATCCTACAGTTGAAGCAGGCTAACTGAATACGTCTTTTTAAAGACTTTTTTCATGTAATTGCAAAACCAAACTTATTTCAGAAAATGGGCTTTACGCTCCAGTGAGTACCTTTTGAAGGACTCTCATATATAATCCCTGACAGTGCACAAAGCAAGGCGCATGTTTCCCAGCCTTTGTATTTGAACTTGCACTAGGCGAAGTGAGGACTCGCGATAAATGCAGTCAGTTTCGCCAATCCTCATATATACAAGCAAAGTAATATGCCTACTCTTGAGTTACCAAAAAATTGGCAGTTCCTTAAGATGAAGACTTTGAAACCAATATGCACAGAGGACAAACCCATTTTCTGATCTTAGTTCAAGTTACTTGTTTCATTTCCTCCTGGCCTCAACGTCAAGGTTGCCATCTATCTAATCCCGTAATTACCGCCACTTCATATGCGGTAAATCTGTTATCAGTATGTGTGTAGTGCATGACATCATGGTATACTTTTTTAACTTAAATTAATTTTTATCTGCTGATGTATTTATGGGTGAATGAATCACCTTACAGAGTTTAGCTTCAACACTAAACTAATACTCCAGGCAAGTGTTAAGTGTTAATTTTCCAGGACGGTGGATCTTCATGAACAGGATTACCACTGAGGTCATACTAGCCTCGTTTACAGTAATAGGAGAGGATACAGTACTGTCTAAATATTTACAGTCAGAAAGGCCACCAAAAGCTATTCATTTTTCAGTATCAGAGAAACTAAACAGACTGCAAAAAAACTAAAAAGAGAAAATTACACAGAGGAATCAACAAATACATATAATATAATACTTGTCATATTTAGTGTGACCAACCTGGTCTTTATTATGTTCGATCTCTGAAAAAAAAGCACCCAGAAGAAATCACCATTTATTTTATCACCATTTATTGTTTCTGGCAACCGTCCCAAAAGCAATGCAATCTGACACTTCCTTCTGGGTGCAGCTACATTTTTAATGATAAGTGTACATTTAAAAAAAATTGGGATACTTGATTTAATTTTTTCTTTATTTCAGTCATAAGAGTTTAAATTCTCGGCATGCACATTGCATAAATAATCTTAAACATATTGACTGATGCCAAGATCTGGAACCTTGGCTTGCAAATTTTCCTCCATTTGTCTATTTCCTTTTCTCAGTAATTTCTTCTGACAGGTATACATGTAACATGTTCTGTTGTACAAAACTCGAAAAAACACAAATAATGATGTTCTATTTAAAATCAAACATGCAGCTGAGAAAGATTTTTTAGCACTGACAATATTCACAACCAGAAAAGCATACTGTGGCATACTGCCACACAGTTTATCACAAAAATATTAAATATTGTCATATTGCCCATGTTTGAATCACAGCAGTCCTGCAGGACAGATCTCAGGCTGGTCCTACAAAGCAGGATTTCTTGCTAAGCCCACATACTTAAAACGGGATTTTATGGACTTTCACAGAATTTTTTTCTCATGATGCTGGATAATTTAGTGGGCTATATCATTTTGCCAGCTTGTGCCACACACCTAACTCGATCCGGAGCAAGTTAACTTTGGGATTATGGATAGTAAACAGTTCTTAGACAAACCGGGGACCGCCTGTGGAGGTGTGCTTCTCTCTTCCCTTATCCCTTTTTAGGACTGCTGCAAACTGCTGCAATTTATCAGCCATTACTTTTTGTTAAGTAGTACACAAACAATCAGGTCAATTAAAAAAGAGTGCCACAACAACTACTTAGCAACCCCTCATTTCAGGGTTGTTACTGTGAATATCACTTTTCAGCAGAGGAAAGTCATAAATATGAAGGATGTTAAATTATTATAAACCCATTATTGCACCAACAAGCAAATAGGGTTTACCTATTTAGCTGGTCGTCATTATCATTGTATTTCAATTCTCAGTAGAAATCTAAGTTTGATAAGTGGTTAACCGCTGTCATTAAGTCAGTTAACTACAGTCACATTTCCTAGGTTTTATGAAGGTGAATTTTGTGGTTTATGAAGCCAAAGACCATGATCAACGTGCTTCATCAGACAGGCTCCTGGATAAGAAGCTGACCCAACACAAACTCTTGCCAAAGATCTGAGGACAAGCTCAAATCATTACATAACACGTACACATAGACCCACACAAGTGTCAAAGGACTTATGGAGATTGTACAGATAAATGAACAGAAACAGACTACTGCCAAGCAATAAAAAGAGATGGTGACAATCAGATCATGTTTGTTTTACCAAATTCCAGTTATACAGCCCCTCTATCTATACCTCATTCTGAGAGGAAATGAAAAGGTATAATTGTGGATTTTGAAATTTCCAATTGAAAAATACCAATACCATTTTGCTTTATTCCACCAGAATCTCCCAAACACCTAAAAGAGCAGAAACTTAGGCGTTTAAACAGCCGTTAAAACTTAGAGTTAAAAACAGAACAGAAACTTGCAGGTCGTAGGCTTTTTCAGGACACAGACAGTACACCCAACCCAAAGTTTAAAATAGGTTTAAAAAACAGACTAAATGCCACTTTAGCCACTACATGTTCAGGGGTGACACCAGAAAGTACTCATCAAATGCCATGAGTTGCAAGAGTGGTCTACACTGGAGAACCTGCAAACCTATAAGATACTATTCAGCTATCTTATGATTACCGTGGTTGTCTGTAGTTCGTGTCCCTGCTGCTCATTTTCACATAACTCACATAAATAAACTACAAAAAAAATAAAAAACAGTGAAAAATAAAAACAGTGATAAACTCTGTCTGCTGGGTTAGTCAGCACCACACTGTTGCACCTAATTCGATAGCATCTGGAAGCTGATGTTAGCTTCCTATTGGAATTTCTAGCTTGAATAGTTCCATCCTATCTTAAATAATGTAGCCATTACATGCTAGTACACATAGAAGCATCTGAATCCTTTAAGGATAAGGTAGAACAGAAAATAAGAATAAGAAGCTAACTTCAGCTTCATCTATTCTCACCACTTAAAACGGGGGCTGCTGGTGTAGGCATACATAGTTTATCTAAGTGTTTTTGGACTTTTACTCATGAGTTTATTAATCAGTTCACTATAACCAGCTCACAATGCTGCTGGCCCATGAGGAATTCTCCAGACTCTTCCAGTGACTCACCCCGTCATTGCCACCGTGTAAGAAATCTCGCCAAGCACTTTTGCCAAGTATTGTTCTTTGTCGGACTCCATGAAACCAAATTGTTTCCATACAGCTGAATTGGTTCTACCTTTCTTGTTGCCCAAAGGCTCTCCTTCCGTAACCTTGGTTAGATCTGAACTAAACATGCTGCACTCTGGTTAATAGTGAGTTTGGGCTTTTAGGGAGGCAAGAAAACACTTTATCACTTTAAAGAACAGGGGTGTGCTGGATTTTACACCACAGAACAAAACAAGAGCACCACTGCATCACAACAACTGTTTTTCTAGATGATATTGTTTTAATAATCAATGGAATCAAAAATCATTACTAAAAGTTCAATTGAATTAACTGACCAGCAAGTACCTTTATTTTTTGGGATCTTTTGTTTTTTTGGTGAGTGGACGAAAGCTTAGAAGTTGAATCTCTTCTGTATTCAGTTCAGCGCTGAGATTACAGTTTACTGTTTTAATTTCATTCTACCCTTTAGAAATTCCTACTACCGCAGTGTTTATCATTATACTACAACCTGAAACTGAAACAAACCAACTAAACCAAAACTATTAGTTCACCAACTAACTGAAACTACATCGAAAGCCAAAATACAAAACTCAAAATCAACCAAAAAATCTACCAAAAAACTAATAAGAATATTCTAAACCATATAAACTCTTTTATGCACGTTTTCACTGCCTGTTTCTTATGTTTTGGTCAGTTTCTTACGTGTTAATTACAGAGAATGAAGCATAGTAGGACCACCACCCATCAGACAAGAAGTGCTACCCTGTGCTTCCAAATGCTCTCTGCTGCCGAGCAGTACAAAGTGCAGATATAATAAATAGCAAGCACTGCAGAAAAATAGATAAACATCAAGCTCATTTTACAGGGTACTCATATATACTTAATGAGGTAAAACTTTCATCACCATTTAGTGAGCTGATCCTTTTTGGTATCAGACAGCAAATAACTCTTCAGAAATCCACAATTTTTAATCTAAAAAAGGCATGAGGGTAATGTTACAGAGGGGAACAGATGATTCATATTTGTCTTGTTATCTTAATGACTTTAGTTTGGCTGCCTTTCTCTGTGTACATTTCAACCTGTGTGTAAACAGCAATAGAAAGATGCTGAGTGGCACTGTCCCCTGATGTATCCAGGGGTTCCGCATCCTGCCATCTTATAATTAGCTCCCCCCCAGAATATTTGTCAATTATTAGATTTGACTGAAATACTCAACACCTAATATCCAGAGTATTCCACCGACAAGGCTCTTTATAACACACAAAGTCGCAGTGACATGTTTAAGCTGTGGCTTTAGGTATAAAACAATCATATCCATCTGTGATCCTTAAACGTCTGCTACGTTCTGCCCCTGCAGTCTACATTTCCTCAGCATGAGCAGAAGATCAAACAGTTTATTTGGGAGAAGCTGTAATGTAAGACATTCAGAAACATCCCTTCAAATGAGTGTTTGACATGGGCAGACACATTCCACCCACATGTTGTTTACCAGCCTGCTCCACAGTTTTAGCTCTGACACAAAATACAGCCAGCATGGACCAAAACTGGTGTAACTAAGCAAACAGTGAAGACCACGTTATTCAGAATTAAATGTCAGGTTCAGCTTCAGAAAATATACATCAAAGCATGCTGTTCATAATATAGTAACAACACTTCAAAAACAGAGAGACGAAATTCACATCTTCCTAAAGACAGACATCGTTTCCCTGATTAATCCCTTGAGCCAAAGACTAATTATTCGTTAACTACTATATTTGATTTCTCTATAAATAATGTCAGATTTATTATCCCTAGTAAACCAACAATGCAGAGGTGGGTGATTAAGGCAAACTCTGCTGATTTTCAAGATTTCTTTTTAAAATGTTAACAAAATGAGCTGATGCAAAATGCGGAACCAGATTGTGACAGAAACCACACATGCAAAGAGTTTCATGACTCCAGTCTACCTCACAGGGCTCTCTAACATTAAATTGTTACAAATGCCTGAAGAGCAGTTTTACGTAGGAGTTCTGGTCTAAAATGCATAAATGTGTAAAATTGGTGAGGCAAAACAAACTGCATATATCTATGCTTCTTTGTTTTTTTTTTCTTTTTTTACATCTACCACCATTTCATGATTATTGAAATTAAATATAAACCCTGAAGACAATTTTTCACCTCCAAACACTTCAGATGAATGGATGTGTATATATCAGAGATGGCATTATGCAGACAATTTGAAAAACACAGGAGAATTCCCCCTTACTGCTTTCTAAAGAAATACTTTTATTACAGATTTATAAACACTATTATAATATGCATTTCCCATAAAACAGCCTAAAACATTTGGATAAAAACAACTGCACTCAGATCATCACAGCTTTCCTTATTAACGCACTTCAGGCCTACTTTGGACTTTGAGCACCGCCTTTTTTTTCTGAAGCAAAGACAATAGACTGCCAAACATGGTCACCATGGCAGGATCACACACAGATCCATCTAGTACCACATGTGCTATTGAACTACACGTCTCTATTCCTTTTACTGAGATCTGAAAAAACATTCAGTGAAAGAGTCAGCAGATTTCCAGCCTGCGTTATACGGACAGATAAAGCAGATTGGCTTACTCATGCTCATGTTGCACGCCTAACCAAACAGCTCACTTTGATCAGGAAATACTGTCAAGCAAGGCTTCTTTATTGCTCATGCTCAACACTCTGTTTCTCTTAAATACACAGTGTACAAAACTGCCTGGTGTTTTTCATTGCTGACGAGGGTGTTCACACATAGCCTGTAAAAAACCTCCAAAGAAAAGAACTGCCAATTAGAGTGGGATGCTCTGGAGGAGGCACGTGTAAGCCTAAGCTTGGGCTGTGGAGCACTAAAACCGTGTTCTCTGGTGGCGGAGCTCCATCCAGCACCTTTGGGATGAGTTAGAGAGGTGTTTATGATCCAGGGCGGATCATTCTACATCAGCAGCTAACCACACTAATGCTCTTATGGCTAAAATGCAATCAAACCCTTACAACAATGTTCTAACATCTAGTGTACAGTAAAGAGGGGACGAACTCCTTTAAAGTTCCCGTAAATGTAATGCCCTTAAATTCTGAAGAAACGTGGGATGGGGAGAAACTGGTGAGGTGGCCTTGTGAGACTGGTGAGAATTCAACTCTCTCCTCGTTTTGACATTTCATGACATTAACCCATCTGCCATAAACCACAAACGTGTCCAGAGGACTGAATGAACATCGGGCTGAACCTCAGGTATCTAATCATGGGGGGGTTTTTTCTGAAGCCTTCAGGACGGTCTTCACTGAGGGTGTGAGATTAGCCAGCCTGTACTCCAGGAAACTGGCCACATTTCTGACAGTGAACTTGACAAGCACCCATGAAGTTCAACTTCAGCTGGGCTTCGAGATTTTTCGACAGAGAGACGACGAGAACGACGCCGGGAACCCGTGATGGTCAACAGGAGCCAAATCCCACCGAGTGGGGTTCTTCTACCAGACACAGCTCGTCGGGTTTTTGACAGTTTAAGTGACTGTTTTTCCGGGGAAAATTCCCTTCACGGCGGATTCCCTTCCCTAAGAGGCGAGCAGGCTACTAAAGCCAGCTGTAACACTACTCGGAGTCCAGCTGAGGACATTTATCAGCTCACGTTAAAGGTACTTTCACAATGAGTCGCAGTTTGGTTTTTTTTTTTGCGAAGAGGAGAAAAAATACCAGGAAAAATAAGAACTTCATCCAACTGTGGCCCCTCAGTCCACAAGCACACGCTAATGACACCGAAAACAGCCTGCGAGGATGAAGAGAGCGGAGAGCCCGGGTTTCTTACCTTCCTGTGTGGGTCTGTAGGTGTTGGTCGACACTAGTTTAATTCCTCCGCGAGCGCGTGCAGCAGCAGCCGCGGTGACGCTGAATTCAGTCTTTCGTTTCATCCACAGAGTTTTCTCTGGATCCTCGTCGAGCCCTGTTTTCCCTTCACTGCCATCCGGACACGCGGTTAGCTCACTCCGAACCGACTCCCCTCATACCGGCGCACAGCTGACCAGCACTTTTACCCTGTTTAAAAAAAATAATTCTGTTTTTTACATAACACCACCATCCGTTCCCTCTGTGTTGACGCATCACATGTCAGGACAATATGGAGTTTCTTAAAGGGCCACTGTGGCTAAAACGAGCATCGGTCTCTCCAAACTGCGTCTCTGTTAAAACACGTCTGTGGCGTGTTTATCATTATCCTCCGGGGTTAATTTCGGTGACTGGGGGGCCTGTAAGGGTTTTTAAAGCACTAGAACTTAAAGGACCCGTATGACGACCTCTCCTCACTTTTTGAGCTCCTTGTGAACTGAAAGACTTTGATGTCATATTTAAACAGCGTTAAAGTTTTGGGACACATCATATTAATTCCTCAGTGCCAGTAAAAGCCCGTATTTGTGAACTAAGGTTCAAAAACAGCTTGTTTTGAATGATTTGTTTTTGTGACATCACAAAAAAATTTACAAAATCCCATTGATTCGTCCTGTAGCAGTTTAGCTCCGCCTTTTCATACTGAAGGCACTGTTGGCAAAGCTGAATAATGTGGAATGCCGTTTGGGTCTTCAGCTTCCTTATTAACACACTGGATTTTAATATTTTAAGACAAAAGAAACTAAGCTGTTTCCACCGCAGTTTCACGCATCTAAAACTGAGTCCTACCACTTTACCAGCTTCCAGTCGCTGTTAGAGAGAACACTGCACAAATTAATCTACCCATTACAAATAGACTGTCCCAAAAACAGCATCACAGCTACATAGATGGCACGTAATAGGCTCTTTAGCAACAGTCCACATGACTACACACAGTCCTTACGTCAACAAGCCCCTGATGCCAACCAATAGCATGAATGCCCATAGTGGTCTCAAAATTGTCATGTAAACACGTAAATGTCTGTCCTCTTAGGTGTTCATAGGCCTGTTTTTGTCTTTGTGAGACGTTTAAAGTCCTCCAGCGTGTTATTACAGATGCACAAGTGTCTTTTTGGAAATGATCACTTGTGAGGGTGTCAAAGAATCCATTAATTCTGCATTTTAAATTAAAGTTCTCTGATGTCTGCACTGAATTTATGTCATTTGGGTTGGGGGGCGGGGGTGCCCAGATACATTTGTCTTGGCTCTAGAATTAATGGAGCTCTATTTCCTTTTTTTGGGAACTCATGAATAATTTATTAGCTCTGCTCTGATTGGTTGGTTTACAGCAAGACATTGTGATAATCACACAGACACAACATGTCAAAATACTCACAGAATAAGCTAGGTGGTCATTCAATTTAGCTAACTATGCTAGTTATTTGAGGCTTGCTAACATACATATATTTCTGTACTAGCAATTAAAGCTGTTACTATGCCGCTTAGTTTTTAAGATGATCTGTTTCAACCAGCAAACACTGGATAAAATCCCACAGCATGGCTGCTACTTACAGGCTGCTGTTGAGGTTATACACTGAGTGATGCTGCTCAGTATTGTCAATAAATGTCTAGAGTAAAATGTGCAGAGCAAACTAACAGCTTTAAAGTTGTCCAGGATCTTTTTAAAGCTGTTGGAGCTGATCTTAGCTTCCTATTTGCCAACTTGTTTTGCTGTACCTTAAAATATACTGCAGTTACATTCTGGCACTTGTACAAGCTGTAACATTTAAGGTGGAACAGAACATATGATTAAACATCCAGTGGATTGGAAGCCATTTTAATCTCATTCAAAGATGAATATCAAACATGCCCACTGACAATCGGGTGCCTTGGAAAGGGTTTGAGAAATTCCAACATCCCCTTCACACCACACAGTCTGGCATTTCTATTGCCGTTGTTCTGTTGTTGTATATATATTTTGGGGGCATACATATTATTAACATGCACCACTCATTCAAATTCCTGAAGACCCAAGAAGGATGATAGAACTTTCTGGAGGCATATTGTTCACATGGTCACCAGGCGTCAGAAACGACTTGATGGCACATAATAATAATAAGAATTTCAGAATGTTTAACATAGATGGCGTGTGACTGTGGTGAAAAATGTATAGATGTGGTGTTACACAGCAATTCACACTCGATGATTAGTCCTAGAATGACCTCTTCTTCCTTTTTTGTTGTGCTTATGAATAATTTGATGAGCTAAGCAGTTGAATCTTGCTAGTAGGCTCACATGACCTATACAAGCTACATGCTTTCAATCTTCAAAACAGCTGCCAATTTAAGAACCTGGACTTTCTTTGGGCAGTTTTAAGCAATTTTGACTTTATAAATATAATATAAATTAAAAAAAACATTTACAAACTTTGTTTTACAAACCCTATGGATCACAAAATCATGAAGACAGCAAGCCCAATGTATTTCCATACATTAATCATCAAAAGGATAGTTGCTCCCAGAAGGAGGTGTGGGATTGCAGGGCTATTGGGAAGGAAGATAAAGGCCACCAGCATGGCTAGATTCCTAATGGTGCCCTGCAATGATCCATCCCATACAGCTTAAATGTTCTCACACAGTCCCTTCCGATTTTGCGGTAGGGGTGGTGGTGGAGTGACACCAGGCCTTTTGGACGTGAGACATGTGACAATAAACCGTTCATTTTGGCACTGACTGCGGTCGCTCCACACACAGATTCAGTGGTCATCAACCCCCAGACATAAGTGGGACTTGTCACTGAAGATGACCTGCTACCATTCTGAGTTACTCCATGACAATCTGACACCATTGCAGTCTTTGGCAACGTTGATGTAGTGTTAAGTGCAGTCGTCATAACGATCTGTGTGCATGTAGTCCTGCATCATGTCACCATCTGCCAGTGGTGCCGGCCCTAACCCACCTACCCACCAAAGTTCATTACTTTCGGGTGATTCGGTGTGGGTGCAACTATTTGTGCAACTATGTCTTTGATGATGAGTGTATATCCACTTGCCCACTCTACAGCATTTTAGCCCTGCCCATTCATGCCAAAGAGTGTTTAATCTGGTCTGAATATCTGAATGAGTTAGAGGTTAGCGAATCACAACCAAGACAACTGTCTGTTTAAATGCATAACCTTTATAATACTATAGGATAAAGGCAGTAAACTAATGAAAAGCTCAATTATAAAAGTTTTTGGTACATAAAACCCTACAAACATTTAAAGGATGCCTCATGGTGGGAATAAAAACACAAGAAAACTATAGATGGGATATGGCCCTTCATGCTTCACTCCGCTTTACATCTGTAATTCTTCTAATGGAGCATTCTAAGAAAGGTACTCAACTCACCAGTTGTGGCTAATTGCAATGTTGATCCAGCAACTTAGTTTTCTGGATGTTTCATTCATGGATAATTGATAAAGAGGCTGCAGCAGTTCGACCAGTAAATGAATGCCAAAACCTTCAGCACACACTGCTTTGAGAAAGCTGTATTAGGAATTAGGCAGGTGCTGGTGTGGAGCCATTAAGGAGGGCTGCTGTCTTCTGAGGCTGCGCCTGCTGAGAGATGCATGAAGGCAACAGCGCTAGTGGAGCATCAGTAATATGAGAAGGGAGCACAGAGCCAAAGCCCAGCGAGGATGTCTGCAGAACGCGGATAAAAAGAACAGTCAGAGAGGCAGAAGAAATGACAGCATGATAGAGATGTTGGAGCAGAGAGAGCGGATGAAGAACATGTCTAGTTTGTTGTCAGTGGAGTTCACGGTTTCCAGTCTATCAACATATAAAGCTGACAATTAAAAACTGAATTTATTTAACAGAAGAAAATCAGAATATTGTGATTACTAAATTCTGTTGAAAACAAAGCACAGTATTTGATGTTTTATCCTATGAAATATGATTTGTTTGTTATTTGAACATGTACCAAAAAAATAAAAAATAAAATAAGAAGTTGGGAGCATGTTTACTACTGTGTTACATCACCTGTCCTTTAATAGTCGTTTAGGGGCTGAAGATTCACATCAGGAGGCAGGCAGAATTATTCTGTTGTACAAGTCTTCAGCTGCACTATCAAATAGGATTTTCATTGCCATATTTCAGACGTTATAATGTACTACACATTCTCAATGAGAGACCAGTTAGTTGAGCACCTGGGTTCTCTGAATGCGCAGCCATGCTGAATGTGTCATGTTGAGAGAGGGATGGATGTCCCTGGAAAGACAGCAGCACTGTAGCTCTAAAATGTATAGATATCTTATGAACTTTACACTGGAAACATTTTGGGTGACTCTTAACTCAGTAATCTGAACAGTTGATTATTAGACTGCAGTTCATGTTTCCATTGTGAATCAGACCACTTCAAATGAGCGCAAGCCCAGAAAGTCATTGCAGTTTCTGAATGATGTGGATGTAAGACTTCCCCTGTGCATGCTACAGTCTTAGCTTTGCATTTGTGGATACAGCGACTAACAGCCAAAGTATTCAAAGTAGTTTCGCTTTTACATGGTGATATATATCACGGAAACATGCTGGTTTTTATTGCGGTGCTATTTGGGGGTCAAAGGTCACAAACATTCAGTAATGGTATTTTTTTCTCAATCCTGAACCTTTTAAGGGTCTTATGCACTGTAGAGGGTGTCGTACCTAAAACTCCTGCTTGTTCAGGAATGTGTTATTTTCATATTTGACGTTTTTGCTGCTGCATTTTATTGGCAAGGTGATTTGGGCTTATCCTTGCTCATAAAAGACCTATATGCCGTTCCTGGATGCTGTTTTTACAACCAAGTTTAATGACGCCACTTGTTTTTAAAATGCTTCCTTAAACCTGAACATCTAAATTTTAAATGCTCCAATTTTTGAATGTGTTGCATTTCCGAATGAGCAGTTTATTACAAAAAGCTATGAAGTTGATAAGGTGAACATTAAATATCATATCCAGTATGTGGATTTACAAATCACTGATTTCTGTTTTCACTAGCATTTCACATGCTGTATAAAGTTTTGGGACTTTGGTTTGTATACAAAAAGGAACTGCCATGGCTAAAGGCAATCTGGAAAACAGAACTTGCTGAAAAGTGTGTCATAAATGTAACACAATAAGGGAAATACTTATTAGACTGAAAGGCTACTCCACTCAACATAAGCATAGAATACAACATGTAGATTAATACCAACTGGTCAATAACATCTATTAACTCATTAATCCCACCAGTCAGCTGGTTTATAAAGCACTAGTACAGTTAATGATCTGTTGTCTAACAGTAAACTACAAATAAATTATAGGTCTTAATTTTACATGACTGTTTTATGTGTGTCATGTTGGTCACATGTCCAGTGCTATTTACTTCAAACATCCACCTGAGAACAATGATGCCTTATTGAAGCTCTACAAGAGGAAGTAAGCAAAACATGGTAGAACGCAGCTACAGCTACCGCATTTGGTACATAATGTATACGGTTGTATGCAAAAGTTTGTGTACCCCGGTAATAAAATCTTTTCTTTTTTTTTCATTTCTTTTTTGATTTCCTAAATGAAAATAAAGGAATGCATCCTTTACAGAGAGCACACTTGTATACGCTCGATATCTGGCTATATGCTGAATTTAACATTGCAGCACATTTTGTACTGCATGTTTTTCCTCATTCTATATGTTCAGCATACTGGTATTGCATACTACCCAGGTATTGTAGCTCTATAGAAGCGTATATGTCACAACACTCACTTTAATGTCTTTCTGTCTTTATTTATAAGCAAAAACAAACATGCCAACCGGAGGACCAAATCAAAAAGAAATGTTTTGTATGTTTGTCCTTCTGGAAGGTTCCTCTTGTGAAAGGTGGAAAGGAAGTAATAGATATTTATATTCTACATCCACTATTTTGAGATAAAATTAAATGTCCAGTAATCTGGACATTTGTAGTAAATGATGCTTTTGGTTAGTACACGGCACATACGTATTACAAAATGGTTATTTTATTAGATTAGATTAGATTCAACTTTGTCATTGTGCAGAGTACAGGTACAAAGCCAATGAAATGCAGTTAGCATCCAACCAGAAGTGCAAAATATATTACTATTTACATAGAGTACAAAACAGAATGACTAACAATTTGAGATTATTGTACATGTGGTAGTATATAAATAAATATATATAATGTAGGTGTACACAGAATGTGAGAAGGGGGGTGTAAATAGAATATAATTTACTATACCTATATACAGTAATGAGTAAAATGCAAGATTGCACAGAGCAGCATATGCTGAGCAAGTTGTAACAGTGTAAGCAATAACTACAGATATAAATAGTGCACTATTTATTTTATCTATTAAAAGTAGAATCTAATGTTTATGTAGCAGTGACAGAAGAAGCCTTTTGTGTAACAGTTCATGTGGCTTCAAGAGTTGAGAAACTTTTAAATGCAGTACACAGAAGAACAGTTCAGTGTCTGCTTTGCATCTTGTTACACTGGTGAACATAAATGTGTGTAATATTCGAAAACTCTACCATTTATGGACCTAAGTTCAAATTTCTTGTTTGCTCCACACTGAATAGTATACGTTTCTCAGAAAGAACAAACAAAAAGCATGTACTAAGTTATATATAATGCCATTTTCAAAAAAGGTTGTGATGCTGAAAAATATAAATAAAATCAAAATGCAACAATGTTAAAATAAATAATGAAAATAGCACAAAGACACTTCAAATATTGAAATTGATCAATTTTATAGTTTTCTTTTTTGCCCATGTTTTATCACAACAATACATTTTAAATGTTGGGACTGAGGTAATAAAAGTCTGCTAAAGTTCCACCTACTGGAACATCTCACAAATAATTTGGTTAATCAGGTGAGTAACATGACTGAGCATAAAAAGCAACGTGGAGAGGCTCATTCAGAAGGAAAGATGGGGAGGGGTTCACCACTCTGTGACAGGTACATTGTGTTACAATTTAAGAATAATGTTTCCCAGCGTAGAACAGTAAAGAACTGGCATGACATCTTGGCATGGAGTTGTAGAGGTTCTTAATGGTGCACTGCTATAGCACATCCCAGAGCAGCAGCTTCTTCTGTTTGCTTTCTAATTTTCTTTTTTTGACTTTTCTATTATTGTTAATATTATTATTCCCAATCTTCTGAAAAAAATCTACAAATTAATAACCTGTACTGAATGGCTGTTTTAATAGTAATATTTTTCTTCAATATAATTTGTGGCATGCAGCTTTAAACAACTCACCAAAAAAAAACATATAATTAAACAAATAATTTAACAAGTGATTCCTGAATTAATTAATTACTACACTGATTAAACTCCAAAACTGAGGAAATAATGCATCAGTAACTGCAAAAGCTCTTAAAGCACATAAAGCAAATGTATTGAAGACAAACAGGTCAAGATTTTTTTATTGTACACAAAACAATATGAAATCAAGGTGGCTTCAAATAAAACATCTAAGCTGAAGTAACTAGAGTTTACATCAAAAGATGTGATATTATACAAAACAGTTTACAGACCGACAGACTACCATAGGAAACAGTCACGGCAAACAATCACAGCATTCAGCCAACTGTTTCCAATATCAGCGAGTTCTGAGTCAGTGGGTTTTCAGTTCTTCCCTACAAACCAGAAAAGGCATCTAAATTACTGTTGATTTTAACTGATAATACAGTATAGATGCAGAAGATACGGCTTAGGTTGGAAAATGGTGCAATAATCAACACACCAGACAAAATTTCACACTCTTGTTAGATCTCATGGCATTTGTAGTTGTTTAATATAGTAGGTCTCTGCATGAGGCATTGACAAACAGCTTTCTGTATAGTTCTGGTCCTATTTGAACATGGCGTTGAAACCCCTGCCAATGACCATCCTTCGGACTTCGCTGGTGCCTGCGCCGATCTCATAGAGCTTAGCGTCCCTGAGGAAGCGGCCCATTGGGTAGTCATTAATGTAACCATTTCCACCTGTGGATGCAAACAGTCACAGAGTAAGGAACTAGGAAAGCACAATCCAGTAACTGTTCAACCAGTGGGGGGCAGGGTTTGTCTGGTCTAGTGTACATGGCTCACCCTAATGGCTAAACAGCATAAATTCCGTCTGGTGCCAAACAACATAATATTACCATTTAAAATTACCATTAAAAACCTTCTTCCAAAACCTTGTTCCAGCCCGACTCCACAGCATTCGTTCAGTTTTACAGGGTGATTCACAGCTATTGAATGAATAGATGAGAGCTCTGGAAGAATGGTTCCCTGAAAAATCTAATTTACACAGTCTTCCCAAAAGATTTGCTTCTTTACCTTTGCACTGAAACATTACACTGAAGACCAAAACATCGACTTTCACGTGTAATTACGAGCATTCAGCATTGTAATGTTTAGGAACTGCTGATCATTTCTGGCAGAGAACAGCCTTCACACCGCCCTGATCAACTGTTAGCTTCACCGCTTTTAAGCTCCTTTGGCTAGAAAAGTCCTTTGGGTGGCCTTAACAACAATCAGCTGGGCAACTTTTCCACTGACCCAACACATCGCCCTCATTATCCTCAGTTTCATTCAGAGGCACAGTCACAAAGTGATCCCACACCAGTGCTTAAGAGAATGTCCAAAATATAGATACAGGGCAAATCATCGTTCTATCAGAGCAGCAAAGAACTTCCTTCCGGGTGGATAACGCAGCTAGTGCTGCCCTCATACAACAGAAGTTATTAGAGCATCTTCCAGCTTTTCGAGAGACAGCATGAATCATTAGAATGGCCTCAGCTGAAGAGTTAATAGTCTTTTGGGGCATTTTGTGTCAGTCTACAGCATCCAGCTAAACTTGCTGTTTAGCTTTTTGACTTATAGGTTTCTATTTATGTAATACACTCTACACTGCTATTGTGTTGGTAGCATCCTTTATATGCCTCAGATATGAGTCTGAAAGCCATTAGAGTTTGAGAGGGGTCGCAAAGTAGGGCTTCGGGAAGCTGGATGGTCTTATCAATGCATTGCGTGCCATACAGTGGATATTACCATAGCATGCTTTTGGCAGAGGTGGATAGAATAGGGAAGGCACCAGTGACATGAAGGATCTGGCCTTGGTGAAACTTGGTGGCCTGACGCCATACTGAGAGACACTACTTCTGTATGTGTAGCTCAATAAATATTGTCCAAATCAGTTTAAATGTATCATCATTTATTGCTCCTGGTAATTTTTATCTGCCTTCTGATAGGCACTTCAGCCAGACACTTCCTTCTGGGTACAACTATTCTCTCACTAAGTATAATTTTACTGTTATTACCAATGTTTTACTTCTTATGTTGAATATTTTGTAAAATATAACATGAATTGCGCTCCTTCCATGCTAACTGGGTGTTAATGACTGAATTTCCTGAAGCCCTTTTTGTTTGCAAACATATGAATTCATTTAATATTTCCCCAAATAAAAGCTACTTCATAAAAAAGTCACTCCTGATAATGAACCAAACATGATGAGTGGCCCACAATTTAGTATTTTGTTGACCCCATCAGGCTGAAGTTGGGTCGCTGGCCTCTTAAATGAATAAATGGTGTCACAAAATCTTCTACTGTATTAGCTTCTAGTGCAAAACTAAAGAAGCAAACCTCTGCCATCAAACAGGTCTTGGCTGATCAATTAAAACTGGACTAGGAGGAAATAAACTTGATTTTTGTGTAACCTTGATTTTTCAGGGAGTCATTCTGTTAGTAGCAGAGACAGAATACAGCATCAGTCAAGGCAAGAAAAGGATACAAGCTTCTGCTTCATGTTGGACATGCTTTCGAGTAGTACTATTGCCACCTGAAGGGCACCTAGGAACAGTTCTAAGTCATTTGCTTTCAACAAATGAGCAAATGAGTAACCACTGATAGAGCTCATCACACTATCAATCATGAAGTAATTTCTAGCCAAGGCTGTATTTGTGGCTGTATTCCCTGTTGGACTTTTAAGTTTGAAAGGATAGATGCTCTTCGCAGAGGCTACACTGAGAGGTATGCTTTACACTTCCCACAGACACTCACCCAGGCACTGAATTCCATCCAAGGCAACTTGAGTCGCGTTCTCAGCACAATAAAGGATTACCCCAGCACAGTCCTACAATAACACCACAAATCAATACAGCTACTACGGCACCTGAAGTGCTGCGTGCTTCAATTCCAAAGGTGAAATGAATGATTTGCAAACAAAGTAGTCAAAGTGTTTTAATGCTCTCACCATGGCGCTCAAGTGCCCTTTGTCGCAAGCACGGGCAACGTTGTACACGTACTGACGACACGAACTTAGTCGGGTGTACATGTCAGCCATTTTTCCCTGCATCAGCTGGAGGATTCATGGGAAAGCAGATTATGATTATTATCCAAGCTCACAAAACAGTAAAAACAAGATTCTCAGCCCCAGTCCTGTGGGGATCCATGCACTGCGCAATGTTTAGCCTGCTCTAACACACCTGATTCAACTCATCAGCTCTTTATGAAGCCCTTCATGAGTCGAATCCGGTGTGTTCAAGCCAGGGAAACATTATGCAGTCCAACAGTGGCAAGGGAGCAGAACAGAGAACCACTGAATAAAGCCTCCAAGCACTTTTTGTACCTGCAACTTTGTTTCAGAAAAGTGAAAATTGTCTTCCTGCACTCACACTGCAGCACGTAACAAAAAGGAGAACACCTTGTTCTTACTCTCACTCATTTCTGTGGGCTACACAATTATAGCAAAAAGGATACACGCAATTACTTTCACCGTAATTATGAGTGCCATCCTGAGCTCTAATTAACGGAGATGGTTTCAATTAGAGATGTCAAAAAGTTAACAAAATATTGTTCTGCACTGTTGATTCTTAATTCTGAAAGTTTCCGTCACCCCTACATGGAAGCAAAGATCATCAATAACCAACCCTCTTCACTGCACCAGAAGATGAAGTATGAAGGAGACGAATGGTAAAAACCATAGTTAGGTTATTTGTACTGACAACTTGTGCTTTGATTGTAATCTGTAAATCTATTTCCATTTAGTTCCATTACTGAATCATCCGCTCTTTACAAGGAAGTGCCAAATTACTTAGTCATTCAGCTGTAAAACTCTCATCTTGGTCACTTTTCTGAGCTCAAACAATGGACTTATTATTTTCATTGGGTGATACTTCAGTATAAATGGACATTATGATCCTCTTGCAATGTGCTTATTACAATTTAGTAGCTGGTATTAAACCAACTGCTTATTACTTAATTACTAAGCAATAACTAGGTTGAAGGCATTAAGGTATATGTGCAGTTCTTTTTTTTGTATTTGTATAACATTATTTACTACTATTCTAATTACTACTAAACTAACTATAAAACATGAAGAACACTGAAATATGTTTCTCTATGAGCAGGTGTGTCCATACTTTTGACTGGTAACATACATAAAACATACATACTATAAAACTGTACCTAAATATCCTAATAATAAATATTATACTATTACTTAAATAATATACTAACAATAGCTTGCTACGAGGACTCACCTGGAAGAGACCAATCTTTTGTCCAAATGCTTCTCGAACATGCAGATAGGGAATAGCGTGGTCAAGCACTGCTTGCATGATACTGTGAACGAAGAAAGCCCAAAGTAAAGGCCCAGACTCTACTCAACAGAACCAAACCTCTGTTTAAATCTAAGCCACACTGCATACATTACCCTATAGGTCCTGCTGAGAGCACTAGTCTCTCCAGGTCTAGTCCACTCATCAGTACGTACACTCCTTTGTTCTTCAAACCCAAAATGTTCTCCTCTGGAAAGAAAAGCAATGAACTTTATAAAAATTCAGCAGAACCACCCGGACAAAGATTTCTCCATGTTGTCAAAAGCACTCCACAGCCAACATCTGCATGGGCACACACACCTGGAACCTTACAGTCCTCAAAGATTAGCTCACAGGTGTTTGAGCCTCTCATTCCCAGTTTATCCAGCTTCTGTGCAGTGCTGAAACCAGGCGTTCCCTTTAGGAAGAATTAAACATTAAAACAAAGGAAAGAGAGTTACATAGACTTCAAATATACACTAAGGTTGCTTGACAAATGATAACATATTTTCATGTTTTCAAGTTCCTATAATAGGGCTAAGATGATCAAACAGACCAAATTACTGCATTTGTCTCAAATCATTCTCTCCCAAGAAACCTAATCATGTAGTTAAACGGCTCACGGCTCGAAAACTACTCTATTCCGAACTACAAGCCAGTAACAGTCTTTTCTCACTCATTGCTGTAGGTAAAATGCCTAGACTGTACAATAATATGTATAAGTCATAACAGCTACTATCACAATAAACCTGCATCACTGTAAGAGCTTTATAAGGAATTAAGTCTATATCAGTTTAAGTAGGCACTGAGAATATAAATGCATGTACATAATCATGTTTGTAGTCTGACTGCAAACACAGTCAGGATTTCTGACTGAAGAATTTCATGAAAGTCATATTTTGTGGCTACAAATTCTGCAATGGGAGCAGCTAGTGATCAAACAGCTTTTGATGCTTCAGAGATGTGCTTTACATCAGTGACAATGTGGATCCTGGTCCGGCCTTGGCCTGCATTTCTGATGCACGCAGCTATCAGTATTTTTGTATTGCATTATAATAGATAGTGCTTTAGTTTTTTTGTTTTTTGTTTATTGCATATTTGTGGCCCATACACAATTTTTTTATTTATAATTTAGTGCTTCTTATATTGCCGTTGTAATACTCTAAAACTGTATAAAATATCACATCTTATGTCCATATCATGCAGCCCTAATAAACACCCAAAAAGACATTACTTGTCTGGGCTGAGTATTAAACAGAGCCCAAAACAAGTGGTTTAATGGGCAGTGGGTTGAGTTAAAAGCCGTATGTGTTTAGTTAACCTTTTCTACAATGAAAGCAGAGATGCCGCGGGCAGCTGCTTCTGGACTTGTCTTTGCATACACGATGACCACATCCGCGTCTGGTCCGTTGGTAATCCAGAACTTATTACCATTCAGCACGTAGTGGTCACCTTAAAGGGCACAGCAGATCAAAGCTGAAAGGGGGATGTATGAGGTAGCTCCGCTTTGCACAAAAGCACAAAGAGGTTTAAGTCATGTTCCTGAAAGGCATTCATAATCATGCTGTATGTACAGCTGCAAAATAAAAAACATTTAAATGTAAAAATCCATTTAATCCATCAGTGGAATTACCTGGATTTCTTGCACTGATCACTAATAAAATGTGTGTGTAAGTCACAACTGTAGTTAAACACAGTCTAAGCTGATATCACACAAAAGGTTGTACTTCTCATGTCTGTAATTGGGCACAATGAGTAACATCCACGGTTCAGGCTAAAAAGTAAGTGAACCCCTAGGTTCACCCCTGCAGGTAAATAGAGCAAACGGTGTTTTAATTAAGGAGATGAGATCAGAATTGTGTTTATCTATTTAACGTGCCACAGAATGCAAAACTGTATGTACATTGTCCTAGTAGAATAATGAGATTTCTGTACATTGAACTGACATGAACTGACAGTGTTTTTTCCACCAAATAATCCTGACTGTAAAATTAAATGCACCAGCTGATGGGCCATGCAGAAAACAATGGCAACAGAGCAACAGCAATGGTAGAGCATACATGCTGTAATCAGGCTGCAAAAGGGAAATCAGCACGTTTCATACACCTTCCCAGGAACTGTCAGAAGAGACGATTCAATGTTCATCTTTAAACAAAGCTGTCGTTGGCTATCTGCCAGCTTCTTAAGGTAATGTTCAGTTCCACCTTAAATGTTAGCTAGTCAGCTAGGACGGACACCAGCAGACTGTGAAACATACTTTACATGCTGCGACACACACTCATACCGTTTTCAAGGAACTGCCAGCACGTATGATTGTTTGCGTGTTTAAATCATCATAAACCGAAAGTAAATAACAACGGGCTGATGGTACGGTTTGTGTGTGGTGCAGACCCCATAAAGCCATGGACCCCAACGATCTCCAACTGTGCAGGCTGCAGGTTATTCCCTATTAGTGTGGGTGTTTTCTCATGGCATGGGTTAGGTCCACTGGTCCACCTAAACGCATCATTAATCAGTGGCCACCACATTCTACTGCTTAGAGATTTGCCATGAGCACACTGGCCAGTGTTGAAGCTCACTCACAAGATAACACCTAGCAACGAAAGACTGTAAGTTTCCTATCAGAGTAACAATGAGAAGCATCTGAAAATCAGTCACTGTTACCAGTTTAAGAAAAAAACATGAACGTCAATAACTACTGTTAGACGTCTACCTATTAGTAAGAATATGAGAAGAGCTTAGGGGAAGAAATCCAGGTAATGCCAAAGGGTTCACTTACTTTTTGCTGCACCTGTATGTGGAGACTGGATTTTCCATTGAAAGTGATAGTTTGATGAAATGTTTGGAATTTCTTCCGTACCACAGCGGTACTTGATCAGCCAAGACATGTTTGGTGTCTAACGTTTGGCCTATAGAATTACAAGGTTAATGAAGTAACAGCTAAGACAAGCTAACCGCATGCTTAAATCACCATATTCTTGCCACAATCTGTCAGGAGTTATAATTTTAAAACGAGGCCCTTCATTAACATGCTTACAGTTTCTGAGTTACCTCCATTAAGTTGTTAGATTGTTGCAATAAACCAAGCCTTATGTATTTGCATGTTTGCAGCTATAAATTGTTTTATGTTTGGTTAAAGCATACCGCAAAGTCAACCTATAGGCTACTGTTACTGGAACTTTCCTTTACTGCTGTAACAGTGAACAGTTTCCTTTACTGCTGTAGCTTATTATTTCGTATTATTAGTGGGTTATAAGCTTGTTTTCCCTCCATGTAACCACAACAGCAAAATGGGTTACAACCTCATGCAGGTTTCACAACGGAGTGCATTCCATGCACGGAAGCCTGCATCGCGGCTTTATCTGTTTCACAAGCATGACCACGGTCAACAAACCCTGCTTTGTGTTGCTACAGAATGTTAGCCATACATGACTTTAAGACTCCCAAGATATGGCCTGCACAATAAATGACCACATGCCAACAAAAATCAGAGACTAGGAGACAATTATCATAACGGCATCTGAAAGTCACAGTCGGTGTTTTCTGACATATAAATAGTCCATCTTGATGCTACTGACTATTGTCAGTATCAGATCAAACCTGTTCACCACTACAGTGGAAAAACATGACACGACTTTTCCATAGAGACATGAAGAATATGTGCCAAATGGAAAAACAAAAATCCCTTTGATTTCATTGTTTTTCACATCACATGACCTCTTGACTGAAAAACCATGTGTGAGGAAGGTAATTTAGCTATGGCCTTAATTCATGTTAAAGTGGACTGAATTAATTTTTGCTAAGAACTTAGTATTCTTTTTACAAATGATGCACTATATTGCTAAAAGCATTCGCTTGTTTGCCTTCACTTGCATATGAGCTTGAGTGACATCTCATTCTTAATCCATAGGGTTTAACATGTTGCTGGCCCAACCCTTGCAGCTATAACAGCTTTAAATATTCTGGGATGGCTTTTCCACAAGGCCTCCACCTAACATTACACTTGGCACAACGCAGTCAGACAAGTGCTATTCTCCTGGCAACCACCAAACCCAGACCTGTCCATTCGATTAGAGGCATGACTCGTCTGCTCTAGGCTCCAGTGGCGGCGTGCTTTACACCACTGCATATGATGCTTTTCTACCACTTTGTTGGTTAGTTACTATCATTCTCAATCGCTTCCACTTTGTTATAATAACACTGACAGTTTATGTGGAATATTTAGTAGTGAGGAAATTTCATGACTGGACTTGTTGCACAGGTGGAATCCTACCTCGGTACCACGCTGTAATTCACAGAGCTCCTGAGAGTGGCCCATGCTTTTCACTAAAGTTTGTAGCAGCAGACTGCATGCCTAGGTGCTTGGCTATATACACCTGTGGCCATGGAGGTTATGGAAAATCTGAACTGAATGATCTGGGCAGAAAAGTGTAAATCAAAAACCTTTCCAGTCTGTACAAACCTGTAAAAACCAACTCCAACTGCGTGTGTTGAGATTTAGTTTCGAGTTTGTTGAGAACTCTTTGTTACTGGATCCGCTTGTGTATAAACACAAAGCAGTCAGCTTGGCTACTTACTGTTTAACCTTATGAGGTCGCTAAGAAAAACGCACAGAATTGAATTTTGTTCATTTTAGTGTAACTTAAAACGCTTAGAAACCTCTGTACTGTGATTGCCAAATGTCACAGAGCACTAAATATAGCATAGTTTTTTCAGTATAGTGGTTCTAACAATGCTTTGAAACAATGTGATATCACAATGGACTTTGCATTTTACATTTACATGTAGATCGGCTCAGTGTTTGAATGTTGAAGCTGCAGTCACAAAGGGAATGAATAAATGTACAGCATACTGAATGGAGTATCAGCAAAAGCAATATCATCCAGACCTTGGTGATTGTAAACATGCCCCTGTTGTTCCTGACAGTGCTATCTCTAAATAAATAAATAACTAAATAGGGCACTAGTATATTCCATAGCTGAAACATTAGCACTTGACATCCTAAAGCTAAATTTTGTGGATTTTGCTCACCATTTGACATACTCTTATTTTAGCCATCATCTGAACACCAGGGACTTACAGTAAAATGAATGTATGTTTTTGGCGTCTTCTGTAAAGCTGCCATTTTGAAGACACCCGTTTTTCTTTTAACAGCGACGAAATGCTACTATGACCCGTTATCTACATTGTTACAGCAGCCCTGGTGCAGAAATAAAGAAGCAGACCTAGGACACCAAACATGTCTTAGCACATCATGCTACACCAACAAAACCAATTAGCGGCATTAATGTAAAAATAATGAGAAAGACTATAACCAGCATCTACATCTGATGCATCATCACAGGCCCGTGTGGTACAGTGGTTGAAGCAAAAAGATGCAGCTCACCCTGTTTCTTGGCAGTGAGTTTCATGGACACCACGTCAGAGCCGGAGTTGGGCTCACTCATGGCCAAAGCACCTATGTGCTCTCCTGAAATCAACTACAATACAAATATTCAGCAAGTTATCATCCATTTCTCATCCTGTTTCTCAGCTTTAACATCTAGATGTTTGGAAAGCAACAAGCATACAGGCATCATTATAATCAAGCCTCTCATGTTTGTGCTATTTCTGTACCACTTTAATGAGGACAGCTAGAGGGAGTGTTTTTAAACCGCTGCTGATATCAACAGGGTATACAGTGGTAACTGTTACCGTCACTGCTCTGATCTAAACATACACGTTTATGTGGTTTCACTTATTAAAACAATGAAAGAGAGATTACTTTTACACATGGAGACGCACATCCTCAGACCGAACACATTATCTAAACTCCTACCTTCGGCAGGTACTTCTCTTTCTGCTTCTGGTTGCCATTGCGCACAAGCTGATTGACACAAAGGTTAGAATGTGCTCCATAGCTGAGTGCAATAGCTCCCGAAGCTCGAGACACCTCCTCCATCACAATCACATGCTCCAAATAGCCCAATCCTGTGCCTCCATACTCCACTGTGGTCAGAAAACATAGAAGGCACAAGGTTTCCATGATGACTTTCCATGATGATAAATTTAGGTTAAAACCAGGTTCCTAAAAGGTTCTTGGCTTGCATCTAGGGTTCTTGGTAGAGGTCTGCCACTACTATATCATTTAATGTTTTAAATATTCTGTCAAACATGATCTCAAATGTTTGGTTATTCTGCAAGATTAAAAAAAAAGTTAAAACCACTTTTGAAGTAAATTAAAAAATAAATAAAGAAACAAATAAATACAGTTAAAACAACAATAATTATTAATGCATTTGAACAATAATTTGTGTTCTTTTTATTCTAAATATTGCTGTTGTTGATTTTATTACATGTTTATTATGTATTAATATCTATCTAAATGCTAGCTTGTCACAAGTAGCACCCAGATGCCAGTTCGTTGGAGAGGGAGATTTTCCATGCCTCATTAGATTGATAATTTGACAAAAACAGCATTAATCTTAATCAGTGATATTTTGCGCGCACACACACACACACACACACACACACACACACACACACACACACACACACACACACACACACAGAATCATTATATATAGTGTTTAAACCTCCGACCACTAGATAGCAGTGTTGTAAATCTTTAGCCATTAAGCTCTCTCACTGCAAAGCAACAGCATATGGTAGCACTGCAAACATTAGCATTAGCAAACCTATGCGTATGGTGGTGTGTTATTTATACTAAGACAGTTTTGCTAAATCATATTTTTAAAAATGGCAATATATCACCTTGATTGCAGTATCACAATATTGTATACTGCAGTGTACTGAATTGTAACCCCTGTATCATGACGCAAATAGTATTGCCAGGTTCTTGTTGATATACAGCCCAAATGTGTATATTTTTCCCCCCCCTCCAAAAAAAAAAACTTTTGATATTTTTCAGTTAGGAACCAGCAGCAAAGTATTTGTCTCCAACACAAGGTCTTTCACATTCAACCAAAATGGTACAGAAAAGCTCTTGCCTGGAGCTGTGATCCCAAGCAGTCCAAGTTCACCCGCCTCCTTCCAAAACTCCTGAAGAAAAACAAAAAGACATAGCTACTTTTAAAAAGCCAAACTGGAACCATCATACTATCTAATCGGCATGTTAATTAATGTTACTATGGCTGATCTGTGTTGGACTTTTATGAGGTAGATGATATGATAAATGTATAAACACTGTTACCAAACAGTCATATTATTACACATATCCCCCAGTTCTGTACCATAATCACTAAAAAAGGTTTCTGCACACAGATGGCCAGTATCTGCAGATCTAAGATCACGAGTTGAAACATAAACAGAGAGACATTCCTTTTTTTTGTTTGTTTGTTTGTTAAGATTCATGCTGTTGCATTTTGTTAAACTCTTAGGGGATGGATTGTTTTCTTAGAAAGCCCAGTAAGGAGAGCATTACAGTGATCAATTTTTCTTGTAACAACCACATAAACAAGTTTCTCTGCCTCGCTCTGAGAAAAAAAAGTTTAGTTGTCCAAAATTCTGGTCTATTTTCTAATAAATAATAGACACACAGTTCCTAGTTATATACAATAAGGCTATGTATACACGTGTGTCATCAGCATAACTATGAAAGTTTATATCACGTTTCCTAATGACATCATTTAGTGAAAAGCAAAGGCCCTAAAACTGGCCCCTGTGGTACCCCACAATAAATTTATTTTTGATCTCCCAGTGACAGTAAATTGGTTCATTATGATTTAAACCATCCTAAAACTGTGTCTGAGAAACCGACAACAATATTCAAGATAGAGGAAGTCTCGAACTTTCTCATTTTAAAAGCATCAAAAGCTACAGTAAGATACCAAGATGACCAGAACAGAGGAATTCTGTACATCAGCACTGAACCTGTGGTCACAGACAACATGAATGAATGCTGTCTCAGCACTATGGTTAGAACAAATGCTGACTAAAACTTCTCACATAACTTGTTTGATATTAGATTAATTTGCAGCGCTGAAGCACTGAATTGTTTGAAAGCAACTTTAAGACCCTACTTAAGATGGGAAGGTTTGAAGCTTAAGAGGGGAAGGAACCATGCAACTCTTCTGTTTTTTTTTTATTTTATTTTTTTTTTTTATAAAGGCTTCACAAAGACTGGAAAAGCAGACAGAGAACAGATTACAGTGTTCATTTTAAACACAGTCAAAAAAGTAGGAAGTAGGAACAGGATCAAGATCAAGAACACATATAAATAGACTTCATTTGTTGATAACAGGTGTAAGCTCCTAATATCCGATAACAGAGAAAGATGTCTTTACTGATAAGGCTGGCTTATCAGGAATGTTATTGAAACTTGTTCCAGCTGGCTAGGCTATACTCTATTGCATCAATGCTATCTTATAATGAAAAATTAATAATAAACTTTCACAGTCACAATCATTAGAAGAAACATTCAGATTAATTGGTCTATGGTATTATCTTTGTGTTTACAAATTACACTAGCAAGGTCTGGCTGATAGCATTAGCGTAGGTGGAGTTAGTTCTGAGTTTATTTCTGAGTCAGTGTAACATTGTGAAAGTCATTTTCAGGCACTTTCTTCCTTATTTCTGTATGGGCTGGAAAGAATAAACAAAAATGGTCTGAGAGAAAGACAGAGATGAGGGACACGTTTGTTTTTAAACCTTTAATGATTACCAGATCCAGGATGTGACCTAGCTTGTGGGAAGAGCTGCCCACATGGTGCTTCAAATCAAATCTAAGAGTCTAATTAATTATTGGCCACAACCACACCGTACACAAGCGAAGCCTTTATTCCCACATTCCCACCCAGCTCACGTCTCCTCACCTCTCTATACACACACCCCATCAGGATGGTTCCTAGCTCCCCTCCCCAGCCCTTCAATCTGAGTCTATAGCAAAATGCATTAAGTGCAATAAATGCTGGAGAGTACCTAACCTAGAAATAACGTGCCGGCACGTTCCTTGAACACGTTTCAACACCCCCCACCTCTCTTACATACATCCTTGCGCCTGAGGAATTACAAATAGGGTTGTGACAATAAGTGCGTTCTCGCAGTCATGTGATGCCCACCATGGTATAGAGCTCATTACCATGATAACAGCATTTTAATTTAATACATTTTTTTGCTAGCCTGTGATGGTGGAGCGCCACTGCACTCAGGACACCAATTTCCTCTTCCACTAACCTCTCCAAGAACCAGCATGTCCCCATCCAGTGGCTATCCATTTAAGGTCACCTTACCTACTTCCTTTTCAGGCTGTACACTCCTAAAAGCTCACATACAAAAGTCCATGGGCGTGCAGGTCACAGTTCCTTTTTTTGCTGTTGGGCATTCTGGGTCCTGCGTCTGTTGTTAAACCCCCTTTACTGTCCACCATACACAGCCCTGCACAGCTCTGTATGATTGCCCTGCACCCCAACTCCACTGGCTCACTAAATGCTTGACTCAGCTCCATTCTCTGGCTTCTCTGTGCTGGCTTCAGAGTGCTGGGACCGGGAATCAGTTTTAACATGTCGCTCACTGAAGGTATCATCATTACAGGGAGGCATGATGACAGCAGCTCTAATTCTTTTCAGCATCTAGCACAAAGCTGTCAAAGCACAGTGAAATGAGTTTCCATGCCTGAGTATTTCATCCAAGAACACCAGGCACACCTGTTGTGGGATCCCTTCCAGCAACCTCTCCATCATGTGTTAAAACATCACTTGAGTATTTTAAAGTCTGAATGCAAGGACCTTAAACTGCCACAAACCTCTGCATGTGCAAAGTGTTGCCTTGGGTCTAGCTTCTGGGGACAGTGGGACCTACCAGTACCTACTTCAAAAGATAAGAACCAGAAGGATCCAGCCACCAGGTCTAGGCATTCATCCACATGTGGGATATTACGCTTTCTTTGTGACTTCATTGAGTCTCCTATAACCTACACAGAAATCCAACTCGCTTCCCTTGTTTGGGATCACCAATGCATGGGACACTCAGGGGCTCTCCAATGGCTCTATGCTGAATCTTTTTCAAACGTATACACGTCTTATACGTGTATACATATCCCATGTCGATTTTGTGCTGCACTAGGCGAGTCTATCCCAGCTCCACCACATTATGTACAAGGCAGTCATAAAACACTACCAAGACCTCCCACAAACTCTCCTGTTGCTGTTCGCCCATCTCACTGACACCCTTTTTCAGATTGCCCTTATGGTTACTATTCTACTCTCTTCTTCTGCTAGGTGAAGCCTATAGTAGGGCCTGGTTAGGTGGTGCCTGGACTGCTGGGTTCACTGAGTGTAGAGGGGAAGCTGATGTGGGCACAGGAGTGATCACTTTGCAAATTGCCTTACACGTCTTGCACCTCAGCTGGTGTATATTCTTGTCCCCGACTGTCAGTGTCAGCCATCTGGTCACTGTGCAGAGATGAACTATCATGTTTTCCATCTCCTAACCTGCAGGAACTACTTCTGGTCGGGCCACTATGTCTGTTGACCCTGCGTCCACAAGAGTGGTACATGGAATTCACAGCCACTGTTTGTTCACTACCTGTGCTGTTCTGTGTGGCAAAGGCTGCCCGCAGTGTCTCACATAGTTCTGTCGTTTTCTCCACCCGTATCAGCTTTGACACACTCATTTAACACACACTTGTGACAGCAGAACTGGTGACGTCTGTGTACTGGGAAGCTGCTGGTTATGCCATCTCTCATTCCAGCACCAGCTCCAGCGTACGCTGTATGGGCAGGCCAGCTGCATGTGGATGGGCAACACTGTTGGAGTGTCATGATTAACTCCTCTTGGGATAGCTTACTCACTACAGATGGCTTCATCAGTCTAGTGAAAGTTTAAATATAGTTAGCGACATACAGTGATCTTCTGCTGGTCTTCAGCAGTCATGCAGTTCAAACCATAGAGCTTGAGCCAAAAAATACTGGGAAAGTGCCTCTGGAGTGTCCCAGCTGATTAAATGTAATGTCTCACTAAGCTTTAGCAATAGCAGGTGAGCTAATGCATCATGGATCAAACAAAGCATCAACCACAGGGCTTTCTGCTCATCAGACCACTCAAATGACTGAACTACCTGTTCAAACTGTGTATGGAAAGTCTCATAGTTCACTGTACCAAAGCATCTCGGAGTCTTAATGCTTAGCCTCAGTAGCTGTTATGTTCATATGTGCCATCTGCTATTATGTCATAATATGTTACATCCTTCATTACACAACTTTACACATCCTCAGTAAGGTGTAGGGTGTACTGTATATGACCCATGTTGTATTTACTGTAAGTTTGCTGTATTTATTGTGCATTTATTTATTGTGTGTATACAGTATTGTATTCTACTATGTTGTATTGTATTGCGCTTGCATCATGGTCCTGGAGGAGCATTGTTTCAAGTCAATCAGTGGTTAGAACACTTAATTTATTATTAACATGCCAAAATATATTTGAATATGTTACAGGATATGTATCAATGACACATTGTGCATAACAGCCATTCACCTAATACTGAACTTTACTTGATACATATTTAAACAGGCTACTAATTCTTCATGTTAGATGTGTAAATGCACGTTTGGCACATTAAACAGCAAAAAAGTAAAAAAAAAAATAAATTATATATTTTAAAAAAATTAATAACACACATTCATACTGTGACTTCATTTAATATAAAGTATTGAAGCCTGGCCAGTAAACACTTGCATGCCAAAAGATGTTGGAATAAAGTTTTCTAAAAAACATATGTTTAGTGCATCTTAATGCGGTTCATTTTGTTTTAATAGCAGTACAGAAACACAAACAAACACAAAAGCTGTATTCTATACTGCCCCAATCTAAAAGCCAAGATGGTATAAGATAATATGTTAGCCCCCAGCTAATACACTATCCACATACAATAACACATATATAAACATATCATTTACTGATAAAGCTATATCAGTGTGATGACTTGCTTGTAATATGAATGCATGTGTAGTGACTTACCTTCAAACGTGAGAAGTCATTTGCCTTGTCAATCTCATCAGCATAAGGAGCAAGCTTCTCCTGACAGAACCGCTGAACTGTGTGTCTGAGCTGATGGAAAAAAATACATGTGTTAGTTAGTGTGGTTCCAGCAGGTCCATCAGTACGATACGATATGTACGATAACATTCTTCTTAATACAGCAAGAAAGCAGTCTGCACTCACCAAGAAGCTACAAGAACTACCAAGAAGTTGGATAACGAAGAGCAGCTTAATTACAGTACCAGAACAGGAATCAGCCTTCACACATCACAAACCCCTAGACTGCCCCAACCCATCCTGAATCCTGCTGACTGTCAAAAGACGAGCTCTGTCAGTAGAATAGGAGCAGCCACTCATAAGCCTAAGGTCACCATGCCCAATGCCAAGCATCAGGTAGATCGGTATAAAACCCTCTAGCACTGGGCTAGAAGTGGAACTGCATTCTCTGGAGTAATTGACCTCTATCTAGTACCTTTGGGATATACTGGAGAGGCCTTTGTGATCCAAAACTAATCATCCAACATCAGGGCCTTGCTAATGCTCTTATGGCTGAATGCAATCAAATCCAAGCAGCTACGTTCCCAGATCTAGTGCAAAGCCTACCAGAAGAGTACAGGCTTCCATTTCTGCTAGTAGACACCCCTAAATCTTACACACTGCTCCAGATAAGGGCTAAAGAATATCTATATTCACATCTAAGTGTAAAAACTGTGCAAAGTGGCGACGCTGAGCCTGATCACAGAACTGGCAATCTTCCCGGAGTTGAGTCAGACCAATCAGAGACAACTGAACTCCCGCATGATGTGTACATGACAACAATATCACTCCCACCACGATCTGTCCGCCTCAGAGTTTCAGCTTCAAGTGAGCAGAAAGTAGATGTGCTGGTCTTCTTGCCTTCCTGGATACACGGTCCTGTGGCCACTTTCACAGTGCTAAAACTTAAACTCTGTTAGCGAGTGCCAGCGCCCCAGTTTCCAGTCAAACATTTCCCTGGGGAGAAGCAGGTGACTTGAGGTAAAGGGAAACTCACTGAGGATGCTGTACGGACAGCTGCACTTTACTGCGCCTTTTGTGTCAATGAAACGCCGTTTCAGCCAATCAAAATCAGCCGTGCGACTCCACCCCCACAAAACCCCTGATCTCAGTATAAACCCTACAGCATTACCTTTACTGTTACCTCTAAAGCAGCGGCATTAACCCTAACGCACACTAAGAGAAGAATAACCGGGTACAGGAGAATCTGCGTCCTCAGGAGATCCGCATGAAGCCCGTATTTGGCTCATTAGCAGGTGACGTTCAAGTGCAAGGTCGTGTCATTTACAGGAGCTAGACAGCCAACTTAGAAGACAAAGTTCTGCCTCCAAAGTTTATAAAAGACCCTTTTATGATTGTTACGGCAGCTGTCAACACAATACATATAACTAGACAGCTCTATCGCCACACTATAAACAACACTGAGCCCAGTAGCTTGCTAGCTATCTTAGCAGAGGTTACCTGAAAGAGACTCTGCTGCGCGTTTCATCAGCTGAAACGAGCTACACTTCCTACAAATACAGACCTCAGAGAGCACATACATAACTAACCTTACACACAGTTTACACACTTCGGGCTGCCGGTGTTGTTGTTGTTGCACCTCTTGTTAGGTGGCCTAACTCACATGATACCTGTAGTTAAACACAGTCCACGGTTTAAACAGACACTAGTGCCTGACTGTATTTAGGAGCTGTCTGGTTACCTGGATCTGCTCATCTGTGAGCCCGTTCACGATATCATCTACAGGAATAGCTCCAGCACATCCACGTCGGGGAACACCAACACTTCTCAGCCTGTGTGCAAGTCGCAAAGCTCCTCTAGCCGCAAACATTTTAGGGACAACAGGTAAGCGAAGTTGGTTGAAAGTACGGCTTTCGGAAAATCGTATTTCTTTTCCTCCCCCGAACAGCCGGTCAATTTAATAATAGGCACCCTTAGCCTCCGTATATGCGTATATACTTCTCTTATTCGCTCAGTTCTGTTTCCAGCACCGCACGTCTTCACTGCCACCTGCTGGTCAGGAGAGGAACTGTTTAGCCTGGGATTCGGCTTCCGGAGGGAGATCAGCTCCACGATGCGTTTCCACAGTGTGCCTGATTAAATGGACGGGTTACTGAATACTGTATCTGTGGCGCTTAGATAGTCACTCCTCAGCTGCTCCGGCCTTTAACCTGTACAGAGATTTCAGATCCAATGTGAAAGTGTGGGAGAGTGAAAAAACCAGCGGGGCCCGCATAGCATCATCATAGAGAGACGGAGGACAGTGTCTCATCTGGACACATTTTTACAGCAAGTGTTTTTATACGTTCAACAAACAAATAAATAAATAAACAAGTACAGATTTCCAACTTTATTACACGATGTTTCAAAACGAGTATACACAGAAATTAAACGACTTTAATGTTGAATAAAACAGGAAAACTACATTCACTTAGACAGCCAGCTCAGTCATACAGTAAAAATAGCAGCATGCTATTCATAATGATAATAAATCTTATCTTGGCGCCGCTGCCGAATGTGGTCAAACAGGACTTCATCGCCTAACTTTACTTTCTAACTTAGTTACAAGTTATAAGGAAGTTATAAGGAAGCCAAACACAAAAACAAACAAAAAACCGATATATAAATACCGTACTGTGACGTCAGATTTCATGCCTCACAACCCTACAGAGCTGCCTTTAGAAACAGGCTACTTATTTTTCAGGAGGTTTCTCTGAGTAGATCAAGCACATGATATTCCAATTCCATGAAGAAGGAAAACGTCCAGAGTTCCAAAAATAAAAAATCAGGATGGGCCTGATCATGAGTGGATTATCTGGATCAGGGGTCCTGGGAGCAGGGAAAACTCTAAAATGTGTCTATAGGGACCAGAGTGGGGAGGTAGACACTGAGGTAGACCACCAAAACCATCACCATCAGATAAACAGAACTTAAAGCTATCATCTTTAAGAGGGAGGAGAAAATCAAGCTGCACATGTGGCACGTGTACTTTGGTCCCCCCTTCACTGCGAGAAGACACCACTTTACTGTGAGTCTGAAAAGACGTGAAGCTGTCCAGAAGCCGGAAAAGGTTAAAATCAATCTAAGAAGCCTCCGATGCTCAGAATAACGGACTGACCACAGTAGAAGTCCAGACCTCAGCATCACTGAAATTCTACAAACCAACTTGACTGAAATTTGGAGGTGTGGAAAAACATTGCTTCAGATTTCTTTGAAAAGCGGAAAGGAAGTTCCCTGTGAAGAACAGAGGCAGTAATAGTGAAGATATGTGAAGAGTGAATATATTAAGCACAGGAAAAAAAATGTATTAAATATGACAGTTGAGGATTTTCTGACTGTTTTGTCTGGAAAAATAAATTATTGAAAAACCGTCTCACCTGATACTGTGAGCAAACAAGTAAGAACAAACAAACAAAAACAAACCTTTTGACATATACAATACTATTTAGCTTAATATTTATAGTATTGTTGTAAATTGATAATAATAATAATAATAATAATAATAATAATAATAATAATAATAAACAATAATAATTAAAATATACAATAAAAGTTGTTGTTGTTGTTTTTGGTGCTGATGGTGGTCAGTAATCTGCTGCTGCAGACGCAGTGAGCTTCCCGCGCAGGTGCTGATGAGGAAATGAGCGCCTGCTGACAGAGAGAGAGAGAGAGAGAGAGAGAGAGAGAGAGAGTTGTGTAAAAGCTGAAGAGCAGAGCAGCAGTCAGGAAGCGGCGCGCGACAGAAACACGGAAGATCCGTCACAGCGGTAACAGCAGCAAAGCAAAGCACGCCGAGCTGGACCTTCACTGAAGCCTCATCCGATCTGATCCGCCGCGGAGTGAAATGTGACCCTGCAGCTGCGCGGCTGATCTCGGAGACCAGGCGGAGCGCAGATTTAGTTACCGAGTGGATGAGAGAAGTTTGTGCAGAGAGTGTGCAGAGAGGGAAAGTGGAGGGCTGCTGATTCGTCTGGGAGGAGGAGGAGGGGGCAGAAGGAGTGACCTGTGGCTCCAGGCGTGAAGCAGCCAGATGCCCAAAGAGAGGCGGAGGTCTCTGAGGGAGGCCGTGGCGTGCAGGGCTTCTCCTCTGGGGGACGGCGGGGCGGGGAAAGAGCGGAACTTCTCCACCGAGCAGTCGTCCATGGAGGCGCAGCAGAGCTGCGAGAGTGGCCCGGGGAGAGGGGGCCTCGTGCCGCAGGTGACCATCACGGCGGCCGCGGACGGGCAGGTTGAGCCAACCGAGCTGGACACGGACATGGACGAGGTGAACGGACCTCTGCGCCGCAAACTCTCCAACTCCTCTATCTCCTCCAACGGCTCCTCAGCAGGGCTGGAGGAGTCTGAGGACGACATACTGAGCGATAACGAGACCAAGAGCAAAGGCATCATCACTCTGGAGCATTTGGGGGACGCAGGAGAGGTGGGTGCTTTCTCGTTATTGGGGGCTGACCTTTCTTGCTCTGGTGCTCTAAGCGACTGCTAGGATTTGCATGGTTTACCTTAAGGAGGATATGAGCACGTCCGCTCATGGCACGTTTCTGCTTTAGGCTACTTTAGGCTTCATGGCTAGGCTTCATGGATGCATACAGTTCAACCACATCGTCCTTGCTTTGTTATGGAACATTCAGAGTACTAAACATGGTAGATAACCTTCGGAACTAAACAGAAAGGAAAAAAGAGCAAGTTATTAAAAAGAATCGAACCTTTAGAATGGTGAAAAGGATAGGGAATCTAAAGAAAAGGATAGAGAGTCTATTGAACAGTGATAAGTATAGAGGATCTAGTGAGCAGTTAAAAGGATAGGGAATCTACTGAACAGTGAAAAGGATAGGGAATCTACTGAACAGTGAAAAGGATAGGGAATCTACTGAACAGTGAAAAGGATAGGGAATCTACTGAACAGTAAAAAGGATAGGGAATCTACTGAACAGTAAAAAGGATAGGGAATCTAGTGAACAGTAAAAAGGATAGGGAATCTAGTGAACAGTAAAAAGGATAGGGAATCTAGTGAACAGTAAAAAGGATAGGGAATCTACTGAACAGTAAAAAGGATAGGGAATCTAGTGAACAGTAAAAAGGATAGGGAATCTAGTGAACAGTAAAAAGGATAGGGAATCTACTGAACAGTAAAAAGGATAGGGAATCTAGTGAACAGTAAAAAGGATAGGGAATCTAGTGAGCAGTTAAAATGATAGGGGCTCTAGTGAGCAGTTAAAAGGATAGGGGCTCTACTGAACAGTGAAAAGGATAGGGAATCTAGTGAACAGTAAAAAGGATAGGGAATCTAGTGAGCAGTGAAAATGATAGGGGCTCTAGTGAGCAGTTAAAAGGATAGGGAATCTACTGAACAGTAAAAAGGATAGGGAATCTAGTGAGCAGTTAAAAGGATAGGGAATTTAGTGAACAGTGAAAATGATAGGGGCTCTAGTGAACAGTGAAAAGGTTAGAGAATCTACTGAACAGTAAAAAGGATAGGGGATCTAGTGAACAGTGAAAAGGTTAGAGAATCTACTGAACAGTGAAAATGATAGGGGATCTAGTGAACAGTGAAAAGGTTAGAGAATCTACTGAACAGTGAAAATGATAGGGGCTCTAGTGAGCAGTTAAAAGGTTAGAGAATCTACTGAACAGTGAAAAGGATAGGGGATCTAGTGAGCAGTTATAAGGTTAGAGAATCTACTGAACAGTGAAAAGGATAGGCGATCTAGTGAACAGTTAAAAGGATAGAGAATCTACTGAACAGTGAAAAGGATAGGGGATCTAGTGAACAGTTAAAAGGTTAGAGAATCTACTGAACAGTGAAACGTATAGGGAATCTACTGAACAATGAAAATAATAGGGAATTTACTGAGCAGTGAAAATGATAGGAAATCTACTGAGCAGTGAAAATGATAGGGAGTCTACTGAGCTGTGAAAATGATAGGGAGTCTTCAGAACAGCAAAACAGATGAGGAACCTACATAATAGTGAAATTGATTTAGAAACCTTCAGAATAGTGAACTGGGTAGGGAGCTTTTACAATAGTAAAAATACAGGAAATTCTCATAACAGTGAAAAGATTCCTCAGAATAGTGAAAAGATGAGGAACCTGCATAAAAGTTAAAATGATGGGGAGCCTATTTGCTTTTGCATGGCAGCAACTGCAAAAACTCATCAGTATCACGGCTTGTAGGTCACATGACATCTGTTCTTTTTGATCAAATAGCACTTGTTTGGAATTATGGAACATGCCCACAAGACATGCTTGCCGTGGCCTGAATAATTCTGCCGGGAAATTATGAGCTTCAGCCGCAATTAGCATTAGTAGCTCTGAGTGATTTCCAATGCTTATATATCACATTAGTTAGTTTATTATATAAACCTTATTAGTATTATTATATAAAAGCAGCTGACTGAGGTTCAGGTGTAGCAGACCTACAGCTCACCAAATTTTAGAAACCAGACCTGTAAATGTAAATGTAAACACACGATAATCATAACGGTGGAATTATGAACAATAATGATTGCAGTTCATTCCAGCTAAGTTATCCAGAAGAGTTAACAAACACCTGAGTGGAGAGAGTTAAAGAGCTGCAGTTAAGAGTAAAACTTTCCGCCAGAGCAAAGCTTAGGTGGTCACTGGATCCTATTCAAAGATCTTGAGCAACATCCTAAAGGAAATCATAAAATAATATTTTATTTGAAGCATGCCCTGGCGCACAGCATTTTCATCTGCCAAGCGCTGACAGTCATTCTGGACAAACGTTCTGCGCTTTGAGTCCTATTACTTGGTCACATCCATAGAAGGCCTTAGCTGTCGGCGTACTTTAAACACACATTGCTTCTTGGAGTCTGGAAGGCGTGTCTGCACAGTGTCCACGCCAAGCCTTAGGAGAAGTTCCGCACCTTCCGCTGAATGAACTTGTGTGTTGATCCCTTAGTCATACTGAAGCATTCCACCCCTGAGAGGAAAAACAGCATGAGGTGTTTCTTTTTAAAGATCGTGAACGGTAAGCAGTTTCTACAGGCTGTGTAAGGAACCCCTGACTGTGTCGTGGCGTATTTGCTGCAAACAAACCTTTAGCCTCGTGACATTTAAGTCAAAGCCACATCGTGCAGTAAACAACGTTTTCACTACCTCTTAAAAGGGGAACAACTTGAGGCCTGTTGAAATGTCGCTCCGCTGATAATCGCAGTGATTAGGACGGCGACCCTTGATATATTCCACACTCGACTTGATTACATTGAATAAAAATATTTTCCATGCTTCCAAATGAACCCCTTTAAACTGCAGGCTAATTAGTTTATGTATATATAGTCACAATAAACATTAAAGACACAATATAAAACACAATAAAGCTAAAATCTATGTGTACATGTATTTTAGTGTATTATCATTCATCACATTGCTTAGCAGGTTCAAGTTACCAAAGTCAAAGTCAAGTTTAAAATGATGCATAAAAAGTGTATTAATATTATATAAATTGTTTTTGTAGATAAAATGTAAAATATTACTTTGAAATATGAAATGCAATTTTAGCCAGTGGAGCAGTCCATATAAAGCTTATCTCACCTTTTAATTTCATCTATTAAAATATTTTAATTAATAGTTCATTTGTTTGGTTATGTGCAGTTGAGCTGTGTTTTATAAGCAGCTCTTTTATCGTCTCTGTAGGTTTGCTCTGTCAAAGTTTTTCTTTCACTTGACAGAGGAAGTTATATTATTGATTATGATTGGCTGAGAGGTGTGCCAGTCATGTGACATTGTGAAAGTTGATTAAAGGGTGCAGTGGAAGGGTGTAAAGGGCAGTTTTCTGCTGTTTTTTTTTTTTTTCGTGTTAAATAGTGGCTGTTGCGATTGACTAGCAGCCCTTTACCACCTTAATAAGAAAGGCTCGGTTGCTGCTCTTTTGCACTGTAACGTCACTGTTCTGAAAGCTCAGAATACTGGGAGGACATCATTATAATGGATTATGAAGAATGCAGACATTTTAAAAAATGTGTCACTTTGTTCTTGACATGATGAATTAAATGAACAAGACTAGACAAATCTAGTTTTGTCAGACCGCCAGATTGCACACTTAAGTAACTGTCTGTGAAAGTAACACCAGGAACATAGCAGCCAATTTAAAATTGTATTGCTTTCAGGGAACAACAGTCTCACAGTTCTCATTACATTTACATGTGGTCACTTTTAAAACCCCAAACAAATCTGTACCAATGGCCAGTGTCAGGGTACTTAAACAGGCAATGCAGTAGTAACTACTGTTTGTTAGATGTTAATTTAAATAAGTTTAAAAAGGTTTTCTTTATGTTTATACTTTATTCTTTATTTTTTTTTTATTTTTTATACATTTAAAGCAAATGTCCATCACTAGTGATGAAACTCTCTTAACTTAAAACTGACCACATTGTGTTTTTTTTTTTTGTTACCCGCAGCTTGCTCTGGGCTAGTGTTGACTGAGCATGCTCTATTAATGGACAAAGCTCCATTAGCCTGCGCTACACTTTCTGTTGGCTTGTGGCAACCCAAACAAACGAAAGAATGAAGAACAACATTGTTTGCTAACCTCGCTGTCAAGCCAGAGAAGCCAGTGCCCAGGTCTTCTTTGTTGGATGAATGGCTGTTGGCAGGCTAACTTAGGGTCCATTACCACCTTCTACTGCACTCCTTATGCAAGTTCATCACTCACTAAGTCAGTCAGTAAGCAAAAAGGCCTTTTTATCCAAAAACCTAAAACCAAATCTTAGTAATACAAAGCTTTACGCTTTCTAAAACTGCAGTGTCTTTTTCCCTACATAGTGGTTTGACAGGCTTTTATTAAATACCGCATATAGGAACTGTTTTGGTTTAGCAGTGACTGCTGGTTTCTACTGTTTACTTATTCACTGTGGCAGAACTTATAATTGCTTAGGAGCACTGTGGCAGAAATGTCAGACATGGCGTGTGTCACACTTACCACAAGTTCAAAATCATGCACTTCCGAATTGAGCAGCAAGTTAAATGGGCAAGTTCAGTTCAAGGCATCAACCGAAATGGTCTTGAATGTCAAAATATGTCATATGTTGTTGTTGGTTAATAATAACTCATTTGTTCCCACTTAGTCATTATGTTGACCTATTAACTCATTATTTGAGCCGATCATATGATTACATTGTGCTGGTCATATTTCAGCTATTAATTTTTGTGCCTGTGTTCATTTGCATGGAAGATCTTAGTAGAGAAGCCACTAATTTGGCCGCCCCCACAAGCGTGAAGTGTCAGTAGACTGTCAGAAATGAGCACCTCTCTTAGTAAATCGGCCTCTAACAGTGCACACTTAACCACAATATTCACAGCAAGTTTTAACACCATACATTTCATATCACCTTCGAGTGTCCAAATGCTGTAAGTAAAGCTGTCAGATGTGCAGTGCTAGAATATCTGCCAGTACGACACCTCTGATGGCCACTGCAGTGGGTTCATCCATCAACCCTGAGTGTGATTCAGCTAATGAGGCTATACTTTGGTCAGTTGGTTAAGAAAATTCAGTGTATACAGGAGTCCACACTGTTTACTTTGCACAATTGTTTGCTTTACTAAAACGTCAGATTTCTGAAGTAAGATATTTCCTCCTAAGTGGATGATGGAGTATTTGCTACAGACAAACTTTGTGTTGTTTTATTACAAGTGTGTCGTAGCTTGTTCTTTTCCCACACGCAAGATTTAGAGCAGTTTCAGACTTGTTATAAGCTCTCGTTTGCTCATAATGTCAGAGTGTGTGGTTCAATATTTGATTATGGGTGTGTTGCATTCTGCGCATTTACCTTTGGACAAGGTTCAGGTTTGCAGTTACGTAAGACATTTTTTTTCCAGTCTCATGGTTCTTGTCTTTAAACACAAGAGTAGGAAAAAGAGCAGGAAAAGAGATAAGAGATATGAGAGAAATGGGGCTTACTGCACTCAGAACAAATGAACCAAGGGTTTGGTTTGACATACAAACAGAAATATATTGATATTAAAGGGCCCATTTATATATCGCAGTGTATCAAAAACAGTCGTAATTCTTTTTATCTTACTGTCCCTTTAAGACTGACATATGTAAATGTTCTCAGTTCTGATTGCGTGCCATGCATTTTAGCTTATTCTAAAAGCTGTGTTATATCTAGAGTGTAACACTAACCTCAGTGTGAATAGGTGGTTTAAAATGCCGTATAGGCTAATACATGTACTTATACATAATATTCCATATATGGACTGTATGAAGTGAGGAGTAATTTATACATTGTGCCAATTTACTCTCTTTCTTTTTTTTAAATGGATAGCATTATTTATATGGGCCCTTTAAATAAAGTTTAAATACAACTGCATTTTATGTTGAGGTATTTGCATGTGCTTCCTCTAGCCATGTAAACAAACTTTGTGAATTTGAACAGCGTGCTCAAATGTTTGCATATGACTGTAAATATTGCAATGTAAATATTTTAAATTGACATTATTGCATGTATTTAATCTACATACATGCATATTGTTGCTGTTCAAAGAAAAACATGTATCTCTGTTTTTTTTATTGATTTTGATGATTCATGATGAATGGACCAACAGGAATGACCCAAAGTTGCTTGGGAAATAAGTCTGGTTCCTTTGACTTACATTCAAATTGAATTAGCTTTTTACCCTCTCTTGTACAGTTGCCATTTTAGAGATACTTGTTTTCTTTTGGGACATTTATATAATTATTTAAATAATTTAATACTAATAATGTTTTTGTATTTAACAATTTGAGTAGAAATGACCTTTAAATATTGGTATGAATTTCAATTATATATTAATCATAGCATCTGGTCGAGCTGGTAAGAGCTTCATAAGTTTGTGCAAACACCTCTGATCAGTAGATCAAATCCACCTAAAAGTCGAACTTCTAGAATGACCTTTTGAACAGTATATAGGCCAAATTTGCTTCAGTTCCACCACTTATAACTTTGCGTCCATTTCAACGCTTGGTATACGTACAGAGAGCTTTGAGATTAATACTTTAAGCAACGTTCCAGCATTTTTTAACCTAACCTGTATTTGCTATCTGCACACTAGCACTTTACATGGACATTTCCCTGCACTGAAAAACACAAAATGCATTCACTCAAAATACACCTACACTAGAAGTCAATAGGCAGATTGCCTCTTATTGCCAATAGATTGCCTTCTAACTTCTATTGTGAGGATGTCCTAAGTACAGGAAAATGATAGTCTGAGGTATTCGACCACATGCTACAGACTGAAAAGCGCAGGAGTATTCCTTTAACAGCCTTGTCTCCTTTTTTCCACCCATTGTGAAGACCGAGACATGAACCATTGCTATGTTTGCAAGTCTGTTGTTAGAAGAGCAAACAGTGCGCTCAGCACTTCAGCTTTGGCCTTTTACTATAAACACAGTTGTGTGTTGAGTGTGTGTGGGAGTGTGTGTAGGAGTGTGTGTAGGAATGTGAGTGGAATAAAGATGAATATGAAGTTGAATTCAGGAAGGCAAATATTCTCTAGTCGACCTGCAGCGTTTGGATATGACAAAACAAGTAATGAAGTCGAACACCAGCGGCTCAAATACAAGCATGGCATCTTCGTGTTTAGACAGCCTTTTACATGCTGGAATCAGCAGCGTGTCAGCCCACAGAGCTCTGCTGTGACAGCACATACACTCCAGATACCATCACTTGACATTTTAGAGCTACGGTGAATTGTTTGATTTGCTCTTTAGCACAGTCTGGTTAATGAGTCTTATCGTCTGCTGACTACACATTCACTCACTGGAACGTCTGAACAGCACCCGTCTTACAACTGTTTTCTCTACTGAAACCAACCTGATACATGCAGGAATTAGAAAAAAGAACGTGGTGTGACTGTTATTATTGTTCATGTTAAAATACTCACGATTAATGAGACAATGGTAACTGTGAGATGGCCTAACACACTTAAACTCTAGGTTTATTGTTTAGTTAATAATCTAAAGTTTAAGAATGATTCAAAGGCCACTATATCAGAAAACATTATTACTTTCCCAACAAAAACTACATTTGTATCCAATTAAATCCTTTTTTTGTTTCAACATAATCTGAACATGATGTTCTTTACATTGTGTCATATTTCGTGATAAATGGACCAACAGAAATGCTTCAAAATCTCTTGGCATTCGGCTGTTTGGGTGTTTTGGGGAAAAAGGTTATTCCTCTTTGGACTGCAGTGATTTGTAAGTTGAAGTAAAAATGAAAAGTAAGGAACTGAAATGTGGGCCTACATACATGGTTCTTCATACTCTTTATTAAAGACTTCTTCGGGGGTTCCTGTAAAGGCAGTGGTTATACACAGAACAACAGTCATATTCATAAATACTTGGACATCGACTAAGATTGTTTTATTTTACTGGTCTGAAATGAAATGGTGAATATGATCTTGAAGTGCAGACTGTCAGCTTCAATTTGAGGGTTTGTGCCGTGTGTTACGTGGTATTTATAATGGTATTTTTAATTCCACTATGTTATGGTGGACAGAAATAATGGTTTTGTCAACCTCCAAATATTTATGGACTGTATCACATGTGGCGGTGCAACTATTAATAGACTGCTAAAATCAGCAACTAAAATATTGGGCAACAAATTGAGTAGTCGGTTAGTTGGTGACATTGCCATCTGATGTATTTCTTGCACTAACTAGGAACGTTTTGACATTACTGCTTACTGAGTTAACAAGAGCAAAATCCCTTGAAATTCCCTAAAAAAGTGTGGGGTATTTCATTTGTAGAATTTAGATGCAACAGAGTGCAGCCACACACAAACGTGCACTGTGTGAATTTAAAATGTAAATTTAGATGTTTTTAGTTGCTTGATTAGGGGAAACTGAGTCTTGTCATACTTCATTTCTGCTACTTTGTTCATCTTTGGTGGTACATGTTGACAGAAACAGGTTTTCGGAGTTCTGTATGAGCAGGAAGGTTCATTACAACAGTGATTTCTGAAATTAAAAATTATTTTAAAATGGTTAATTGTAATAATCAGTCTTTTGATGACAGTTTTCATGGTACAGCATTGAACTATTGTTGTTTGTATGTCTGTACTGTGCTGAGCATAAATCATATGAATTAATATATATATTTATATATACATGCAACGATACTCAATGATATATGTATGTTTATATGTATTTCTATTTGTTCATCCATCTTCTAGATGGTTCTATAAAGGGTTCCTCTTTTGTTATAAGCTTTACAAAATTGTAATAGGAGAACTCGTTTTGGTTCTACACAGAGCCATTTCCAAAAAGGTTATATATGGAAACAACTATTATAGATTTATCTTACGAATCCTTTGACGATGCAGAGAAGCCATTTATTCTATGGGGTCTTTAAGTGTTCATGGCTGTGTACAACCATTGTCTGAACCCTGAACACCCAAAGAACACGTTTGCATTAAAGAGGCCTTTAATAAACTACATTTTATTCAAAGGGCCCTTTAATGTTGTTTTTATTAATAAACCCTTGAGGGGCCATTTAAATAAATACACATTGTATATAAGTATATAAAGATGTATATATGATTAAAGTTTGAAGTGCAGAACGAAGCCTGTAATTTGTGGGTATTTAGATTTCACTGAGTAAACTATATAAACATCCTAGTCATTTCCACAGTCTAGGTGTCATTGCTTTATTACTTCATGTAAACATGTTAGGCAGCTGGAATCTGTTAGTGGAGATTATCAGTAGTAAACAACATGCCAAAGCACAGAACACCACAGTGGTGAATCATAAAGAATAACACAACCCATGACGTAGGCATAAATGTGTCAAACATTGCCATAAAGAGAAGAGTTTACCAGCATGACCTCAGAGGGTTTACCACAACATACAAGCCTGGTAAGCCTCAAGAAGTAGAGGACATGATGATAGTTTGCTAAAATCTAAAGTACAAAGGCTGTAGAGGGGTCTTATAGATAAGTGCAAGAGTGATGGAATGAAGAAGGTTAATGCTTATGGGGCAGTGTATACCACAAAGTGAAAACAGCACTAATAATTAATATTACTACTAATAATAATTAATTCTACCTTTGCAGCTCTCTTGTAAAGATACACTAATTCCAGATTTGATGCTTGCAAGACAATCCAAAAAAGATGGGCATGAGCAATATAAGACTGGGAAGTTTGTGGACTGAACAAAAACACCTGTTTTGGAATTTTCAACAAATTGAATAGGTGATGTGATAATGTCATGATTGAGTATAAAGGAATCATTCACAAAAGACTCATTCATCACTTTGGGTAACTTGCTTGAGTGAACAGTCCAACATGTGAAGAACAGCATTTCTCAAAGCATGATGGCTTTTACCAGGTTAACTGTTAAACACTGAGACTATTCAGAGAACCCAGAAATATGTCTGTGTATGGTTCTGTATTGAATGGAGCTGCATGGGCTCAGGGTTATTTTGGAGTTACAACTTTTGGAAGTTATCAGATTGGAAGTCATACATCAACAGCAGCCGAAAAGGGCACCAACTTCTCTGGGCCCATCGGAGATAGACTGATACAAGGTGGACCACGTGCTGTGGTCTTACAAGCCCACATTTAAAATTGCTTTCCATAATTATAGACATTGTGTTATCTATGCCAAACAGCGGTTACTAACACACTATTAATGCTGGGGAGTTACATTTGCATTGGAACAACACATGCTGCCATGTAGATGTCTTTTTTCTTTTTTCTGCTCCTGTTTATTTGAGCTACACAATAGCAAACTACTTTTTGCACCCGTTACAAAAGTGTGGCTTCACAGTAAGAGAGAGCAGGTCCAGAACAGGTCATGAAAACATGAGGTTTTCAACATTATGTAAGGCAATGTATGGTAATTTAGGCCCCTTTACAACTGCAATAATGGCTGTCCGCAGTGCCAGACAATTACTTTACACTGTTAAAAGGTGGTGTAACGCAGTGGTGAACATGCTACTGTTCCAACTTTTTTAGAACATTTTGCATAAAATTTATACATATATATATATATATATATATACACACGAACACATATACATATGCAAATAACCATTAAGTTAATTACTTGAACCATTCAGTATCTTTTGTTGCTAAGTTGGATACAAATGAATTTGCAAATCATTGCTGACTTTTTTTCTTTACATTTTTCCTGTCCCAAAATGTTTAGAATTGGGTTTATACTTGTGGTCTCTGGAAAAGGGGTCAGGTATAAAGCCTGTGATTATTATAAGGCTGACCCAGTGTGTAAATACCCTTCAATCAGGGTAGAGAATTTTACCCTTTATTCGTTTAATATAGTCTACTAAAGCCTAAACGACAAAAATGACTCTTACTTATGCACTTTGAGAGTCAACCAGGCTGTAAAAATGCTAATGGAATTATTTCAGTACAAAACGGTTGCTGTGCTGGCACTGGGCGCAAGTAGGAAAACGAACCAGCATGTGTGATTAGCTAAAGTGCCAAGTGTTTCTGTGGCTCTTAACTGCTGTCTCTCTCAGACTGTAGTCACGACAGGGAACACAAAGTCATCTTCAGAAGACACAGTGTCAGTGCTGAACATGGCACATTTCACAAGAGCCTGTCTCTAGGACGCAAAATTCTGCCACTTGATCTTCAGAAACTAATTACTACTAATATTTACATAATTTCATTGCACTTATTCTGCTTGAATGTTCATAGCAGGGGTGGTGAATCCTGCCGCTAAATGGCTACAGGTTAATCCCTTGCTTAATTAACACGCTTGAACCAGTTAATCAGGATCTTTAAAAGCATCCTTTATGACAGTGTGTCAGATGAAGGAGCAGTGTTGGAATGCACAGCTGGCATCTTGATTGACATAAAATGACTGTTTTGTTGATCCTCCCTAATTATGTTCAGTGCTATGATACAATTTACCCTTTTCTGCCTTTACTCCAAATGTATTCTATCAGCCAAGACAAGTTTGGTGTTTGGTTCTTTAGTTAAGAATTGGAACTGTAATGCTGATGTTACTAACAAGTAATAGAAGCTAATAACCAACCATTATCACAATGCATATTATACTGTATATGTGGTACATCATAACTTAATCTGATATTAAAAAATTAACCCAAAGGCTTCATAAGATCATGGTTGGGATTTTGGGGGCATACTTTAATGCCACCACATAGCCCTTATTGAGCTAAATAACACACTATGGACTAGTTTACTATATTAAGCCCGGTTAATATCATGGCATAGGTCTGCTATTATTGGCTAATAATGGCACTAAAAGTTTAACCCCAGATTACAATGACATCTAGGCAAGTTCTGTTCCTGAAAAACTTGAAGAAACATGATTGTAAAAAAAAAACATTGGCCTATGGGAACAGAGTTGTTTCCTGGAAAAGTGAAGAAATGAAGGACAGAATTCAAACTGCAATTGGAGCCTTGGGCAATCTCAAATGAATGTCTTTGCTTGCTCTTGTGAAATTATCTAGACAAGTGGATGCAAGTACAAGACAGCTAAAAAAAGTAGCATGTTGCAACCTGAAATACTTTGGTGCATTTTTATATATTACAGCATGTGCCAGCTCCAAATAAGCAACTAACCATGTAAGCAAATCTATTTGAGATTACATAGCAAATTATTACTGTTTGAAGCATGTACATGGTGAGTCAGCCATGCGGTTTGCCTAATGCTACTTGCTGAGATATAAAGCTTCTACTAGGTGTTAGCTACATTAGCCTAATGGCTGCAGTGCAAAACATATTTTCCAAAAAAATAGGAATAATGAGTGTAGATTTTATTTATTTATTTATTTATTTATTTATTTGTCCAAACCATCTCTTAAGGGAGCATTTGTAAGTCCTGTTTTATGTGTCTCTCCTCAGACCAAATCATGGTGGAAGTTGAAGACTGTTGTCCACTGGCCTTTTGTCGCCTCACAGAGGAAGCGGCTGTCTTGGGTCCAGTTAGCGGGTCACAAAGGTAGGATCAGTTTAATACAAACTTAACTTGGTACTGTGTCTTGTGTAGCTTGTTTTTTTCATTTTACTATATGTGATGGAGGAATGTCCCCCAGAGTCCGTGTACAATCACCTAGTGTTTGAAAAAGGTTGGGTTTGATTTTTTACAGTACCTGCATTGGTAGCAATTTTTTGTTCCATTGTTCTCTGCTTCTGGGTTTGTGTTTATGGGCAGGCAGCTTCAAGGCAGCTGAGGAGGGCACCATCTTGAAGAAGTTCTCAGACAATGAGAAGCTGTGTTTCGAGCAGTTAACTGATGATGTGCTCCAACGCTTTGTGCCGACCTACCATGGCGTTGTGGAGAGAGACGGGGAGCTCTTCCTGCAGATGAGCGACCTACTGGTCAACTTTGATGGACCGAACGTCATGGATTGCAAGATGGGAATGAGGTAATGTCTGCAGCATCCAGTTTTATAGAGTAACTAGAGAAATAAAGAAGACTTAGCCTGACTAGTGTCTTAGCAAGCGAATTAGTGAAATTCTGATTGTGTTTCAGTCCTAGATTTAGCATTGTAACCTTTTTACAGGGCATTTCAGTTAAATCTGTCACTTTAATCCCACAGGGAATTGGTTTTACTTGCTCCCTGAAAGCTAGCAGGTGATGTCTCATGCAATAAACAATAGACTGGAAATAGATGTGTTTGTTTAGGACGCAGAGAGCGAACTTCCGTCGTAATAAATAAAGGGTGGAGGAAGTCATTAGATGAATCCTGCAGCATCAGCCATAATGATTACAGTATTTAACCAGAGGATATTGATAATGAGGCACTCCCATAACATATGGCTTTGTACAGGCTGTTTCATTACTGCACTTGTGGCATTTAGAATCTGTACACAGGTTGATTTATAGTCTCTTCAAAAGGCTGTTACAGAATGGAATGAATAATTTGGCATGCTAGGTTTTGAGGCATCATGTTTAAGAACAGACTGTGTTAAGCTGGTTGGATACATTTGAACCCAGATCACATAATCAGAACCAGATTTGCCATATGTAGTTTTTATCACTGTCAATATTAAACTTTCAGTTTTTATTTTGTATTATTTTGGAAAAAGCCAGACTTATACAATAAGGTTGGTTGCATTGATGCCTGGTGTGATAGTTAGGTGTAATTTGGGTGGGAAATTTCATGATGGCCAATGGACAAATTGAAATGTAAATTACATTAATCTAATAGTAGATATCAATAAATCAATATCAGCAGAGAATGCTGGATCCAGAGGCTGAGTCAACAGGGAGATAAAGGAGGTCTGCTCTGTGGTGGGGGCCAAGTTCTTTATTGTGTTAAATTTCCACACTTGAGTTGGTAATGTTGGCAGAAATCTGATGGTTACACAAAGCAATTTAAAAACAGGAAAAAGTTGCACACATTCCATTGCTCCCACTGTAAGGTCCCACTCATTCCCACTGTAAGGTCCCACTCATTCCCACTGCAAGGTTCCACTCATTCCCACTGCAAGGTCACACTCATTCCCACTGTAAGGTCCCACACATTCCCACTGTAAGGTCCCACTCATTCCCACTGTAAGGTCCCACTCATTCCCACTGTAAGGTCCCACTCATTCCCACTGTAAGGTCCCACTCATTCCCACTTTAAGGTCCCACACATTCCCACTGTAAGGTCCCACACATTCCCACTGTAAGGTCCCACACATTCCCACTGTAAGGTCCCGCACATTCCCACTGTAAGGTCCCACTCATTCCCACTGCAAGGTCCCACTCATTCCCACTGCAAGGTCACACTCATTCCCACTGTAAGGTCCCACACATTCCCACTGTAAGGTCCCACTCATTCCCACTGTAAGGTCCCACTCATTCCCACTGTAAGGTCCCAGTCATTCCCACTGTAAGGTCCCACTCATTCCCACTTTAAGGTCCCACACATTCCCACTGTAAGGTCCCACACATTCCCACTTTAAGGTCCCGCACATTCCCACTGTAAGGTCCCCCTCATTCCCACTGTAAGGTCCCACACATTCCCACTCTAAAGTCCCACTCATTCCCACTGCCGAATCATTGATGTTTGGAGCATTATCAAAGACTTCCAGTGCCTTTCTGTATATGCTATAGCTGTATATCTGACTTTATTGATCTATCTACTGTTCTTTACTGTATTGATCATGCTTTTTACAAGCTCACCAGACACAAAATTAGTCACCTTGTGTGTTTAAGGTGCTAGTAACTATAGGCTCCTGCAGATGGTCATTATCGGGTTATAAATACCCGAGGCGTTTGTGACGTATTTCAAGTTGGTTAGAAGCACAAGTTAATTGAATAACATGTCTCTGTCTTTTCTGTAATGGAATTTAGCTACTTAAATAGCAGAAGGCTAGCCATGCTGTCCCGGTTTATTTTCTGTTTTTGGTAAAATCAATGGTTTGAAGGTATGTAGTTGCTTTGATTGTCTATTTCGTGAAACTTGTTACAACTGTAAAACTGTTTCAGCTGAATTTACATCATGCAACTCAAGTGCAATTTAGTTTCATGTAGGTTTCAAGCAGCTAAAGGTGCGTGAAAGTTTCACCATATTAAGCCGACCATAATTCTTAAAGCAAGCGTATTGCCAGGTTTTGTTTACCAAAGAATTACTCTATTAATTATGTGGAATATGGAATGCAACAAGCATTGAAAATGCGATGTACAGTGTACAGTGAGTCAGGCCGTGGTGTGTGTTTGTGTGCATGTTAAAATCTGCATGTGGCGAGTGCTTCAGTCTGCAAAACACCTGTTCAGGCCCGCGGCCTGCTTCCTGTGGAGGCTGAGGGTGGGGCTAAAGCTCATGAAGAGAGAGGCCCTTCACAGCCTACAAATGAGCCACATGTTTCCTGTGTAGCACACGTTCTCTGTGCCTCCACACAGTCTCTCACACACACGCGCGCAAGCGGGGCGTCCCTGAGGGCTTCCTTCTCACACGCTTCACACATCTCAGATGCACACACACTTACAGACATTTTGCCTGAGGAGTCCCTTGTTGGCTTCCGCTTTTCACACACAGGAAATCAAGAAAAGTTCAAGAGTGAAACTGAAAGCCACACATTAAAACACCAATAAACAAGAACCTCAAAGCAGCCCAAAATAATCCTCAAGTCTTGAAAGCCCCAGGGAAGCTAAATCTGAGCTTTCCTCTGGGCCACAATGTACATACACATGTCTCGTGAAAATCTTTCCAAAGTCTTATACACCTCTGCCGCACTTTACCATATTTCCTAATAGCAGGTAATGCTTCTGTAAGCATTTTCAATCCAGTCACAAAGCTGATGTGTCTAGCCCCGCCAGCACGCTAGACCACATGTCTGTAGCCAACTCTAGCCCTTCATTCACTTATCTATGCACCAACATTGCTCCCTTGTTTGTTTGTTTTTTGCACACTGTGTCTTCTCTCTGTTTATTTGTTAATTCGTTCATCCATCTGTGTGTCTGCAGACAGTTAGCATCAAATAAAAGCCACGCCCACACAGTTCTCTAAATCGATATTCAGATAAATGTATTGATACCTGTTTGAAGTCAGAAATAAAGTCACAAAAGCAGACATACTAAAGTATCAGCTCAAAAGGACTTGGAAAAGGATGTACTGGAGGACAGTAGAACATCTTAGCCCATTCATGTAGGAGCCAATATTTGAATCATTTAGAAATTATGTAATAACAGGGAGAATGATTGATTTCTGTGCACACCACATAAGCGTTGTGGGCCCTTTTTGGTAACTGGCCATAAAGTATCTCCGTCATCTGTGTTATAAACATAATAAGCAAACTGATCAACTTACAAATCTAATACATTTTCAAAGAGGAAATAACATAGTCCATATGGTCAGTCTGAAAATAATAATAAATAAATTCATAAATAATAATATTATTCTTTGGAAAAGCTCAGTCTTTTCCCGTGCTGCAGATAACAAGCTGAGTCTGAGGATGTCAGAGAAACGTGATTAAACACCAGAACAGTTTTAAGTGTATCACAGCCCAAAGACTCTAAAGGGACATTGATTATACAGTATATAACACAACTCCTACAGGAATAGGGGCTCTGTGGAGTGCACGCTTTTCTAGCAGCCAGCGGGGTCCACAGTGATCCTCTGCAGGGGGAACACAAAAAGGGCGAAGGAAAATTAGGTTAATTAAAGTAAGCTGAAAACACAAACTGTTAAGATTAATGATAATGATGACATTGTGCAAAGCTTGATGCATGTAACCCTAAGGTACACAAACCAGGTCCTGGAGATTTATCACCCTTAGTAGTACAAGTCCCGCACACCTGACTCTAATACTCAGATGTCCCTGAGGGCTGTCATTACGTGGGACAGGTATATGTTGATTAGGGTTGGAGTTTGGCACCCCTGGTGGAACCGTTGTGTAATTAGATGTCCACTGTGTCAAAGTGAAGTGGAGAGAATCAGCACGTTAGCCTAAATGTAATTCACTAGCTATACAGTTAATTGTGTAGCCTGCATTTCAGTAGAAGAGTAAAGAGTAGAAGTTGTAATAATAGCTAACAGCAAGAATTTGTTTACCTTTTGTTAAAAGGTTCATCAGATTGCTCAGCAGGCTTCTTCTCAGCAGCACGACTTTCAGTGACTCACGCCTCGCTGTGGCTTTTTCTTTCCTCTTCCATCAGAACATATCTGGAGGAGGAGCTGGTGCGCGCCCGGGAGAAGCCCAAGCTGCGCAGGGATTTGTATGATAAAATGCTGGAGGTGGACAGCGAGGCTCCGACCCCCGAGGAGCAGAAGCAGCAAGCCGTGACCAAACCTCGCTACATGCAGTGGAGAGAAAGCCTCAGCTCCACCAACACGCTGGGCTTCCGCATCGAGGGCATCAAGGTACCAGCACCAAGGGGGTGGGGACAGAAGGAGGTGTGGAGGAAATTGCTTACTTGCGTAGGTCTACTTTAGCTCCTGGATTAATGAAATCCAGATGGAGTAATGGAATAATAACCTGAATGGACTAAAGACATCAATCTAAACTAGAATCAATGAACTACACCTGTTAACAAGCTAGGTTGGTTGCAGTCCATGTTTCCCTTTTTCCTGAAAGCAAAATTACACCCTGAGCCTGCACAGACTGGAAACAAACATCTGCTGAGGGTGCTGTCTCTGCTGGAGTAGTGTAGAATAAATGAGATACCATGGAATTAATTATTTAGCTCACGTAGGCCTAAATGTCAACATAAAGGTTACCCTGCAAATATTGACTTTTGGTAATTGTATGTATGTCATCTGACACATCTGACACACAGGACATTACTGTGGCTCTTTTCTAGCTATTTCCTTCGGAGAAGCAGAAACCAAACACAACTTTGCACGTTAGAGAAGAAATGCGCTTCCATATGTACTAGTACAGTATATAGCACACATTTATATATATATTGGGAGAGAAAGAGAGAGAGAGGTGGGTGAAAGTTAAAAGGAAAAACTGGAAGGAATATTTGGAGGAACTTAACAAGTGCAGATCCTTCCAGACGCATATACAGGATACAGTTAAGCAGTTAACGTCCTGCAGTGCTCTGCACCATGTACACAAACGCTGAACAGGCCCACTTGACCTCGATTTTGGAAGTTACTTTGAAAGAGAGGAGCGCAGGAAGTAGGGGTGCTGAGGAGGCTGCAGCTCCTCCAGACTTCATGACTGTTTAACTGCAACTACTAAAAGACAATAACAGAAATATATGATAAATAACAGACTTTAAATACTGTAAGCATAGCGTGTTGCAGATAAGAGCTTTTTTAATGTAGTTTTATTTAGAGATGTTCTGAATGTGCTTTGGTTATTTTGGGTTCTAGGCTTTTAGAGTGAGTCACTTCACAGGCCAGTTGTTGTTGCTTTGGGCTTATACCTTGGGTCTCTTGCTTTGGCTATTCGATTGAAGGGCAACCAGAAGCTATAGGCTAATTGTGTGCTCTGATCACCCTCATATGGTATATCTTCTAAAGGTGCCACCTTCATTCAGTAGTTTATTTACTTGTGCTATGATCTCTACATAGAAGGTATGTGACTTTGTGTCTGAGTGATATGTGATATATATGTACAGATATTGTTTTTTTTTTTTGGTGAGCAAATTAATAATTAGGTGAGCTAATAACTTAGACCTCATAGTGACTGATGTTACCTGTATTAGCTACTTGCTTTCGATCTCCACAACAACATTCAGTAAATTAAAGCTTACCCACTATGAAACCTTTAGTTTAATATGATCTGACTTAAACCGGCAAACACAGACACAACCACACAGCGTGGCTGCTACTTACTAGGTTGCTGTTAAGATTGGGATGCTAATAAAGGTGGAACTGCTCCTTTCTTCAGTCCTTTCAGCGTTAAACACCTGCACGACATAGTTGAAGGTTAGAGGAGCTATCTGGAATGAAATTTGCAAAGCAAACAAACAACTTGAATTCCAAATTGTCCAGGATCTTGTTGGGATCTTGTAAGAACTGAAGTTGTTTTACGAGTCTTCCACTTCACCTTAAATGGTTCCGCATTTACATTTTGGTCAAATATGTGGTAAACAGGAATCCAGCTTGCTTAAAGATAAAGATCAGTCATGCTCGATGACAGGTAGTTTCCTTGGAAAGGGTATGAAAAGTTCTTCCAGGTAGAGAGGGCACACACAGCAGGGTGGGCATCAGCTGTTGTCATCTCACTCTAAACAATTTATATAAAAACCACATAGTATTTAGCATAATGTTGCAGCGTTCATCACTTATATGCTGCCAAAATGTTCAGTGCCACCAACTTAAAACACCTTCCCACGTCCCTGGGCAAGAGCTTCAGTCACAAAGACTGAACAACTGAGTAATGTTTCCTGTGACTAAGGTGGCATCTGCATTAAGGGCTTTGAGAAAGACACCATGTAACGACAGGGGTCGGTCCATAGGTTTTGTTGACATGAGGGACATTTTGCTGGCATGGTTTGCATCTCCCTGTACCTTTAGAGGGAAGTGTCCCTATCCACAGGACACATGGGGTCACTAAATAGTTTGACCATCTTCAGAACAATAACTGAGGGTATCTTTTGAATGTGTGGCATTTAATTCCCCCAGTACAGTGTCAGAGGCTTGGACAATCTATGGCAAGGTTCACTGTAGCTGTTTGCTTATGGTGGTCCAACATTTTAGAAAACACTGTTCAGGCACATGTGTTAAACACATGCGCAATTAATATGTATTGACAGAATTTAATATAGTGGGGCATGAATAAAGGATGAAATGGGTTATGTTTGTTTTTAGTTAAACTGAGTAAATATTTACATACACTGCCCGTTCATACACAGTCACCGTTTAGATTTAAATTATCAATACTGCTGAGCGTTAGTCATTTTTTATCATGTGGCAACAATTCTTTTTACCTCAATATTTGTAGTCAGTAGGTTTTCTTTTTCTTAAAGGACCATGTGGGTAGATGTATTCTGCAGTCATAGAAAAAAGGTTACTGTAATTCAGAAGGATCAAATTATTGGCCTGCATCAAGCAAAGAAAAAGAGAAAAGGAGATTGGGGAACTGAGTGTAATTGTGTTAGGAACTGTCCAACATATTATTTAGACCTGGAAGGACTTAAATTCCAATGAAGGAAAAACATCTGTAATGTCCATGATCGGATATTACCTAATGGCTTGATAAAGTCAAATGGTAAAAAAATGGACAGTAGGACTCACTTCTGGATTAAATCACAGGATTGGGATTTAGCAGCAGTTAGTCTGAAAGAAAACCACTTGTTAGTCAGAAAAATGGACTTCAGTTTTCTATGGAACACAGAAACTGGATTCTGGAGCAATAGAAAAAGGTCTTTTGTTTTCCCAAGAGTCCAGATTTACTCTTTACAGAGTGAGAGGGGAAGTGCATGAAACAATGCACCCATAATGCAAAGTGTCCACTGTACAGTGTTATGATCTGGGGTTGTTTCAGCTGGTCAGGTCGAAGTTTAACGATGTGATGTGGCCATAAAAAAGCAGCTGACCACCTGAATGCAGTGACAAGGTTATCCCATCAATGAATGTTTTCTTCACCGGTGGCACATCCATACACCAGGACACAAGGATACGTTTCATCAGACACAAATTGTGAAAGAGTGCTTTAGATAACATAAGAAATCAGTTTAACACATGAATTGGCCAGCACAGCCTCCTGACCCTTAACCCATTGAAGGTGTTTGGGCTGTGCGGGAGAAGACTTTACAGAGTGCTTCAACTCTGCCATTCCTAATACAAGAACAGCCAAAAATAAATTCAACTCTGGATGGAAATAAAGGTTCCATAAGGTTGTAGATTGTAATCAAAGCTAAAGACAGTCAAACATTACAGTATGACTTTTTTGCCATGCAGTGTTTATGTAGCATATTTGTAGACACAAACTAATTCCAGTTTTTAATTTCCATTGGGTTTCCAGAAAGCAGATGGAACCTGTCACACAGACTATAAGAAGACTCGTTCGAGGGAGGACGTCACACAGGTCTTCATGGACTTTGTTGGTGGGAATGGAAACATAATTGTGCGTAACAACATGCGCAACAACTTGTTTGGTCAACTGTTACAGCCACACTGGCATTTTAACCATTATACGCCCACACTGAAATTAAAGGGCAAGAGTTATTTGAATTCACACCCAGCACATTTTACTACCAAAATTGTCCTCATATGTGACACATTCTGATTTCATCATCTGGGTAGATATTATAGTGATCACTATAAAACCCCAATTATTTTAATTCCAGATCCATTTAAATGCTCGGCATCACGGAAACACTGGTTTATTAAAATCTAACCATGCTATGTGTATTTGGTTATTTTAAATACATGTTACTGGGTGGTGGAACTAGGACAGGAAACTATGATTCTGACCACCACTGACCACATGAAATGGTGAAACATGTGAAACTGGGACAGATAAGTGCAGAAAGATATCAACCTCAATCCAAAAACAGCAACATTAAGAACAAACAGGTCACATTTACAAAACGGCTTGGTCTAATGAGGACACATGATACACTTGTTGTTCGTGGCCACTCTACACCTTCAGCGGAGTTATTCTCTCATGCTGTCTCTTCCTCTGGTCTCTTACAGAGCTCCTACATTAGGAAGCTAGAGGATATCAAACAGACTCTAAAGGTTTCAGACTTCTTCAAGAAACACGAGGTAAACAAGTTTTTTGTCTTGAAGTCATTTCACGGGCTAGCTTATTTCCAGCTGACCCCAGTCATTTGAAATCGAATACACACAACTGAAGTAGGCCTTACTAAACACACACATCTTAAAAACACGTTGCAAAACGCTTTGTTTTGAAGGTCATTGGGAGTTCGCTGCTGTTCATCCACGACCACACAGAGAGAGCCGAGGTTTGGCTCATTGACTTCGGGAAGACCACGGCTCTACCAGATGGACAGACGGTGGACCACTGTAGACCTTGGCAGGAGGGGAACCGAGAGGATGGATATTTATGGGGCCTTGACAACCTGCTTAATATCCTTGCTGCACTAAACACGGAGTGAATGCACCGAGTGTTCATAATGAACCTTTCATCTACTCTCTGAATGAGCGGGAAGGGATAGATGGACCCTTTTGCAGTGTGCCAAGGACGCATGTGATATGACGATTCCCTTATTTGCAGTGTCCGACTGTAAAGTCACTCTGCCTGTGTATTCAGACCAGATTCTGACTCATCAGCTGTGTTTGTCTCTTCTTGCCTCTTGATATGAGTCATCGTCCAACAGAGCTAATCATAAACTGATTTCAGTTCCTCTTTTTTGTTTCTTATTCTTATGATAATTTACATTATGACAGGCAACATTCCGTACCACTGTTGTTCAGTAGCCTCAATTGGAAAAATCAGACATCCATTATCAACACTATAATTACACTTCTAGACCAATAAAGTGCGGACAGATGACAGCTGACCATGTACAGTAGACCTCTGAGAACACATCCTTTTGTAGTTTGTGGGTAGCATTTGAAAGAGTCCTGGGTCTCATTTGTTTTTGCTTATAGGAAGTATGCATAACCTCGACCAACCGTGTGGTTAACTGAGGTGTGTAGAGTTGACTATGTAAAGGTGATACTATATCGCCCACATTCAAGTCCCAGAAAAAAGAACTTGAGAGGAGGTCAAAACACTACTGAAGTCCTGAGTAACTGATAGAAGCACAACGTCTTAGTGCATCCAACGTCTGTCAGAATAGGAAGCAAAGTGCTTATAAGATAATGAAAAGTACACATGAAGAAGGAATTAGACATGAAGTGTTTATGTACAGCGTAGATTCCTTTTCTCTGGATTCTGACTGGATCACCCAAAACCACATTTGAAGGTGGTGAGAGATAGATAGCCTCAAACCAAGAGCCTCCAGGCCAAGCCTTCCACTCCTCATTTAATTATCTGGTCACACTGGGGATGCCGTTCAGTAGAAAGTGTGAACAGAGTCTGGCCACAGTATGTATGATGGAAACAGAGATGACAAAGCTGGTTAAGGTGATCCTTCCAACCTTTACCACTGACAAAGATGTTCATACTTCAGAGGTTATGTGGTCATGTGCACCCCTAATAAGCACATATTTATGTGTTGCTTCTAACCACAGTAATTGTTTTATTTTAGACTTTTGAAAAGAAGTGTATTGAGCAATACACTTACTGACCTCATACTTCAAAGTACCCATAGATATTTGGGAGAAAGAATGTGCATAGAACAAAATGGACCATCTTTTCTTGACAACAGTGTGAGACAAGTAAGTGTCAGGGCAAAACATCACTCCTTTTTCCCATATACAAAAACTGCATAGGCCCAGAATTCCTGATTTGGAAATGTCACCAACTGCAAAGTAAAGTACCTCAGAGGTCTAACACCAAAGGTCTATTACTGTCAACTGAAGAGCCTTTACTTAATGTTTTGGGAGGCTTAGAGATTTAACAGATCCCTGGAAACATGTATCATCATATAAGAAATTCAGTTAAGTCACAGACTGTTTCAGGAGCACAATGTGTACAAATGAACTACAGTCATATCTAACTGTAATGATAGCCAGCAGCACCCTAGAAAGCTTTTCGAACTCAGCTAGCGCACACGCTACCTCTGTCTTCAGCCAAGAACTTTGCTGCGCTCATGCTTTGTTTCTCAGCTCAAGGTGTTGTGAAATTAATCACTTGTTTGTGTGGGCCTTCTTTCTCTGTGCACAAATGGAGACATAACAATGCATGTGATGACTGGTATAATGTCCCTTGGCGAGTGTGCTGAATGCTGTTATGACTCATGAGCGAAGTCCCCACAATGAATTGAGCTGGTAATAAGTAATCATGGCAGGATGTATGGCAACTTAGTCATCCCTTCCCGAATACACTTGTGTACAGTGCTGTAAGACTATAGATTATAACTATATGCATGGGGCACTAGGGAAATAACTGCTGTAATAAATTACTGCAGATTCCAGTTTAAGGAACTTGAAATGCAGGAAAGGTGGTGTGGCACAACTTCACCGCCACTGTGCCCACACCATAACAGCAGAAATAGACCATGTGACAAACTGCAAGGGCTTTTAGCCTTACCAACCTGCCTTCATCACCCTTTCACCTGTTGTAGTCCAATGGTGGTGAAAGCCAAGATCGACTACCTCTCCCACCTTAATCTAAGTACAAATGAAATGCAATCACCACATTATGGAAGACGTTTTTACCGAGCATACGTTCCTTCTGGACATATTGACCTTTTCTTAGCGCTGTGTATTGTTGCTGTTTCATCAGACCCTCATGAGCCACAGCACTGCAGAGTTTGCTATTCTGCTGAGTACTAAATCATCAAAGGCTGTTTTAGTCAGGAGCCTATATTCCCTATATACCCATTTCAGTCAATCACCACTAAGTCAAAGAAAATATATTTTTTAATTTGTGTTAAGTTATATTTGGTGGCGTAGCTCTGTTCTGGGACCTCCTGCTCGTCCAGTGGCATACATAGAAAGTCTAAGGCAGCAAAGACGGTCCTCCCAGGGTACCAAAAAACAGAGGAAGCATTGATGATATTGAGAAGACATTGATTAGGTTAGGCACACCGTGAAGAAGGAGGTGGGGTGGAGGCCAGTTGCAAAGCATCTGCAAAGAAAGTGGTGCGAGGGGCCATGCTAAAGCAGCTTAAAGAAGTGCTCTTACATAGTTAACCACTCATAATAGGCGTCAGCTGATTGACATCATCTGATGGCAGCTGGCTGCCTGAACTGATGCCATGCTCAGTATTTGAAAGGGGAAAATGAGGGAAAATGCTCATCTCTGCAGAGCTGTGGCCCAGCCCAAATCAAGTGTGGGCAAGTGTAGTCATGGAAGACTGAAAATACACAATTTCCCAGCTGGTTTAATTCCCCAGCTCGACACTGAATGAAAAATTTCAGAGAAACATCCTTTAACAGCTGGTCATTAGGGCTAGTCAGGTCAAGGTACATCTGACCAGCCCACACTCTACCCCCTACTACTACACCTGGTGATTTCCTGGTGAGCTAAATTAGGTGTGTTTAAGCAGGGAAAACAGCAAACTGTGCTGGATTCCTGCATTGCACGGCTGGAGTTTGGAATCCATATCATCAGCCCAAGAAGCTCGTTTTATCAGCCTGTCTGCTGGCTGATGTCCTTGTAATGCTTTCTCTCTTAAAGTGGGACTGTCCACAGTCGTGCCCTTATCAGCCCATGAAAGTGTGTGGGTTTACGTAGGTCTGAGGGTTTTAATCGTGATGGGACCTGTAATCCTAACAGTTTTTGTTCTTAATTATTCCTACTTGAAGATCAAACTAGTATGCAACAAATCAGTCTGTGAACATGAACTGTTAGTATGTATCTGATGATTTATAAGGCTTGTGGTGACGAATGGTATTGAGAATTATTCTGTTGATTTAGTAAGATTTCTGTGGTGTTCAGCATTAAGTGTAAGGACATGGGCAGCAATTTGCATTTCTGTATTTCTATGAAAGTATTTTCCAAAACCGATCGGACAAACTTTACCTTGAAACACTATTGTTTTTAGGGATCAGGTGAAAGTATTTCTTGTCAGAGAATGTACATATTTTAGAGTTTCTCATAATAAAAAAGCTTGAAAATTAAAATGTGTTTTTCTGTTCCTAGATGAGTCCAGCACAACACGTGTTTTACATTTCTAATGAATTTGCTGTTTCTAAAAAAAGTAGTAGAACATAAAATGGTGACGGACGGACGGACAGGCAGGTCACCTGACTGATGACCGATTTACAGACAGACTGACATAGATCACTTATCTGACAGATTATCAGACAGACTGATGGAGTTATTAATAGAGTAACAGAGCAGTTTACAAGAGTAATAGACGAACGGAAAGTCAGATATATAAACAGATCAGTCAATCTTTTGGGACGGACGGACAGACGGACAGACAGACAGACAGACAGACAGACAGACAGACAGACAGACAGACAGACAGAGAGACAGATAGACAGATAGATAGATACACATACAGAAGTTGTGTCTCTCAGTATGGCTTCGGGCCACCATGTTATTAACACAACATGCCAGATATCTAGAGATGGAGTTGTAGAAGGTCCTAAAGGTGCCCTGCGACAATCCAACCCACGCATCTTAAATACTCTCACGCAGATTTTGCAGTATGGGTTAAAGGTGAAATGGCAAATGGGCTAAGGGCTTCTGGACATGTGATGCCTGACAACAAATCCTTCCTCTTGCCGCTGACCACAGTGCCTTCACACACTGACTCGTTAATCGTCTCCATCAAGAAAAAAGCAGGACCTGTTACTGAACCATTTGCAAGTCACACAATGTCAAGCCTACCTACCAAGTTTTATTCCTGTTGATTGATTCCTTCTGTCTGCAACTATTCTTTTGAAGATGAGTGTATTTGATGGTGAAAAGAAACACCACCACACAGTGCAGAAAAATAATCATGAATTCTGTGTCTGTGTTTCCCCTTGAAATGCTTAAATGTCCACCATGTCCACACACTACACTGTCACAATCACAGCCAGAATCATAACTTTTAATAAAAACAAAAACAGCTTTAATTTCAGGTCTAGGATTACTCCCAGAATGAGTCCTCCTGCAGAACATTTTTCCCAGACTCGGAAAAAAAACAATCAACTTTCCAACAACATCCATTTTGCCCTCTTGTGGTTATTAAAGGCGCTGCAGATTACCTCCCTTTCCTGTCGGTTTTCTGCAGCCTATTGGCAGTGATAGTCACAATCATCAAATAATAAAAAAGAGTACATATGAGATTAAATAATATACAGCTACATATTATAATTGTTAGTCCATAGAAAAATCTATATGTATTTAGATGTATAGCATTCATTTACTTGGTTAGAAGGAGCTAAATCTATGTGTCAATCTAGTAAGAAAATAAAGAATGGTACAAACACAACGCAAGAAAACATTTCTTTGCAAGTATAAAATAATGCAAATAAGGGCTACGAGTTTTTAACACATAGTTTGCGGCTATGCTCTTTAACATGACATAAACGTTAAATGGCAGTTCAAACGTATCATAAACGCTAATAAGCATACAGAACTTTCCCATTCACATTCTCTCCTTTCAGTTCCTTGAGCTTCTATATGAGATGGCTTATCAGTGATCCCTGACCATAGCAAACAAACAGGTTCATTTAACATGTGGATTTTCAGTAAGCTGTAATAAAGGCCAGATTCAGCTGTGGTTTACCTACTTAACGTTCAGGTCACTGTTGGACAGTACACTAAAATAGTGTACTACTGAAGGGCAAAATTTATTTGCTTTATATGGTGTTTCTTCGGAAAACCAGAAAGTGTTACAAAGAATACAAATCTACTTATCACCTAACAAGGCTTGGGAAAAGAAACAGAAAGGAAAAACTAATTGTGTTTTACAGAAAGTAACTTCTCATACGGTATTATACCAACCAAAACACCACATCCCACTTACTGGTACTGCATGACACCAAGTTCATGTTCCGACCAAAAAGCAGCCATAACATTCCCAGTCAGCAGTGTCACACCTCAAGCACTCAACCAGCAGTAAGTCCTTACAGCAACCTCAGCATTCGACCACTTAGCAACCTTGTACAATAAGGGCACCACGTCATATCTTCCTAAGAACTGGTTTCAGAATTAAAACCAGACAGACCAAAAGAACAAAACATGGAATGCAATCCAAACCGTTGACATTTTGGCACTATATTCCAGTATACCACTCATTAGTATCAACCTGACATTATATTCTACAAGATGGAAATAAAAAAAAAAACCCACACACACCTTCATGGCAGCATGTGGAACAATCTTGGAGTTTTGCCATCATTTGTTTCAGTAATTTCACTCTTTTACCTTCCAACTCCGTCCATATTTACTGTAACACAGTAGGAACTGGCTGTATTTCTGTTCATTCCTCTGACAAGCACTAATAACAGCTCCTTTAAAGACCTTTTCAAAGAGCTCTTTGTCTACCTAATCTACATTTAATGCTGGTACATCAAAAGATGGCAGAATTGCACAGGGTGTCTTATAGAGAACATAACATATGGGTCTTCACAGTGTTGTTGACTGCAAATGAGAATCCAGTGTAAATGGGAGATGGAGCCAAGGGCTTCCTATTAGCTTTGTGCAAGTTCCCACAGAAACCATCACCCCTTAGGGCCTAGAAAACCGGGCACCGCCTCTTATATAATCTCCTTATCTTTCTGTCTCTACAGTAGCAATGCCATGTGTCTGTTCTTCAGCAGTAGTTAGCTCTAGCTTCCAGCAAACGCTGTGCAATACATCCCAGTCATGGAAATTTTCAGTGTACCATATACAAAAAGATTACACAAAAGAGTCTGCTGATTTATGGGGCAACCCAAACAAAACGAGGTGTTGGGTATTTTCAGGATACTGCGGTGCTTTAGTTAAGTGCAAGACTTAAAAGAATGCTACACAGGGGTAACGCTAAGATCTTCGGAAAGCGAGAAGCCTGAGTCTCTGTCCCGTGTGGGTTTCTCAGGCTTGGTATGTCTCCTGACATCTTCATGTCCATAGCTGGCATGACGCTTGACTGGTGGTTTGTGATTAAAGGTGGAGGATGCCAGCCCCAGCGCTGTTAGCGAGGAGCTAGCTGCAGAGCTAGTGCTAGGTTCTGGAGACCTTGCAACTACTAAGGGCAGACTCTCTG
>JAMWET010001256.1:80000-327500 GCA_024036415.1 Prochilodus magdalenae | reverse complement strand
CACCACCACTACTACTACTACTACCACTACTACCACCACTACTACTACCACCACTACCACTACCACCACCACTACTACCACTACTACTACTACCACTACAACCACCACTACTACTACTACCACCACTACTACCACTACTACCACTACCACCACTACCACTACTACCACTACTACTACCACCACTACTACTACTACTACCACTACTACCACCACCACTACTACTACTACTACCACTACTACCACCACTACTACTACTACCACTACCACTACCACCACTACTACTACTACCACTACAACCACCACTACTACTACTACCACCACTACTACCACTACCACCACTACCACTACTACCACTACTACTACCACAACTACTACTACTACTACCACTACTACCACCACTATTACTACTACTACTACCACCACAACTATCACTACCACTACTACTACCACTACTACCACCACTACTACTATTACTACTACCACCACTACTACTACTGCTACCACTACCACTACTACTACCACTACTACTACTACCACTACTACTATTACTACCACCACTACTACTACTGCTACCACTACTAATACTACCACTACCACCACTACTACTACCACCACTAATACCACCACCACTACTACTACTACTACTACTACTACCACTACCACTACTACTACCACTAATACTACCACTACCACCACTACTACTACCACTAATACCACCACCACTACTACTACTACTACTACTACTACCACTACCACCACTACTACTACCACTAATACCACCACCACTACTACTACTACTACTACTACTACCACCACTACTACTACTACCACTACTACTACTACTACCACTACTACTACCACTAATACTACCACTACTACTAACACTACTACCACTAATACTACTACTACCACTACTACTACCACTACTACCACCACCACTACTAATACTAATACCACTACTAATACTAATACCATTACTACTAGTTGAAGTATCTTGTCTAATTATGAAAATTCTGAAAATAATACTTAGAAAGCATGAAGCACTGTATAAAGGTTTGTGCCATTATTTAGGAACTGAGATTCAGTTGGTGCTTGCATTTAGACCTCTGAAAAGAGGAAAGAAAGGAAAGAGAACAGACAATATTAATAATAACCTGTATATGTCTCGAGCCATTCCGAAATCCCCAATTTTGGCCACTCTCTCTGGACCAGGACAAGTCAGCAGGCAGTTCCGTGCAGCGATGTCTCTATGGTGGGAAATGATACATTACAGTTTACTCATGTTTCAGTACTGCTACATTCACAGTGGAAGCTGTACTCAGACCATAAGTTTACAAAAGCTGCTGTGGTATTTCGGCCTGTCTAAGTACCTGTGAATGAAGTGGTTCTCTTCTAGATACTGGCAGCCGAATGCTATATCTCTAGCCATGTGCAGGAGCTCCAGCATCGTCAGAAAGGATGGCTGGTTCTGTGAGAGCAGGCAGATTAGCTTGACACACTGTCAGTTTACTAATCCCACTGACACAACATACTCGCAGATACTGCTTTAAATTTTAGATGTCTGGAGTTTTTTGTCAGTTTGCTATACTATTTTAATGTGATTATATAACAGCACCGTTGATTACACAATCTGTATCACATTTATAACCAATTAACTTTCAGTATCAACTGCTTAGAGTCAGAACGTCTGATTTATAATGTACTAACTATAACTATAGCTTTAAATCATAATAAAATAATAAAATATCAAATCATAAGAAACAATTAATATTCAGTGATACATTATCACAAGCAATGTGTGTAAGTTGATGATAAACTTTGTATAAAACTGCATGAAAGTCAGAGACAAAATTAGTTTACCTAAAAGGCCTTTAGGTAGAAGCTATTTTTCAGTGTCAGGGAAATATGCAGGAAACAAATTTAGGAGAGATTTACACAACAGCCTTAACTACTAAATACAATATCAGTTTACCAGTATTTATTGTGGAAAATAATGTTTCTGTATTGCGGCTTCTATTCTGTTCAGTAGACTTACTTTCAGTTTTCAAGGAAACCTGCAGAGACAACTTTACAGTTTGGACTTTGTTCACACAGCCTAAAAACCTCCGAACACTTTCAGTGATGTTGGATTGTCTTATTTCTGATCTTCCCAGAAACATCTGACTGGAATTGTAATAAATAAGGGGAGCTGCATTATATAAAGTGCGATTGTACCCAGGCCTAAATGGTAGTATGCATCTATTGATAGTCAGAGTAGCTGAACAGCAGACATATAATAAACATACAGTAGACACACTACAGTCACTCACAGCTTTGGGACGATTCTGTCTCAAAAAGCTCTTCATGTCTCCTCCGGTCATGAGCTCCAGGAGAATAAACCGGGGCAGGATCTGCAGACTGACTCCGATACAGCGCACTATGTTCTGATGATTGAACTTACTGTAAAGACACACCACACACACACGTTAAATACATTTACACACAGTTCATGCTACCTCCAGAGACTAGAGTTGGCACCTCAGCTCTACAAAATCCCTGCACTCTCTACTAGCGGTTTGATTTTTCGCTAAATTGATTGGACGGAGCAGCTACACTTACAATGCAGTCCTAGGGAAACAGATGTCAGTTCTGATACAGAACCTAATCCTCTTAGTTACTGTGTTGCATTGCTGTCTATTGCCTAAACATGTCAACAGTGCGCCTTTCACAAAAACCAGCCCCGACTCTGAGGATTATCCGAACCAATCAAGCCCATTCTTTGTATACAAGTACTTTGATCAGTTAAAATGCAGTTTATACTTCATGAGACATCCTAACATATGGAAATGTTAGTGTCCAGGAATGGAATTCATTATTTCCCATAAAGACAAATCCAAAAAGATTCAGGAAACTCTTCAGATGAGTCGCAAATATAGTGTGGCAGTGTGTGCAACCGCAGCATAGCAAAGCAGGAGAGTTCCCAGAACTTGTCTTTCCTTAAAAAAACCTAAATCCCACCTGACTTGTTGGAGCCAGAGATCCTATCCTGCGAATACTCATTTCAGAGAGGTAGCATTAGAAGTGGCTAGCATGCTATTCTGTTAAAATTCAGAGTTAGGCTCTAGGAAGGAATGTTTACTGAAGGTTCCAAGTATATATGTTACTTGAATGTCTGCTAACAGCTTTAAATGTCAGTGTCTTGGCTAGAGCTGCTCAAATAACATGGGAATCACAAACTAATGCTTTAAACCTGTAAATCTGTTTTTAAGATGCACTATGTACGTTTAGGGATTTGGAGACCTCTCTGGTGGAAATGTGTGACAGCATGCAATTATTGCAACTTTGGTTGTGCTTCAGAGCCCTTCCGCAAGAAGATGAATCTGATTATTGCAAGTGGGTTGAAAGAATATTCAAAAAAGACTCAAAACTAGGCTTCTTCTGACGATGTTAGTGGATTATCTACCATTATCATCATTACCTTCATCAACACGATGTCAATGCTGAATTCGCAGCTAAACATCTAGCAGTAATACATATGGACATCTGACACGGTTTTGTTCCCAGACAGTAGGTGTGTTTTCTTGATTCCTTAGGCCTAAATTATACAGACAATGACTATTGGTCCTCATTAACTTATATTTGTGGTTAAGACAAGAATCTTTGAGAAGGTAATAGAACTGTCTAGAAGTTTCTAAAACTTTGGCATGCCCGTCAGGGATAAAGACAAACCATGGGCACCTCATTTAACTTGACAGAATTTTATTTTGTAAAGTTTTGATGATTCATTGAAAGTAAAAAAAAAATGTTGTTAATAGGGAATTTAGCCCATTTTTTATTTCTAGCTAAAAATATATTACACTACAATCTGTTCCATTTGTTAGGACACTATCTGTTTTTGTTTACATTTTACGCAAAAGCAATGGAATATAGAATATACAAAAATCTTGAGGTTGGACATTAATAATTATTTACTTTTCAGTTTTAAGAAAATAATTAAGGGTAAGATCATTATCATGATATACATTTTTCTTAACAGCTCAAGTCATTCTTAGTCTCATTTTTAAAACTTTTCATTCCATATTGAGAACTGGTGCCTTTGTATGTATGTATGTATGTATGTATTCTATCATGTCACCTAATTCCATGCACAATCAAACCAGAAGTAACTGGTCATTAGGGGTATGTACTATATGAAGGTCCATAGATGCATGCTCTTTCAGAAGATATAAATTCATTGCATAGCATGCAGTAGAAAGAACTGTAGGTGAATCTTAGAAGAGGCGAAAGGGTTTATGCAATTAACTGGCAACTGTCCAGTCTTCTCTTCCATCATTTTAGGACACTGGAGCTGATGCTGCAGTGACAAGCTATACTGTAGTGGGCTTCTTAAATCTCTGGACTGTAGAAATGGAAGAACAGCTGCATTAAATGAATCTCAGTAACAAGGAACATCTGTGAATTGAGTAACCAAAACAAACATGCAAAGAAAACAAGACATTTCATCCCCTCAGGTTGTTCTGGCTAATGACAGGCTTAAATAATCCCCTCCTTCATTGTCTGTCCTGCACATGTTCAACCATATGAGCTTTGTTTTGTGTGTGTGGTGGGGTGTATGTGTGTGTGTGCCTGTGTGTGTTAAACGCACCTCATAATCAGAGCCTCCATGAGGAAATCCATCTCATCTTGTTCAGAACAGATTTCCGGAAGAGTCTATCAGACAAACAGGGGGAAGGAAAACAGAAGCAATTAAGAGCTATCAAAAGGCAGACCGCACTGTGAGCACACAAACAACTCTTAGAGTGATACTGACCTTGATTGCGACCTGCATGGCAGTGTTTTCTCCGTTCATGCCCAGAACCTGGCCTTCATACACTTCCCCGAAAGCGCCGTGCCCCAAAGCTCTATAATCAAACCAAGGCCCCAACATTAATCAATTAAGCTTTATTTGCTGGTAGATACTTCACCAGTCTGAAAGTTCTAAAAATGATGTAGAAAGAATGCATTATGACCTCCAGTATCAGTATTTAATGCTTGCTGAAGGTTTTAACTTATTAACCTAAATATACACTACATGTCCAAACACTGGTAGACACCTGCTTATCCAACATTTGCCCTGAAATAAAGGCTATTAATAGGGAGTTTGTTCAACCTCTGTTCTGGGGACGCTACACTGCTGTTAGGATTTGATTGCATTCATCTACAAAAGCATTAGTGAGGTCACACAGTGCTACAGAGCTGGAAGGATGAATGCTAACACTGGTATGGCAGCTGCACTGCCTGTGACCGCAAGGCCCTGAAGAGAGTGGTGAGGACAGCAGAATCTATTGTAGACAACAAACATCCAGATTTACAGGAAGGACATCTACCAGCCCCACTGTCTGAGGAAAACCCAAAAGATGGGGTTGGACAGTAGCCACTATTTTTTAGTCTATTTTGTATTTATTTAATATATCTCTTTTATATCTCTTTTATTTAGTATGTTTGGTTAGTATGTATATTAATGCTGCCCTGCTGTAAAGTATTAACCTGAACCTCTCCCCAAGCTTTTCTATGCATACATGCCCTGAAATGACCCTTGAACACAGACAAGGGTCACCAATCTTCTCTGCAAAGGGCGGGCGTGGCTGTAGGTTTTCAGGCCATCCATGCACAGTGCCATCCAAGTGCACACCCCACATAACTAATCAAGTATTTGAAGAAGGAGATCAACTAAGCAAACCAGTGGAATAGGATCGAATGAAAACCTGCAACACCACAAGTTCTTTCTGGGTAAGACTTGCTTGTGTTCTAAGAGACAAAAGCCTATCATCAATTTTTTAGTTTTAACTGCGGCTATTGCAATATTGTGGGAGAACTCAGTGTACTTGAAGCAGAACTCTAGCTGCCAATTCTGTCACTTTAGCTAACAGATGCCTGATGCCTGTGTTGGCTAGCATTTCACTAAGTGTTCCTATTCACCCGGGGACAGGAAGACCATGCTCTCTTGGACCCAGAAAATAATATTTTTCAGTAAGGCCATACACATTGTTCAATTGAATACCAGACTCAGAGATGAACACACTAAAAAGTAGCTGAATTAGTGTGTCTGGATACATATACTGTACATTACAGTGTTCAAAAGTATGAAAGGTGAGCAGTGATTTCTTTTTGTCAAAAAGGCATATTGACCTTTACTGACCTTTAGTTTTCCACATTTTCCAAAGAATTAATTCTGTTGCAGTGACCTACTCTACTAAACACCACAGTCCCATACACTGATCCGTTTCTGATTCTTTACAATCTCTCCAGTTTCAGTTATCCAATTATACTTACTCCTGTTACTTAGCAGGCTGCTCTGAATTATTCAGTAATGATAATGAAATGTGTATGCAAGTTATGTAGTTCTAAAGGCGAGGAGGAACAATCTAAACTAGTCTGGTCCTTACAGTTTAACAGATTAGTCAAGCATTCAGAAGGATCTGAACATGACAATCAGATGAACATGATCACACAATGATTCTGCAGGTTGCCTATTATCTATTATTATGTCCATCACAGTCGTGTGCAAAGGTTTTAATACCTCACATCTAATTATATATTACATAACTGAAAGCAAACTTAAATATGCCCTGTGTCTGAAAAATCTAGACCACAAATTCAGCCCAAATTTTACATTCTACTCCTTGTTCCAATATATTACATTTAGAAACAAACAGTAACTGTGCAGTAAAATGTGAGAAGTGTGTTCTCCATAGGGGATTTAAGGATTTCTCTTAAACATGAATTCAATCAGGGCACTCAAATGTTTAGGCTGAAGTGTATGAAGCCATGTATTCAGAGGAAGAGCACCTGAGTAGAGTAATGTTCTTGCGTGGAACCTCTTTCAGCTCACTCAGTGAAGCCGCCTTGCCAGCGAAGCAGTAGTTGGGGTTGTAGTCGGTCATGATGGTGGAGGAACGGATCTTGCTCAGCTTGTACTCAGGGCTCTGCAGACGCACCCGCACTGCATGCAGGTGGTTCTTCTTTCGGTAGTACACTGCAAACAGACATAGCACAGAGCCGGGGTCAAAGAGGAGTCCCACAATCCACATGACCTCAGCATAGAAGCCAGGACGTCTACAGTTTGAGGTGTGGACATACATGAAACACTGAATTAAGACTGTAAACAGCAACATGCAAGGAAAACTACTGTTCCTACTATTAGGAAACTACTAGGAAGAACCTGCTGTGTAGGTAATGTTGTTACGAGAGGGAAGAGCTGAAACAGAAGACTTTTACGGTTTAATAGGTTGAATTTCAATAGAGGGTTCAATTCTGTCTTTTAACATTTATATAACGTTTCTGCCTGATAGCTGAATAGCAATCTTCTGGACCATCTCCAGGAACACCTTTAAAGGAATCGTCACTTATTGTTGGAGCTCTTCTGTTCAGATTATAATGATTTGGATAAGGTCAAGAGCGTCCTCAGAGATTCTGCATGCTTGTGCTCACACAGCCCACAACTGTTTTAACTGATTAAAGGAATAGTTCGGCCAAGAATCATATTTACATTTTCCCATCAGCCCAAATGTAGTTGATCAGCCCAGACATAATTTTCTTTTGCACTGGCAAAAGATGTAGAATGAGAATGTACAACCATTTTCCAATTGTGTTTGCACACAGAGGAATTTGTATAACATATCCATGAAATGGAACACCCACATATACACACACAAGTGAACACACAGTGAGAACACTTGGCTAGAGTGGGGGGCAGCTCTATCCACAGCACCCAGGGAGCTGTGGGGGGTTAAGTGCCTTGCTCAAGGACACTTCAGTCCTCTACTGTCGAGGGGTGACCCTCCAAGCACAAACCTTGGTCCCTGTATAGCTAAAGGTGTCTGCAAAAGCTACATGTGTCTGCAAAAACATAGATCCCCAATGAACAAAGCATGAAATCGTATGTTCAAATTTTTGCCTATGACGCTACGCACCGTATATATATCCCACAAGTTTTCACCAAGCATAGATATGCTTATGTGCTTTTTGACACTCTGAGACATGTGGACAAACTTGTATTTCATATCATACTCCTTACCTTTTACATAATTAGAGATATAGATCTGCCATACAGTGTTAGAAACCACTAAAGTAAGTATGATGGAATAACTCTATGACTGATGTCTGCATGACACTAATGAATGGATATAAGATTCCATTACTTGTTAGCTACACTGCTTCAGTGCAAAACTAAAGAAGCAAACTTCACACACTAAACTTAGGCAATCATCTACATTTAGGCTACAGGGAAAATTCTGCTACTTTGCTGGTTCTGCCAAGCTATTGCTTTAAACTGTGTCTGGGTTGGAAAAGTGCTTGGCCTCTCTGCTGGCAGCTGGGCAGGAAAGCACTCACCCTTAGCAGTGGCCGCCCACGTCCCCGATGCAGGTTGGTAGTCTGCCTGGGGGGGGCGCTGCGTGCAGGTGAGAGGTCCCTTTTGCCATCGGGCTGCTGGCGCAGTGGCGCGAAGCGAAGCCGGCAGGAAGTTGACCGAGGGTGGGGAGGGAGGGTTGGGAGGGGGTTGGGGGTTGAGGGTTGTGGGGGTAAGAGAGGACGGGGTGTTGCCCGAGCACAGACTACCAACCTGCATTGGGGAGAGCTCAGGGGAAAAAACATGTGTTAGCCACCAACCAGCTCTGCAGGGTGAGGACCCCGAGAGAACACGCTTTCAGTCACATAAGTTCACAGCAGCTTGAATGAAAAGCCCGACGGAGAGAACTAGTGCACAACAACACTATAAAAATGTCTGCTTACAAAGATTTAACGCAACAGTCCGCATTGATCTTTTTAGAATGGTTTGAAGGAATGCTCAGCATCTGCATTGTATCATTGGTTACCATGGACAAATAATTCTGACATGTTTTTCACCCAAATAACAGGAACTGCCTTGCAATAAATGTTTAAAATGTGTCTATATACCAAACATTTTAAGTATAACCATCACACTGTAACGGCACAAGAATTTGAAAAAGTTACACGTAAGAGTCTGAAACAGTTTTCTAACTTTTTTTCTTGCAGTTTATGTTTATTACTGGGCCTATAAGACTAATGTATGTGACTGTATGTATTGTGCCTTGTTCTAAAAGCAGTCCAGGCTGAAACACTCCTTTTATCTCCAGCGTAAATGGGCAGAGCTAAATAGCCATATACTGAAAAGACCACTGCTGATGTGTAGTCATTCTGTAGTCGGCGCCATGCTCTTATGCCCATATTAGGAACTCAGGGTCTCAGAGGAATTTCCCTATGAGAAGAACAAATGAAGTTTTCCAAAACTGCCTCTGATGCTTCCTGTGGTAATCAAAAATGTTCCAAAGCTGATATGATGTGACCTATAAAATGTTTCTCTTGAAAAACATTCACACTCGAATTCGAAATTAGGAGGGCATTACAGAGTGGAAATATGAATATAGCTATGTGTGAGGATAATGTGCGCTATAGTGACATCATTAGTCTGGCAGCCTCTTTAAAAAAAACAAAAAAACAACCAAACCAGCTTGCTAGTGTACAGAATGAGGCACACAGCCTACTTTGACAAGCACTACAAGCTCCTGTACTCAATATCACTAATCACAGACTTAATGTCACTACTTCCCCTCAAAAGCTGATTTAGGCCATCAAAACAATGCTAATTATTCATTCAGTGCTGGTAACATTTAGCTAAAAATGTTTTTTTGAGCAGCTTCTTATTCTTAGTCATATTACACCTTCAAACAGAATCTGAACAAGAAGCTGGTAAATAAGAAGCCGCATTCAGCCTTGTGATCTTAACACTAGTAAGATTTTTTGATAAGGAGATTCAGGCTATCAAAATATTCTACCTTTCTATTACCCATAAATATGCTCTTTGGGAGGTCATTGAGGTAGCACTATTCATCAGAACACTGCCATAACCTGCCTTACTTTTGTGTAGCTCAGCAACACTAACTTTATGCACAGTAACATTGACTTGCATGTAGCAGTGTTAGTGTTATGACTCTTTAATGAGATTATGATTTAGATGATCCATTGATATTTGGGAGAAAGGTGTACACAGAACTAAACTTCATGGGTTAAACATGGGGTAAATAAATGTTCACCACAAGTAGCATTTTTTTTAAAAAGTATGTTCTCACAGTAGAGAAATTTAATATATGTGGATGTATGGACCTGATGTTTCAAATATGAGCATAGTGTGGACTACAGAATGGCATGACTTCAGTGTCATTAGTAAATTCAAACATGTTGATTTTATGGCATCACAAAACTAAAAGTTTCCATATATGACCTGTATATGAACTGTATATGAACTGTATGGGTTCAAAATGAATAGTATGTTTTGACACTTCAACAAAAAACGGGAAATTCATTGACTGTGAAATTATGAGTATTATTTCCTTTACTTTTTACAGTGATAGAAGTTTTTCGACTTTATACAGCTTCAGATGATCAGAGACATTTCATCCACCATGGCCTTGCCATATCGTTGACTTTTTGATAAGAACTTGTTATGGAGAGTATTTATTTACCTTACAAAGACTCAAAACAACATGACATGGTACAACACTACACTACAGTTAGTGCACAAGTCAAACTGAGGATAAATGCAACAGTCCAACACAGTAATACTTCATATCTATCTCTATCAGTGAGAAAAGCAAAAGCATTTATGCTGATTAACATCCTCATTGAGTGAGGTTATATCACATATACACATACAGGTACATTTACATATAATCAAGAGCACCCTGATCGTCCACTACTTTAAGGCATAATTCACACCATCTCACATTTGAAGGACTTGGTAAAAAAGCACTGCTAAGCGTACATGCATAATTCACTATATGTCTTCCAAAGGGAGTTGTGAGTAGATATTTTAAAGACTTTTCAAAGTAGACTTTTCCGAAGTTTTTCCGATTTTTACCTCAAAAGTTATTTTCAGAACAGACTAATCTGTGGCCGTTTTTCTATAGAAACTGTAAGTGCTTTCAAAGGTCAAACGAGAATTGCTAAATCCCACTTCTAACATTACTGCAACACACAGAGGAAGAGCACTTTCAGATTTAGGCTGTAAGGAAGTAGAAGGTCATGTTGTGGTGGGGGAAGGAGGGTCGGCAGGGCTTGAATGGATGACACAGAGTTCATTTCTGTGTGGCAAAAAAATTTATCATAAAAATGTAATGCTTGTCTTCTTTTGACTCAAGCCATTTAAAGGTCCCGGTTTGTTAAAGTGGAGACATCTTGTACATATCAAAGCAAAAAATATTCAATAAAGTAAATTATGTTAATGTTTCAGACAGTCACTGAAAGTATATTAATTTTATAGCTGTCATTAAAGTTGATCTGATGCAGTAATAGTACGACATTTCCAAGCCTGCAATAAGCAAAGCCCAGGAGTTGTTTGGCATATGTAGCTATATACAGTACATCAATACAGTATAAGAATTCATGAATTTTATATTGTACTTAAATATAAATGTTCAAACCATTGTTTAAAGAAATATTCACAATTTATTTAGTTTGTTATTAAATATTTTTTTTTATAATTAACTTGAAATTTATACTTCAAAATCGAAATCAATCAATTGACTTTTTTATTGTTGTATTCACAAGTGATGGTAAACATTAATTTTCCCTCATTGGATTTATTACGGTATATGACAACTTTACATTGAACATTTGAAGCATGTAAGACATAAAAGTAACACTATTCTTTACTCTGTATGTTGCAACAGTAAAATCTTCAGTTTTAAGAATAATATTTAATAAATATAATTTTAATTAATTATAATTAATGCAGAAGCCTATTAGTCTATGCTGTCAAACAGACTGGTCAGTCTAGTTCTAGAAGATTCCAAGAAGCTGCCATCCCCTTGGTTTAGAGTACCTTTACAGGGCATGCTAAGTATTTTAGGCCCTATTTTTTGCAAGGCCTGAGCTTTCGCAAGCTTTCTGAATTTCCCACAGTTACAAAACTCTTACAGCAATCAACCTTAATGTTTTATCATATCATCAGAGTTGGGAGGGTTACTTTATAAGTGCACTCTGTTACAGAGTAATGCTTACCTCTCAACTAAATGTACCTGCATCCTAATCTAAAGTGTTACTGATTACTTTTCACTACTTTTGGATTACTTGTTTTGCTAATGTCACATTATTAAATTAATCAAATAATTAAATGACAAACAAAGAAACTTTTTTATGAGATGGAAAATGCAAATACTGCACTTCATTTAAAAACAGAATCATAGATTATAGGTGACTTAAATATTGCATCTTACAGAAACAGTCACTTATATGTTTAATGAGATATCATGTTTAGATATGTATACTCAACATTTGAAGTTTAGAAATTAAGATTTGCTCCCCAGACAAAAAAAGTGATTTTAACTTGGAAATAAAAAATCGGTAAAAACTACACTGGCTCTCCGAAAGCTTTTTTTTAATTATTATTATTTTTATAATTATTATAATTATTATTATTTAAAAATCTGTTGTATATCAGTCAATTTGGCAAATATTCTCTTCAAGACCCTCATCGAAATTAATCATGGACAGAGGTCAATGTAAAACTGTGACTGGCCATTGCGTGTGTTCTATTTGGCTAAAGCCTGTATTGTTCGCAAGGTCATACTCGTATGTTTAACATGAATCAGCTCCCAGCAGTTTCCACAGCTCACAAAAATGATCTTTACAAATTTAGATTTGTGTTCATGTTAACATTTGTACCCATCAGCTGGAAAACTACTAAACAAGGAAATCTTGCAATGAACCTGAAAACTGCTTAAAAGATTCAAGTTTCAGTCAGGTATAAATAAAATGTATGTGTAGTCAAACTGCAGAATTTTATGTAGGAACAAACAAGATTAAAGAGTTTACTCTCAGGTCAGATCAGTTTGCTGATTTAATTGTGAGATCAGGGGGGTTCTTGTCCCAGCGACAGCCCATAATCTCTTAAATCTTTTTAAAACTATATGCAAATTTAAAAAAAAGTAACAGTGTATGTGGTATAAATGTAATCCTGCTGGTAATGATCCTGTATTTAACAATGTGCTTGTATGTAACACTGTTACATGTACTCCATCACTACCTAGCCCTGCTTATCAGTTTCAGTGCTTTTTTATTCCAAAAATTTTGGGGCAGATTTAAAAAAAAAAAAGGTAATTGTTCAGAAAACCAATGCCACCATTCTTAGGTACAAAAGGAGAATCCAAGAATAGTTTAGTCCTAAAACTTCAAAAAAGCAAAAAATGCTTCAACAACTAGATCAACTGATTAAGAAAGACAAGAGTTCTAGGTATTTCATGCTCATCAGTGCATAATATTATTAAAAGATTTAAACAATCCAGAAAAATCTCTGCCCATCAAAAAACAAGCCAAAAACCATTGAATGTTCATGACGTTAAATCCTTCAGTCAGCACTGCATTAAAAACAGCATGCCTCTGGGATAGACATCAAAACAATACCAATAATCTAGAAGTGTTGCTGACTGCTTTTGGATGCAAAGTGAAAAACATGTTTTGTCATTGTTTGTGGAAATAATGAATGTTGTGTTCTCCAGGACAAAAGGGAAAAGGACCACCCAGATTGTTACCAGCGTAAAGTTCAAAAGCCAGCATTTGTCTTCACGTGATGATGAACTGTTTGGAACTGGTAACTTGCACATCTGAGAAACCACCAATAACACTGAAAGATATAAACACATTAGGAGCCACATATGCTGTCTCTTTAGTTGCCAGGACGCATTCTGTATGTGTTAGGTCCCTGTGCTGAGACAGAATGGCTGCAAGAGGAGCAGTGCTGATATTTTCATTTGATATTGTGATATGTGTTTGTGGTGTTTTGGCAGTGTTAAAGAATTTGGGGTATGAAACTGTACGTTGTGCAAAGCTTCGCATTTCTTTATAGGTTATGAAGAGTGATGTACTGAAAAATATGTGTTTGTAACTATGCTATCTATTATCTATTTATATTTGTCTCTGTACCCAACCATCATCTTGATATGCAAAATGACGTTGTGCAGTTTATACATCAGGTGTCATTCAAAGTGCCTACATTTATGTTGTGATATTTATCTTCGAATTACTATTAGTTGGGTTATCCTAACCTAAGGCACACCAGGTATAAATGACAGAAAATGGAAACTGTGTCAACCAACCCCAGCCTTCTCTTAAGACAAGCTCCAAGTATTCTTGTATATGCCGTTGTAGATGTACAAACATTGGTAGAATGTACCTTTCAATGAGCACACTTTGAGTCTGACTTCAAGGCAGTGATAAATTGATGGTGTGAGGGAAACTGAATGAACTAGACAAGAGCAGCTGTAAATCCTAACATATACTAAAGCAGTCAAATCTCACATAACCCCTGTCCATTTCACAAGATGCTCACATTCACTGGGACAGTGCATAGACACCCAACATATTCCCTCACCATCCTATACTGGAAATGACTTAAAGTCTATGATCTGTTTTGAATTGAAATATTAACATGTTAAATAGCAGCAATAATAAGGATATCGCCCAGCCAACATTGATACAGTAGCTCTTTGATGAGACCAAAAATAGTCTGGAAATATTTTAGCCCTCTCGTTCATTCACTCTCGAAGGTTACAAAGTATTAAACTATATAATGGTTAATAGCAGTGATGTTCTTGATTCCCTACTCATTCCTTTAAGCATTAATGTGCAATATGATTAGTACTAAGCATTGTTTAAACAGCCTTACAAAAAAACAGTCACCTGTTGTTTTACGGCTCTCAGATAAAATAAAAAAGGGCTTATAGGCAAGAAACCTGTTTGGCTGGTTACTGAGTAAACTGACAATTAGTACTGAATAATTATTGATTAAAGGTTAATTCCTTGTTTAGCTTAAACGGATCTTATAATGAAAATAAAAGTTACATTCACCGTTTTGGCCTGGCAATATTACTGGGGCCTGTTTACACCTGATGTTAATATCTGATCACCATGGTCTGACCATTAATCATCATTTGCATTTTAAATATAGCTTATGCATCCAGATATTGATCAGAACTTAGGCTGGTGTGGAGGCAGAGCAGAGTGAGCAGAACCTACATTGGTTATGCTGTACATTTTACATCTGCGATGCAGAGCCTTCCAGGCATTCAAGCCTCAGCTGAAGTTGAAAGAATAGTATGGGTTGAAATCGCAGCCAGGAGAGATGGGAGAATTACCAGCTGAAGTCATTTTTCAGGTTGACAAAGCATTTTTACACTGCTGCTCCAAACATATTACTTATACTAATATGCTTATACTTCAAACGCATATACAGACAGGAACAGGATTCTGTAAAGACGGCCACTTTTCTGTCACTATTTTTCCCCACTAGAGGGGTTGTTCTGTCAGTATTAAACATTTACTATAAACATGCTTATGCTTAATGGTAACTCGCATCACAGTTTATACTGCATTACAGTTTGCTCCTTTGTTTCCTGTTTCTATTGCCTTTCATTCAAGTTCCATTAGAAAAGCCTTTTTACCTAGGACCTGATTTTGATCTCTGTTTCTAACTTGTTTATTTAAATTTCATATACAGCTATTGTTTAAGAGACAATGACTCAGATTAAGGGTTTACTATAATGCTATAACTTGAAAAAGTACTGCCCGGTAACCTGTTCAGCACTTTTGATCATAAATGTGTTAAAGGCAAAACTTATGATCTATGTCTCAGCGTATTTCTTTTATAGTCAATATTCTGTATTCTGTTTCAACTTGCAAGCCCAACAAGAACTCTAACCATTAACGTGATAATGAAGCTCAGATGCACCTTACATGCATCACTCCTTGTAAAAATACAACAACTGCATCATATTCCTCTAAAGTGCATTTCACACCAGATGCAGTACCGCAAGCAATATTGCCCTAGGTTTATCACTGTAGCCTTTCACACTGGCGGCACGTATCACGCAGCACTGCGGCAGTCATTTCTGAAGCACAAAAATATAATATGGGTTGAATTTTCAGGAGGTTAGCCAGAAAGCGTGCCATTCTTAGTATAATGCACAATCTAAGCTTAACAACTTATAGTCTAAAGAAAGTAAGAAATCTCTTAGGCAGGTTAATGTTGTGAAGCCACTATATCTCAGCCATTTGTACAGGTATACATCACACGGTGAGAAAGCTAGCAGCAGTCTGATTTTTACTGTTTAACATGAAAATGCAACACAAACAGAAACCCTGTCATTTTGCGGTGCCTCTAGTGTGAAATTACAAGCATCACAGAGTGGTTCCGGTTTACCATGTGAATTCATCTGTTTCTAGTGTGAAAATGTCTTATAGCTTTCTTTTTTTCGTTCATGTATCATTCCCTCTGAGGAGTTCTGATATAGTGTGTACAGTATCTGGGAGAGTAAATGGGAGGTGTCAGAGGCGGTGGAAGGTGGAGCTGACACAGAACTGGAAGAGTCTCTTACTGAGGGTGAGGCTGGCGCAGGTGAGCACGATGCCCGTCACTACAGTGGATGCCACAACAGCCAGGATTAGAGACAGGGACGGGTGTCCTTCAGCCACAGAGCCTTGTGTTTCAACTGGGGGATCAGTGACAGAGAGAGAGGGAGAGAGAGAGATATATATAAAGAGAGAGAGAGAAAGCAAGAGAGAGAGAGAAAGAGAGAAAGAGAGAGAAAGAGAGAACAAAGAATGTACAAAAAAACAGTGAGCCACAAACAGTGCCCCCACTGAATCAACTTTAACATGAGGAAGAACAGCTTCAATAAGTCTTATAAATTCATAAAAGAGCCAAAACTGCAAAACTGCTGAGTGCCACTTGCAGCCACTGCTACATTAATCAGTGCAGTGTGTTCACAGCCAAGCGCAGCAGCAGTACTGAGATTTGGATTGTTTTGTTGGGCCTGTGTTCAACACTGTCCATGAAGCACCAGGAAGACATTCCGTTTTGCCGGCTGTGCCATGCTGTGTTTGCGCACTGTTCAGCAAAGAAGAATGAATTCACTCATAAAACCCAGCACACCGGCAGGGAGATTTCCAATTGAGGATGAGTGATAGGTAAAAACTAACATGAGGAGAAGCTGCAGGAGAGCATCTGGTTTTATACAAGGAGGCTGGAGAAACTGGAGAGTGTCTGGTGGTATATTGTGGTATTGTTATCCTGTTATGGCATCTCCCACACTTCTGCCTGGTTTGGGAGGATTTGCCCTTTGAAGACATTTTGTTTTCTTTATTTTTGATCCTTTTTTGGATGTACGGACAGCATAGCCCAAAAAATTGCATGGCTGCATGTAAAGAAACAGCATCCAATTATTCATATTTGCAGCCACTCCAGACCTCAGCCAAGCTTCGACGTCTTTGATGCATTTACACTCATGAATTTTAAAAAGATGGACCATGTTTACTGTCGATCGATCATACACAGAATACAGTCAGGGCGGTGGTCACTGTGCTTGTAGTGGGCTGGTTTAGTTAACAGCACAGAGCTGATTGGTGCTGATGTTTCAGTTAGTATAACCATGACATTAATGCTGTGTGGTATATTATTTTTAACCATAAGTAAAGTGTGTGACAAGTTTAGTTTATGGTTTGGCTCCCTCTGAAGTTTTGTTGTTTACCTGAGACATTGTTATTGTCACTTATATACTCTGACACAAGCTACTAGTGGTGAAACAGCAGAAACATTGCCTGTATTCATTTTCAGTATTTATAGGCAATAATTATAGTTCATGTCACAACATGTAGTGGCAATTATCGCATGCAGTTACTATAAGGAATACAAATCCTGCTTTGCCATCAATGAATAATATCTTTAGCTACCTATGCATGTGACGTTGTCTGGAGCAAGCACTTCCTCATTGTGGCACAGGCAGAGGATGAGTCTGTTGTCATCATCTCGCTTACAGCTCTGAGTCTGACAGTGGCTGCAGTTCAGGTGCACTGCAATCTCAGCTTCCCCATGACTCTCCATGGCTGCAAACAGCAGAGAGAAACACATATACATAAATAACTAAAGAGTCTACATCTAACTCAGTCTAATTCAACTTTGGTTTCATTATGCACATACAGGTGTATAGCATTCTCTAGAGCACAGATATTAAAACAAGGACATGGACGCAGATCGACTATTATAAGAGTTTAATCGCACTGAAATGCCATTCACTATAAGCTGCTGCGCTGAAACTAAGCTACAGGAAGGAGGAGTAATACTCATTGCGCTGTTCTTGTTTGCGTATAAGCAAATTTAGCTGTGGAGCTTTCTAAAGCATTTGCACATTCACAACAAGTAGAACAGAATATCAGTGCAAACTTAAAGAGCCCGTATCATAAAAAATCCTCACCGCTTCAAATAAAAAAGCTAAATGCTGTTTTAGCTCAAGTTTAAAAACATACTGTTTACTTCCCAATCCATATACAGGGGTTGGACAATGAAACTGGAACACCTGGTTTTAGACCACAATCATTTATTAGTATGGTGTAGGGCCTCCTTTTGCGGCCAATACAGCGTCAGTTCGTCTTGGGAATGACATATACTGCGTCCTGCACAGTGGTCAGAGGGATTTTAAGCCATTCTTCTTGCAGGATAGTGGCCAGGTCACTACGTGATGCTGGTGGAGGTTCATCCTTCTTGGTGGTATGCTGACATTACCCTGGATACCGTGGCTCTTGATACATCACAAAGACTTGCTGTCTTGGTCACAGATGCGCCAGCAAGACGTGCACCAACAATTTGTCCTCTTTTGAACTCTGGTATGTCGCCCATAATGTTGTGTGCATTGCAATATTTTGAGCAGAACTGCTCTTACCTGCTAACTGACCCTCCACACTCTGCTCTTACTTGTGCAATGTGCAATTAATGAAGATTGGCCACCAGGCTGGTCCAATTTAGCCATGAGACCTCCCACACTAAAATGACAGGTGTTTCAGTTTCATTGTCCAACCCCTGTAGATTCATATGTAGTGTGTATAAATGAAAACAAGGCTGCTGCTTTTAAAATATTGTTTTTGTGATGTCACAGAGCTAATTCACATCCAACAGTTTTACAAAACCTTGTTTACATCTAGGGAATAAAGAGGACTTAGAAAATGGCTGCTTTCATCTACATAAAACCACACCACGTTTCACAATATGGATAATTTATTGCTCAGCCGTATCGAATCTATAGTCAATCTGACCTGCATTCATCGCTGACATTCAGTTTTTCATTATCTGTGATATAGCGTAACAAAAGTACATGTGCCTTTCAGACTTTTGAATGAGCTCCAAAAGTTTTCCCACCATTCTGAGGTATGGTAATTAGTAGAGGGTCTGTATATACAAGTTCCTCAATAAAAGCACAAGAGAGCTGTAAATGATGATGTGGAGCACTCTGAAACGACTTCACAGTTTCCTGAAACAAAAGGGAGCTGTAAAGCTGAGCTGATATGAAGCAAAGTGAGATTAATGATAGTGTGAGGGAAGAAAAACAGCTGGCCAAGTGCAGTGTGTGTGTGTGTGTGTGTGTGTGTGTGTGTGTGTGTGTGCGAGCATGAGATGTGAAGAGCATCTCTGATGGCAGACGTGTGTCAAAAGCTGAGGACTGATGTAAATGATGCTTTGCGGATGCAGAAAACTAACTTGGTTTAAACACACACCACTCCCAGATACTACTATTGGGAATGTGTGTGTTTGTGCTTCAGTCCTGGTCTTTATCTCGCCTGGTGGCTCTTGCCAAAGAACCTGCAGTTGTTACTGAATTTACTGCAGAATTAAGGTAAAGTCTTTGTTATGTTGCAATATCTGCTCACTCTTTCTTAAACAACATGCTAGATTAAAAATCCTTTGTTTTCCGTTGTGCCGTGTGGGCATTTTGAGAAAGGTAGAATTTATGGATAAAAATTTTGGAATTTATTAAACCCTTTTAAAGATGCCATGTTTTTCTGTGTTGTCTATTTAAACCTTGGAACTTCACATAAATTACCCTTTTTAACACCTCGCCTAATCTGCACATATCATTTGGGAAGCATAACTCCCTAAAATGATTTTTTTAGATTTACTAAGACGTATGTGTGTGGATTGGTATGGATTACGCAAGATATGTATTTCTTTCATTATTTCATAGTTAAATGAATGAACATAAAGCATGCACATCATGCCATTAATCAAATTACATTTCAATATTACTACACAGCAAAACTTTCCTACCTCTAAGGGTTCACACAGGTTTGTTCCATGTTTATCAGAAATGCATGTTTATTAAGACCACCGCAGGAACAAAGCCTAAATCTTTCTGCACAAGAGGAAGGTTATTCATGCTTTTGTTATCTCCCACCTAGACTATTACGGTAAATGCCCTATTAACTGAAAGACCTTAAAGACTATTGACAGGTTACTGCTTATTAGAGTAATACTTTTTCAATATGACACCAGTCTGCTCCACATTTCTTTTTTAGGTTTTCTACAAATTTTTAAAGGAGCGTTTTGGGCAAGGAAAATCAGTATTACACTATATTTTCCAGATGTAGTCAATCAGCTAACCAAGTGCTAGAGGTCAACAGTCAACCAAATCTTTTTCAATATAGCATGCCCAAAACCCCTCTTCACCCATTAAACCACTTCCAGAACATTAAAGTCCTATGAATGTGTGACAGGACATACTCTAGGATATATTCCACTGTGAACATGAATTAAGCATCATGGTGTACCTAAAGGTTATGGTCAGGCATTTCAGACAGTGGGTATTACATTGAATTCCAACCCTGGGCTATACATTACACACCTGCTGTCTAAAATGTGAGTTCAGTGCATGACTACACGTTGCAATGTGAAACGTAGTCACACTGCACACTTCAAATGCAGTTGGAAGAAGCAGAAAGAAGTCTCCCTCGTAGATCCGACGCTAAATTAAATATATATAGCATGTGTGAAAGATCATATTCAGCTTAATTTTGTCTTCTATAATACTATTTATATTATACTATTATTATGATGAGCCTTATTATATTATGATGAAGATAATGATGTGGATGGTGATGATGATTATTATTGTTGTTATTATATTAATACACTACACACACTGCAGCATGAAGAATGCAGCTGAGCACACATAGGCTCAGGCCTCCTACATGAAAACCGGACTTCAGAGGACTTTATACACATTTCATAACTGTGACGTCAGTGTCAATGAGTTGCGCCAGGCATTTTATTCCCATCCGAATCCATCATGTCCGTATTTCCCCATATAAATAAAGATCCTGCTACCATTTACCTTGTGTAAAAGGAGCAGCAAATCACCATGTCAGTATGAAGACTATCATATATTCTTTGGAGAAGCAGTCCCCTAAGTAATAGTAACACTATGAAGCAGAAGAAGAATTTACTGGTGTTTGGTCCCAAACATATTTTTCCATGTAATGACATTTAAATTAGTAAATTCACTTAATAGTATCTACATACTCCAAACTACTGCCTGCTCGGAATTGTAAGGGAGTTTTAGATCACAAAATGTTTGACAGTGCAGTCTCCCTGGCAGCGACACCATCGGCATTGCTAGAGGTGATACACACAGCAGGCCCGAGTCAGTGTGATGCAGCTACATGACTGTGATTTGAAGAATTAGACTTACCTGCCAACGGCTGCAGAAATATCTCTCCTGAAGGGTGGACAAAAGAAATGCCATCTTGTCCATCTGCTGTGATGTCATCAGCATGGGAAACCTCACCACCTAAAAAAAAAAGTCACTGTACCTGAAACTGCCGTGTCACAGTTACTCCTCTAAACAGGTCCTATATCTTTAATATGGATTGAGCTCAACGCACAGTGCCCACTGAAAAAAGTGATGTACTGATTGCTCTCCATTAAACTGTACTTTGATGCATCTAGCTGTCAAAATGCACTGATTAGAATGAGTATATATAATGTGTCACCTTGTTACATTAGACTAATACAATTATGAGATCTACTTTTGGCAATAACAGCATTAACGTACGCAAGGACGAGCCCTATCACTGTACCTCACTGACTATATAAGGTCATCCTGCACGTGCCTTCTATTTGGACTTATACCTTCAGGAAGCAGTGATGCCCTCTGTGAGTCATTCTGTTAGTGCCAGCACCATTGGCAGACGGCTGCATGACGCAGGGCTACATGCACACAGACTTTTACAATGACTGCCCTTAACATCAAATCTACGTCACCAAAGACCGCAATGGCATCATGCCAGATCGTCATGAAGTGACTCAGAATAGCAGTGGATCATCTTCAGTGATGTGTACCACTTCTGTCTTGATGGAGATGACCAAATCCGTGTGTGCATGCACCATGGTCAGTTCTGCATTTCCGCACATGTCACTTAATGTATCAAACCTTGAACAATATTGAGCAGATTCTATTTTGTCATTGATTACAATGAAATGAAGGGCTTGCACTTGCATCCTGTGTCTTTGACTCGCTCAGTATAATGGTGATACAAACTGCAAATGTTTATTGTGACTGCACCTTAATGTTCAGTACACTAACCTCTATATCCTCCTCCACCGCCTCCAGCAGTACATGCACCTCCTCCTCCCCCAAATCCTCCAAAGGTTGCCCAGCCAAGTTTGGACAGAGCCTGGGCACAAGAAGAGCCCCCTTCTGCCCCTTCAACCAAAGATTTTCCTGCCCAGATATGTGTAGTGGAGTCCTTCCATCCACCTCCTCCTCCTGAACAGATGACACACATACATGTATACTGTGCTAAATGTTTAACAATGCAACAAATCTAACCTAAATAGCTCAATACTAGTTTCCTAAAGGGGTAAAGGTGCTTGCACGTCCTAGGCAATCTCCTAACTTGAATTCTACTAAAGATTAATGGAGGATTTATTTAAAACTAAGTCCATCAGAGGAAATATTGAAGATGGTTCACGGAGAGCAATGGACTGAACCAGAACAGGTACACAAAGCCTGAAATTAGGAAGTCATGTTATTAATTTGTGTTTTCTGAAAATTTTTTCATTATCAATTTAATCTGTCATTGCCTATATACACTTATTTTTTCATACTTCTAAGAAGAAAGCCAAAAGGCATTCTATGTGTAAATCTGAAGTGGATATATTCATAGACTGATGCCTGAGTACTTGTGTGTTCTCGCTGTAAATATGTTTCACTGAACACTGCTTTCTTGTAAAGCTCTTCTCTCTCTTGTAAAGCTCTCTCTCAGTCCTGCACAAAATTAACAGCACATGTCTACAAACCTCCCCAAACATCAGGTTGATCCATTGTCCATCCATGTCCCATGGTCATTTTTCATCTTTCCATCCCGACAGAAGCCAAGCAATGAAAAGCTTTCATGTTATTTGAAACATAAAAGCATCTGCTGGACTTTTAACCCACAGAAGAACATCTTTCAATATTGAGTGACTGTCAGAAGATAATTTCATCCTAATGTCAAAACCACAGCAGAAAAAAAGCTGTGTAATATGAAAACTGCTGCTTAGTCCCTAATGGAGTGTATAATAAATGCACACAGGACAGCTTGACATGCTTTCTAAACTCTCAAGCACAGGAAACGACACATATCTCAAAATGGCAATGGACCATAATCCTCATATTCCTAGCCATTCACTGGTCAATAGATTTAAGTGATAGCCAATAGATTTTAGTGATACTTGGCATATGCCTTTTTATCTGTACATAAATGTTCATAATTACACACATACATTATAACACCACAGTATGAAGCATTATAGCACAAAGTGACATACCATGTTTCAATATTCACTATATAACATAACACACTGCTCAAAAAAATAAAGGGAACACTTTTTAATCAGAGTATAGCATCAACTCAGTTCACCTTCAGGGATATTGATCTGGTCAGTTAAGTAGTAGGGAGGGCCGTTAATCAGTTTCAGCTGCTTTGGTGTTAATGAAATTAACAACAGGTGCAGTAGAGGAGCAACAATGAGACACCCCCCGAAACAGGAATGGTTTAAAAGGACGAGGTCATTGACATTTTGTCCCCCCTCATCTATTCCCACTGATTTTTCACTAGTTTTGCAGTTGACTCGGGTCAGCGTCACTACTAGTACCATGGTGCGGTACCTGGACCCTTCAGAGGTTGCACAAGTAGTTCAACTACTAAAGGATGGCACATCAATATGTGCCAGTGCCAGAAGGTTTGCTGTGTCTCCCAGCACAGCCTTAAAAGTACGGTGGAGATCCCAGGAGACAGGCAGTTACTCTAGGAGAGCTGGACAAGGCTGTAGAAGGTCCTTAACCCCTCAGCAGGACCGGTATCTGCTCCTTTGTGCAAGGAGGAACAAGATGAGCACTGCCAGAGCCCTACTGCTGTGAATGTGTCTGACCAAACAATCAGAAACAGGCCTCATGAGGGCAGCCTGAGGGCCCGACGTCCTGTAGTGGGCGCTGTGCTCACTGGCCAGCACTGTAGAGCTCGATAGGCATTTGCCACAGAACACTAGAATTGGCAAATTGCCACAGGCGCCTTGTGCTTTTCACAGATGAGAGCAGGTTTTACCTGAGCACATGTGACAGACGTGACAGGCTCTGGAGACGCCGTGGAGAATGTTATGCCGCCTGCAACATCATTCAGCATGACTGGTTTGGTGGTGGGTCAGTGATGGTCTGGGGAGGCATATCCCTGGAAGGACGCACAGACCTCTACAGGCTAGACAATGGCACCCTGACTGCTATTAGGTATCAGGATGAAATCCTTGGACCTGTTGTCAGACCCCACGCTGGTGCAGTGGGTCCTGGGTTCCTCCTGGTGCACAACAATGCCCGGCCTCATGTGGCGAGAGTATGCAGGCAGTTCTTGGAGAATGAAGGAATTGATACCATTGACTGGCCCACCGGCTCGCCTGACCTAAATCCAATAGAACACCTCTGGGACATTATGTTTCGGTCCATCCGACGCCACAAGGTTGAACTTCAGACTGTCTAGGAGCTCAGTCATGCCCTGGTCCAGATCTGGGAGGAGATCCCCCAGGACACCATCCGTCGTCACACATATATACATTATGCCATTTTGTGCTTTATACTGTGGAGGTATCTTTGCTTTAAGCATCATAATGCTTTTGGTCACAATGTTTATATGTTTTTTAATGATTTGTAATGATGTGAAGTTATTATTATTCTGTTTAGGAGTATTTTCTGCTGGCTTAATCTGTTTCAGCACATCTAAAAACGTCTACAAGAGTGAGGTGCAGTAGATGAAGACCTGCAGCTCCAGTTCGGCCGTTGACCCCAGATGCCACCGTGTCGTTCTCATACTGCTCCAGAGGGATCTGGTCCAAAGTACTCTCAGGGTCCTCCAGGTATGCCTTCCCGCCCCCACCAGCTGCTATCAGCAGAGGCACTGGCTCCCCGTTCTCCATCTACACCCATGCATCCCCCACACCAAAAAAAAAAAAAAAAAAATAGGAGAAAAGAAAAGAAAAAAAATCACCTCAAAGAAGATCTCAAACCACTGTTATCATCTCAGACCATCCCCACTTCCATCTGTGGCCCAGTTCAGACAACTCCAAATGCTTTCGGCATGTCTCAGAAATGCTCGTCTAGACATGCAGAGTGAGGCAGAGACTGCTGTCCACATGCTTTCCTTTAGGCAGTGTCACCCGGTCGAGGGGATGTGCTCGTGGGGGAGAAGAGGGGGCAAAGGATGAAACGGAAATGTTTACCCGAAAAATGAAAGTAGCTCCCCCACCGCCTCCACCACCCCCGGCCCATTCCATAGCAGAACCATCTCTCTCAAAGCCGTCCTCGATGACAGTTGACTCACCCAGGCAGATTTTGTGGGTCAGAGCGTTCCTCTGTGGAGACACAGGGAAAGAGAGAACAGGAGTTGCAGCCAATGTCTAAGGGGCATTTTTCAAATTCTGGGGAATGCTACACATAAATAGGCTATTGTTACAAATGTGCTGAGTGTGGATTCAGAATGTCTATTCCCTTTGGAAATACAGGATCTCTGATGGTGCAAACCTAGAATCCAAACATATAATACAGCAATGCATTCCAGAAAAACTTCTGATTAATAATCTGTGTTTCCACATCACACATGATTTTTCCACCTGGTGATTTATACTCAGGTGATACATATTTTCATTTTTAATCTATACTTTTCTTACACCTGCCCTTTTCACCTGTTGATTTTGTGATGTCATATGATTACATATTCGCATGATGCCACATGATGTCACTTAATCACATGTTGTTACGTGTGATGTGCACTTCATGTGTCATTGCCACAGGAGAGAGGCGGCTGCATGTTTCAGAGCCAGGCGGTGCAGCTGCTGAAAGCTGAAGGACACCCAAGCTGAAAGACAGCTTGAAGACAACAGAGCTAAATCCCACTGAGCTAGAATCGAGTACACAGCATATTAATTTATGTACACATTCTTTCAAGGAACGTGGAGAGAATTTTAATAGTGCAGTAATGATGTAATGACTGTGTAGTTTATGTTGTTCATTCACACTGTTTAACATTTTGGCCTTGCTCATCACTGACACTGGCTGCAGTACTGAGAAACACTGCATTTTTTTTTTTTTGCTCCTACTGTGAATGACAACCGTACTTACCCCTGGGCAAGCGTCTTCACCCTGGTGACCAATCAGAAGGTAGAGGACATCCCCTTTCTCCAGTGGGAAGATGGCTGAGATGAAGACCCCATGTGAACGCTTGTTGTGGTTCTTTGCTCCTTTGCCTCCAGCGGCTCCATAAGCCGAGATCCTGTGGGACAAATGTATGAAAATAGAAAAGCTGAGCATTTGTCAGGTCAGCATAGAGAGTACAATGGTGGTGGCCACCAAAATACAATGCCAGTGCCCGTTTTACTGTCCCCTTCCCTGTGCTTTGGTGTGTTACGTGGCTTTTGTACATGTAATTGTTTTGCAAAGTTGTAAAAGTAAAGTCTCTCCCACAGAATCCACTTTTCTCAGCTGCCTGTAACACCTTGCTGGAATTCCAGCTCTGTTCTCTGTAATAAGGTGACATCATCTCGTAACCTGGCCACACAACACACAGAAAGCTACAAAAGTAAGTTTACCTCTCTGAAACGCCCTGCTCTAGTCTAGCTTGTAAAGGTGGATGGGGTCTACCAGCTTGTTCTACCTGACTTTCAGTATCAGGTTGTAAGAAAAGCAACAGCAGTGTGGGCGTGGAACTTGCAGTGGAATGGCCTTCTGTCAACTGACCGACCAAAATAGAGTGCATAAACTGACCAGTCAGAGTGAACTTGACTCATTGAGAGGTGAAAACCTTAATGGAACATTGCACTGAATATTCTGAGAATGTTTTTAGAACAAATTATTTCTAGCTGTGAACAGTGTGTTCTCCTGTTGTTAAGGTTTTGGCACATAAACAGATCTGAGGTTTTTGTTGCCTAATTTGAAACTTAAATTAATTAAAAAAAAATTAAGAAGTCATTAAACTGAAAAAAAATTAGGAGATTTTTCTATACAGGTCATTACTTTCCTGTACTGATGGAATTTCAGGTTATAATTTCTGTGTGCTAAAAACAGATACCAAACAGAGAAATGAATACCAGCATAAATGAGTTCTTGAGTATTTGAATGGAATAACAGGACTGAGAAATGTACAGTTTAATGGTAAAAGCCATTTATCTGGCTTGTGAAGACAGAGTTGACAGGAATTCGTCCTGCTTTTCTCCCACCAAATCCTGAGGTATGCTCTACTGGAATTAGGATTAGCATTAACATGAACATGAAGTAATATTTACAGTTAAGGGCCATTACCATATCCATGATACAACAAGAGGGAGACTTTCATTTTGGTGCAGCAAAAAAAAAAAAAAAAGCTTACAGACTTTTGAAGGAAATCCAAACGTCTACGATGAACACCAGCTGTGGCTCAGGGCACGTTTTAAACTTTCATACAGTGCACTTTAAAACACTTTGACTAACGAAGGGGGAAAGACTCAGTTAGCTGCACCACCCACTGCCAGATCCTCATATGACAGTGCTGTGTCTTTAAAGGCAGAGGGGTTCGACTGATAGTCTTTAAAGGTCAACAGTCTAGTGACTGAGTGCAAAGAAACGACCATCTGTCTTTCTTTCCGGCTAGTTTCTCGCTCCTCTCTCGCCTCCCTGGCACATCTTAGCAGCTTCTAATGAGCTCCCAGGACTAGCCTGGCAATCACAGCAAATCAGTTCAAAGGCTTCACAGCACAGGGGCCAGATTAAGTGGAGTGCAGAAACAGATTAATCTATGCCTTCAGCCAGTGAGTCATTGGGTACTTGCTGTTTTCAAGAGAAAGAGGGTGTGTGTATGCACACGTTGTGAGAGACGGAGAGAAGGTGAGAAATAGGGAGATGTGAAGGGGGAGAAGGTGGAAGGAAAGCTCATCTTCCAGTGGTTATATGCTTTCCCAAACCTGTTTGCTGTGACAATCAATTTTGACAGCTTTGAAAGAACAAGCTGCGCTCCTACTGTAAATACCCACCGACTACATGGTGTGACAGGCAGTGAACGAGGGAAGAACTAAAACAGTGACAGTGGGTATTTTGTGTAATCTGATCCTCAAACACTGTCATAATAAAACATTTCCAGTAATCCATTACTTGAAAATGAAAAATGAACATTCTGAGGTCTGTTGAAATAATACGTATCTGCAGTGCTTCTTAGACACCAGTTATAAATCAAAACATGTTATTAGTGGATGCCCTACACTTTAAAACTGCTGGTGAATAGGAGAATATTACTAGTGGAACAACAGTGGTGCAGAACACCAGCCTAACTTACACTTGATACCTGTATGAAATGTATTACGTGCTGCATTAGAGCACTGACAGAACCAAAGCTGAGTTACCAAAAGCGGCCTATAGATGACATCCAATTTGGAATTTTTTCCTGTTTGGTCTCAGGCAAAGCAAAATCTACTTGCGAACAAGCACAAACAAGCGCACAATAAGTAGGGTTTTTTTTTTTTTTAATTTTATTAATTATAAAGCTATGTGAAACTATCTGCAGTAATTGTGATACTATGTAAAATGCTGAAGGTGTAATGTAAAGCACTTCCATAGTAAAATAAACTGAAAAAAGAAACAGGTTTTACTGAGCTGTTTGGGTGATACTGTATTAAGTCAGCCTCATTTAGGTTCAGGCAGAATTTTGCCTGACTTGTTTCAGATTTACAATAAAAAAAGTGATGTGGTTCAGCTTAGGTTCGGATTGTATTTGGGTTTGGACCTAAATTTCAGTCCTGATTACAGCTTTCTGACAGCTTTGTGGCTTTAGCCCATCTTCTAAAACAAAGAAAGAGGAAGCCAGTGAATATAACAAAGGTGAACTCATTTTGTCATTAATTCATCAAGTCATTAATTGTGAAGATAATCAAAGTTGTATGTTGATTCTGATAAGATCTTTAGACAGTCTTGATCAAATTTTAGAAAAAATAATTTAAATACATTTTTTTTTTTTTTGCAAGACTTTTCCTTTAAGGCTTTTATGGTCACATAGAGAGTTGAGTGTCAGTACTCAGCTTACTTGTATCTGTTGGTGGCAGGAACCCTCCACATCTGGACTCCCCTGAGACGGCCTTCTTTCCCCACAACCACACTAACATTGGTGTTTCGATAGGCACTGTCACACTGGGCCTGAGTGGGCCCTCGAGGTCCACTTGCCCCACAGGAAGTGAACCACCAGGTCATCTGGTACTCCTCTGAAAGATAATGTTAACATGTACACACTGGTCCTTTTTGTGGGTCACATGAAAATAATCTTGTACAGTAGTGTGCTACAGTTTTAGGCCACCTGAAAAAACTATTTATGTCAGTTAGTTTGTCGTTTTGCTTGCTCGTATATGGCATTGACGTATGTAATGAAATGTTAATGTGGTAACTAAGTGCGCAATTCAGCAAATTATTTCAAGTTAGGAAATCCTAAACTACCTAATGGAAATCGATGATCAGCTTTTATGTCTGTTATCGAGCAACCAGCAATCGCATGAACAAAGACTTAGGGTTAGTTAAGGTTACGGTGACTGTGGTGCTTTAGCTCCTAGTCACTTCTAAAATATCTAAACTCTGCAGTACAACTCATTGTATTTGTCTATGGAAATTTATGGCTATATGACCCCAGTTAACAATGGGTGTGGCTAAAACATCAGAATCATGAGCATTAGAACTTCATCTTTTCTATGTACCTACTAAGTTCTGCATAGAGCAGATGATGGTTCCTTCAGTGTTCGCTTAAATGCCTTTGGTCTGTTTTGCATTCATTCATCTTTAAACGAACCCTATCACAGTTTGTTAGGAAGCAGACTGAGTGTCTCAGTCTGTTTATGTGGACCAGATTGACAGAGAGATGCACCATTCCCAGTTTTTCTCTTTCAATACTGACCCCGATACCTGGACTTCACATACTGACCCCAATACCTGGACTGGGTATCAGCTGAAATCAGTGCTTTTTTATTTTATTTAAATTCTGTATGACTGTATACCTTACTGTGTCACAAGAGGCTGTTATCAAAACAAAAGAGCAATAAAAATAGAAACTAACACAATCAAAAAAAAACATGCAAATGAAAAACAAGAATGAAGTATTACCAAAGGAAAGGTAACAGTTCCTACACCAGGCTTTCATCCGCCACTTTAATCACAGAGTGAGTAGTAGTGCATCACTATTCATACATTAGTCCTCTTATATCAGAACACACAAACCTGCCAAGTGTGAACACACCCCAAACAGACTTTATTTTAGGCCTAGCCAAAGAATATAGTAAGTTTTATTGCTTTCCATGGCCAAGAAACACCCATTATGACAGGAAGAGTATTACATCCAAGAGTATCTATGGTACTTCCCAAGAAACTGCGGGCTTACTGATGAGATAAAGCACTAAATGCAATTTTCTTGGTGGCCTAAGACTTCTGTGAACTTCGGTCCTGAAAAGAAACTTCATTACAGAGGCATTTTATCATTCCATCAAAGTAATTTACTGTACCTGATACAGAAGGCTCAGGAAGGGGGCTCAGGAAGTCCAGCTTGCTGATGGAGTCCAAATCATGATGTTCAAAAAGCAGCGCATTCAAATCTGATAAAACCAGACAGAGAGAAGCCATGAGATAAGGAGCACAAAAAGAGAGGGATAAAAGAATGATGGCATTTGAACATCCCATTCCAGACTCTAAGTTACTGAATGCTCGGAAAACATGGAGGAGGAGGTCTATAAAAACTGTAGAGCGTGACAAAGAGTTGTAAGGAAAGGAGCAAGGAGGATGGAAGATGAGTGCGATAAAGGGGCTGCGATTTAAGAGGCATTATTTAGCGATCAGATATTTCAGGAATTTCACAAAAGCTCTATTGTATTTATGGACAGCAATAAATAATAAAGTCTGACTTGCGGTCAACAGGACCACCGGCATTTGCGGTGGACCGCAGAATAAAAAACAGGTCATCGGTTTAGGTCCGCGCCACCCTTGCTTAGTGCTTTGGGAACGACAAACCGCAGTGTTCCCAGAAATGCTGGACTACGGAAGGGCAGATATGCCTGCCCAACAAATCACATCGCCAATGAAATTAAGTTCATGAGCCGATGTCCTACCTCAAGTACCACAGTCACTCAATGGGAATCTATGACGAGCGCTTTTACAAGAATTGCTTCACTGTGAGATGGGAAGGAGAAGGGAAAGAATTTTCTTATTGACTTCCCCACCTTTCAGAACTAATCAAGCAGGAGCTGCATCATGAGCTTCATAAGAGACACCTCCCACTGCTAACAGAAAAGGAAATTGCATGTGCATGTCTCCCCTTTCAAAAGCGATTTCTCTCTCTGATTTGACATGTAGCAGGAACATTAAGCGGGTGATCTGTTCGTTAGTTGGACTGGCGGCACCTATGCCTTTTGTTTTTCGGTCTTACAATACTGATATATCATTGAATTGATACGATAATACTGACATTGGCAACAACACTAGCTGTGCTTCCCCAGTACTGATGCCAAAATGATAGCTTGGGTACAATTTAATATCCTGAAATGGCCGATAAAACAAAATGGCATGTTACATCCCAAAATTTCTATAAAAAGGAATCAGGCAAATTATAAATGCCACTGTATGAATTTTCCTGGGTGTCAACTCAAAATAGATAAACTGGTCAAAAAGATCTACATATTGAGCCATTCCTCTGTGATCTCACTGTTGCTTTCATGGCTCATTGATAACATACATTTCTAGTAGAAACTCAGTGTTGTGAAACTGAATGACTAAACACTTATTTTCTTAGGCTGATGTCAGACCAAACTTTAGTAATCAGCATTAGGCTTTGAAAGAAGTAGTTACTGAATGACTCACTGTAGAACTGCAGTAGATAATATGTTGCTTGAATAACCTCCTACATGCTTTTTGGCTTAGGTCTGCCAAAAGACGCATTCTAACCAGTGGGGAAATTATTTCACCATCTGTTTTGTCTTTTATTTTAGTTCAAATCTACACCGATCTACACCAATCTGCCCTGAGTGAAACTATAGACTCAGTGTCCATCCCACATTACAGGATACTGTGTTGTAAATATTGCACATGTTTAATATCTATGATTTAAAATCAAGAACCTTAATTACAAGGTGTTAGTTCGCTCTCCACATGTGACTCTAGACAGTTTCTCAAACCTTGGACAATAGCGAGGATTGAGGAGAGGGTAAGAGATCTGCAATTTCAACTAAACTTATCAATCCCAACCGCAACCTGTAGCGGCCACACTGTGTTATTTTACCCACTTTATAACGGATCATCTTAAGTCAGGTCAAGTTTCACAGCAAGCACCACTTTAATTTACTTTGTGTTGTTATAAAAGTGGATTTGATTTTCCTACCTGTGTAGGTTTCAGCATGTTGCTTCTAAATCAGAGCAGAGCCCAAATCAATACCTTAATAAGCGCACCATAAAAGGGAAAACAGCTAGTTTCATTCCTAAATCATAGGGTGTAAAACCGCTTTAGGGAATTGTCACCGACTAAAGTCATGTACCTTCCATGTCAACAACAGAGAACCGTATACATATTTAAAAGGGCATTCTGTGGCTCCTGATTTGATATACTGCAAGATATATAACCATGATACCAATGTAACTGGAATTTTGTTTATTTCATGCAGCACTAATTTGAATCTTTTATGAAGTCCACACTGGTTAAACACTTCATAACCACGCAATGGGCAGGTTTATCAATGCCAATGATTAATGGACCACCCGCAATCCTATACAGATCCACCTGCCTAAATTCAGTGATACAGCGCCCAAGGTCTATTTAAAATCTAATGTATTAAATGTCTGTTTACTGTTGATTTTTTGAGGAATGCACAAACAGCAAATGACTCTGGCACAGGAATAACATAGATGTGATATGCTCTGCTGCTGTCATGATTAAAATTCTTTTCTCTGAAAGCAACTTCTCAGTTTTTTTATTGGTTAATTAATTGTCATGCCATGTTTGCGCAATGTGAAGGACAGCTGGTATTGATAGGTGTTGTAATGAAAAACAAAAACAGAAATGTGAAGTTAATAGAGTCTCATGATCGCAGTGGTACATTTGTGCGTGTATGTTTTATGGATCGAAGGTCACCTGTGTCAAAACATGCTGCACTTAAAGAAATGTCATCCAGCGCAAGATCAGCCTTCGAGCCGGGTGTCCACAAGGCACGCACTTTTATATGGAACCTGCAGTCACAACAAACAATAAAACAAAGGATGAGGATGTGATGAAGACTATTCGACTTACATTCATGTCAGATAACAGCTATGGTGTCCATATTTTTGAGCACAAGTCAAAACATGTGCACATAGTAGACAGACAAAATAATTTCTCTAATTTTGAATGCCAAAGAAAGCCCCTCAGTATTTCCATTACCCTTTTAGGAGGTCAGTGATTTGCAGATTGACATCCTGCCAGTTGTCCTTCCACTGTCCAGCCCTTTCCCACAGGAAACGAGTTGCTTCAGTACCATTTTCCACCAGCGATAGCAGCACTGTGCCATTAAAATCCCCATACAGATACAGCGAGAAGTGCAGCTATACGCCAAAAAAGGTTTAACACAGTAAGAAACTGTTCCAATAAATTTTTCAAAAACTAAGAAAAGAACAAACATTTAATCAAAAAACCCAATTTATAGTTTAAAGTGAGTAGGGGAGGGCAATATTGCAACTTTTAATCAAATGATGTCACTATATGCTTTTCTGAACATACTGTGGCTCTTTTAAGTACCTGAAGAACCACATGCTTTATTACAGTGGGAGAATAATTAGGCCTGTTTAGTTGGAATGTAAAACTGAACAAAAAATGATTGTAGTTGTAAGTTTATTATTTTTCCTTGTAGTACCTTTAGAAGTGGGATTCCAGGCTCTTTTTTTTCACTGCTGGAATTTTTTAAATCTAAATTTCATACCACATATTGTAGATCGTAAAGTGTCTTGATTGATTGTAATACAATATTTTTACCGTATTGCCCACCCTTAATTGTCCTGTGCAGGCTTTAATAATGAAATGTGATAATGTGAAGAAGTTCAAACAACTTAAAAACGGATGGTACAACACCCCTGTGTGTCATAAACATTGTAAAAACTCTTTGGGCAGCAGATATAAACATGTTTAATGGGCCAACAGCAAATTCTCAGGATTAACTGCCTGCAAGATGTTTAGTTCAATAGGATTAATGTAATTGGAGGTAATAAATTAGATGAGTTGTCTGGAAACTTTTGGACACATAGTGTAAGGGCCCTGTTACCAAGCACACTATAAAGTTTACTGAAGCTTTGGTTCATATAGTCAACCATACCCAGTTCCTACCTGGCACTCTTGGCTAGATGCAGTTAAGGGAAGAATCGGGCTTTGAATGGATGCCTCGTTACCATTAGCGCTGCCTCTCACCTTCAGGAACAGGAAGTGACCTTAAGACAAAAGTCACAGTACATAGGAAACAGATTTGTTAATTCCGAATCTACTTACTTTGTAATAAATGCAATCAAGATATGCTGAGTTCCTTTCAACAGGCCAGTCACATTTAAGGGGGAACTCACTGAGTGTTCAGACTTTTTGCATAATTAAAGAATTAAGATGTAAGTCATTCAAAGTGAATTGACTTGAAATGCTCCATTATGGCAAAACTTACTGAGTTGTTTACGGTGGTGGTGACAGAATCCAGATGTCTGGAGAGTTTGAATCCTCTGAAGACTACCTCAGAGACAGTTATTACAGGCTGTGAATATGATGACTGACGCCTGAGACATTGTTTTATGGCACTTTAGAGATGAAGTTTTGGCCTAAAGGTTTTTTATAGCGTGCATGCAGGCAAAACAGTACCAAAAAAAACCGTACAAGTTAATACATTAACTATTTTCTACTATTAAAATTACATGTAAAAACTCGTAAGACACACTTTACTGATTGTTTTAGAAAGTAAATATATTAGCCATATTACCACCATCACTGTAAAGAAATCTGAGTCAGTAAGTTCCTTTACAGTGCACTTACGTGCATGCACAAACATTTTGAATGACGTAACCACTGTAATGTGCATCGGGCATTTGTACAGAATGGTAAGCTCATCGAAAAAAAATGAGTCACCTGTGATTTACACTTTGGCTGAAATGTAACTAGTAGGGTCTAATACCTCCATACGCAGGAATAACAGCTGTGATTTGATTTGGCATGTACTGGATATTGGCAACATCAAAGTTCAGCTCCTCTTGCTTTAAAGAATTGCGCAGTTTGGATGTGAGGGAATAATTTGGTGATCACTTAAGGAATATGAACCTTAGGAACATGTAATACCTTTGAAATAATAGCACAGTTAAATCCTTTATAGTGAGGCTAAGATACAGGATGGAAATGTCCAGCAGACCCCAAAAGTCAAGAGAATTTTTTGCAATGATCAAGTCTAGGAGCAGTCATTAATTTACAACCAGGGCTAAAAGCAGTAAGTGATAATTTACAATCCTAAGAATTTAGGGTGGGGGACCATCTTGAGAGGTCAGAAGTCATATATCTTTTAAATACAGGCATTCTGTTTGAAGGCATGGGTTTCAAAAACACGTTCTATGTATGCATCCCTGATTTTAACCTAGAGATATTGATAACAAAAGCTAGTTTGAAAAAGTACAGAAAAGCACTGTAAAAATATGGAAGCTCTTTACCCTACTGTTGCTATTGAATTCAATCTGCCTGGGAGAATGCTCTTCACCATAGACCTGAAAATAAAGCTTGGAGCCTTTTCTCTTTAACTCAGAACCCAGTGTCTGATGTTATTGTTTAAGAGTCAGTTTATTTTCTAGAAACAGAAGTGTTTTATTTTGACACCTGACTTGGTCAATTAGAGTCGCTACTCCTGTTTGCCAATTATTATCATCTGCTTTGCAACCCTTTTTCCACACATCAAATAAGACATTTACTGCACTGTACCACTTCTTCTCAATCTAGGAATCCTGTCACTCACACCCCGCAGGTATTTATAGCTTAGTCATCCTCGTGCAGCACAATCTACAGGGGACTGAAGTTACTAACATCTTAAACACACAAGATGAGTAATTCTTTGGCCAGTGAGCTTACTAAAAAGGCAAGGATTTTCAAAAAGCCTTTACAGTTTTACATAAAGGCGCTTGTGTGGTGCCCAAAAAACTGCACAAGACTAGGTACAACTCTTTTCAGTGTGGGGTGATGCTCGTTGTCATGAACTTGAGTATTAAAAGGTTTGCAGAGCTCCTCTGTAATCACTCAGACTACAGCAGCTCCCCTAATATAAAACGATCCAGCTTAAATAGGGCCTGTTCAATAAGAGTTTCTCCCTCATAGCTCACTAAAACAAGTGCTGAGATTCAATCAAAAGAGTGGACAAGCTTACAATCACAGCCACGTTTGTTTTCAGGAGACATTTAATTTAATTTAAGCTGAATGAATAATGGTTATAAATGTTCCAGTGATGGAGCCAATGCTTAGACCAGGGACCGTAAAAAGATTTAACCAGCCTGACCGTTTCAAATGAAAACAAATATGGTACAGTAATTAGTGTAGCCTGCTAAATTTTACATGACTGTACACCCATACAAACATAAATTCTACAATGTGTTTGTTTGTAGCTATTTTGTCGTTTCCTACAATGGATTTATTCCATATGATCAAAAGGAGAAATGTACTAGGTAGCTATGTCGGACATACATTTTGCCAGACTTACCACTGTGTTCAGGTAACTTTGATGTTTAACTATTGCAAACAATTATCACAACATTGATGTTTGTCATAATTAAAGGCATTTTTGCATTTAAAAAATTGAGCAGTACTAAACAGCCCACTAGGGGGCAACTGCCCACAGTTTCAAAGTCACTGGCAGCTTTTTTAAGGTGCAAAATCCAGACTAAATGTTAATTAAATTTACTTTTATTATTTTAAATACATATTTTAATGTTAAACTGCAAATATGTAGTTACGTATGTAATCACAATTCACTCTGGAACACTTTCAACCTCTGAGGGGCTAAGGCTGTCTGGTAGTTTAAATGACTTTCCTTGCAAGCTTGTCAAAACGGCTTTTCCTTCATGTTCTAACAACACTTAGTGCCTCAACAAAGGAGAAAAAACATCTGATACCAGAAACCAGTCTTAGAAGCAATCTTGAAAGGACAGACCCTCTTAGACTTCAACATCCTAAAAGGGAGAAGTAGGACTGTCTATCTCTCTACATTTAGCAGAAAGACAAGAGCTGACATGTTTCCACTCAAAGCAGATCTCAGCTGGAGCTACAAAGCTGGACACCAGCCGGCCAGCCATAAAGTGAACGGCTGCACTGCATGCACCGAAACCCAGTTTGACTTGCCAAATATCAAGCTGAGCTGCATAATACTGAAGTGTTCTCAGCTGGCCCTTAAATCACTTCAACCATCTCCAAAGGATATTTCATTAAGTGAGAATTCCAAGTGGTATCTACAGAAAAAGCCAATCATTTTCCCAATAGAAGTTTGGAAAACATGGTGCATCTGTGGGAAAAGTCCCATCAGTGACATCCATAACTGAAAATACAGGCTTACACGGTATATGTAATCTGAGAAATGTGGAAAGAAATTTGGGGATCATCTTTTCATTCTCCGTGAGCCCTTGGAGACCCTATGTCACCTTCTGTCAAGAACAAAACACACTTTCCCACTGAACAGATCTTCTTCTTCCAAGAGCTGAGGGATTGGAGGAGCTGCAGAAAATTGCCCCTTTATTGATTTCAGATTCAAACATTTATCTACTTGTGATTCGATTCTTGATTCAAATGCCTATAATTTTGTCTGGCAAAGCTTTTTCAGCATGCCTAAGCCAATTATACTGATTTGTGGCATGCGTTTTGATGCTAATCATTGATCATACCACAAATGTAGGCATTCTGATAATGACTACAAATGAAGTCTAGAGCAGATAGCCATCAACTCTTGTTAGCTAGACAATAAAAATAAGCACACACCATTTAAAAAAGGGATGGGAACTCAAGTCAGTAATTTTCCTATCAGTAATTCATGATTCTAGCTACCTAACTGCCTGATGCTGTGGTTGGTGGTGTGTGAGGCTCAGCGGTTAACACCTTCACTCACCAAGGAGCTACCACCCCATGTGGGAGACGGGGGCAAAATCCCAGTCTAGGTAGCAAATGCTGAGCTACATCAATAAGCGTCCATAGGCAAGACCCCAGACACTACACTGGCCTACCTGTAATACGAATAACCTTGTAAGTCGCTCTGAATGAGAGCGTCAGCTAAATGCCTGAAATGTAAATTAAGCTGAATGCAGGTCAAATTACCAGTTCAACATGATAGCAATGGTCTCTTATAGCCTTCTCAGAGCACCAGGCGTTCCCAAACCTGTTACTAATGCCAACCATAAAACATTGCAAGAAGATTTAACCAGCCCAATTGTTTAAAATGCAAACAAATACAGAACAGAAATCAGTGTAGCCTATTAAGTGTCACATGACTGTACAACCAGACAACACAATAAACTAGCAGTCCTTTTTTCAAAAACCCATTTATAGAGCTTTGTCAGACATGCAGTTTGCAAAACCAATAACTGTATGCAACCTATATCGCTGTTCATTTTTGATGTTTTATTTTTGTGAATAATTATCATGAAATTAATATTTGTCACTTAAAAAGATTGTTTTATAATCAATATTTGCGCAACAACGGCTTCTTAAAGCCTTCCCTATTTACATGTAAACATAATATCATAGCCATCTACTAAATATCATGATTAGTCCATCAGATACATAAATTTCAAATGTGATACATTTTAGCACGATTAATTATATGTAAATATAAATAACTGTCCTTCAAGATTTTCTTGTTCATTGTAGGCAACAATTAGTTGTTAGTTTTACAGCCATACCACTGGATGTGCTTTCAAATCGGTGTACTACATGTTTGATAGAGTCAAAGTCGAGCAACAAGTTTAACATTTTGAAGTCCCATAATGTCTTCATGAATGCATTTACCATTTTCTTTTAGTTATACTGCCTTAACTCAGTCATCCTGTTCATATTTCGCTTGTTGTAACATACTATAACCAGGGATGTCACTCAGAATGGTTTGCCATAATTACATTTTATTTTGCCAATTTTCTTCACAGAGCATGCCGAACATGTCATACATTGCCATCATAAGACAAGAGACGACAATATGCATATCATCATCACTCTACATTTTTATTCCGGACAAACGTTATGCGAATGATTCCGATGGTGAACAGTCAGACTGCTGATGTGTGAGGCGGTAATCGTTTGTCAGGCCCACAGTCACACAAAGATATTTAACCCTGATAGTTCCCTAAGTGTCAGTACTACAATAATTACATTTCTTAATACTACGCTTACTTACGCTTAATATATGATTGTTTTCAAGTTTTGAAACACTATTATTCTGCTGTTAGGATGCTGCACATGCTTTCTCATTAGACTTTAACCAGTGAGTGCAAGTGAAATGGCTCCAAAGTGGCCAGCAGTTTCCAGCTCACAGTAACGAAAATATGGCATTCAGTGCAAATGCATAATCAGTGCAAAGGTTCTGCAGATTCAGCAAATATACAAATAGAAACACCACCTCTAAACAAGCACACATGTGTTTTACTGTGCTCAAATTATTCTAAAGTTCAGAACGTTTTTATTATTATGTATATTTTTAACATTTGCAGTCCTGAAATCAGCTGCAGCCCCCACAGCACCTCCAGTTCCCGCATCCCTGAGTAAAACTAAGGACTGTGGAAAATGATGCCAGTCAGCTTAAATAACTGTGACCATCTTGAGGGTGCTAATTTAACAATTTTGACAGGTAAAAAATATTGTATTTCTTAAGACTAAAATTAAATTGTGTGATTAACAAAACAACATGAATCGCTCACCACTTTCGGATGACTTATTCACCTTGAGTATTTTGGAGTGTTGTTCCTAGAAGGTCAGTGCTTTCGGACAGTTGTTCGCCACTGGCCAGCATCCAGGAAGACTGTCTATCAGAAGCTGACCACCCACAGGAGCCTGACTCAAATGAGCAGTATGAACCCAAAGGCAATCTACCTGCAAAGACAAGGTACAGACTTTATAGAGCACAAGACAGATGGTGAACTGTGAGCAGGCGAACTCTGTTCTATGTATGGTTTCAGTAATAGTTCTTAAATAAGGTTCAGTTAATGACATTTAACAGTCTGTATATCAATTATAATATAGCTGAAACATACCACACTAGTTAGCCTACCAGTTCAGTTATAGTCAGGATTATTCATTAAGGTGCGTTAATAACAGTTAGCAGGTCATAACCACCTTCACATGAAAACTTTTTTTTTTTTTATTACATCAATTAACTTCCACAATGTGTAAATATTTAATGATGAATGGAGTAATAAATGATCTCATTACTACATATTAAAGTTAAAAGTATATTTTCCTTCTCACTTAAAGCTTCCAATGCAGAGATAAAAGACTTGATGTGAACAATGACACCAGATTCCGAAAGGCACAGACCAGACTATTAAGTACAAGTTATTAATTTTTTTGTGTCTGTAAAAAACAAGAAACATTCACTGAACAAAAACTCATTAAACTCGAGCCTCCAACATTAATAAATCCATCATTAATTCTGTCCACTCTTTACTTTTGCAGAGCAACACTGTTCCCGAAACTCATTTAAAACATTATTAAAAAATTAATCTCCAAACAACTTTGTACATTTAATGAATGGACACACCATACAAACTGACACCATCAGATAAACGGTACATAATGCTTCATTTTTTAAAGAGCTGAGAAATTCAAGCTTCACTCTTGATTCATATCTGAAAACATACAGAGGAGTTCCTGTTTAGCCTTTGACTATAAGAAGGATTCTAAGTCTGAAAGGATGTGAAGCAGTCAAGAAGCTGCGGCAGAAAATAGACAAAAAAGAAGAACATTTTGCACAAGAACTCTGAAACTGGACATCTGAGATGTGAAGTACTGTTTTATGAACTAGGGAGTCAAACTTTGGGTTTTTTGGACTGTAAGCAGCAGAAAATACAAAATGACTGAACTTTGGAGGTTCAAAAGAATGGGAACTGTGATAAAGGCAATAAGTGGACACCCTGAAAGCTATGATATTATATTAAGCTGTTGAGGTTTCTTTGTCATTTTCTGTATAATTATTGGTGTATTTGAACTTAATTTCCAGTTTAAGGGAATATGAATTAAACAAAATGCTTCCTCTCTAACTTTTGCACAGTGCTGTCCATTTCCATTAGCTTTACATACATCAACATACTTTGGATACATAGGGCACCAAACAAAGTACCGAAGTACCTAAAAAAGTCTTTTTAAATCAAGACAGCTGATACTGTTCTGCATCTTATGCCTGGACTCATGGTTGTTCAGTCTTAACAGCGCACTCTGACAGCGCAAGGGAAGCACTTTCAGGTTGGCTAATCCACTGCCTTTGGTGAAAGGATTAACAATTTATCATGCCCTAAAACTTTAATACAGCTAATGTGTGTGGCGCACAGTCTGCTAGTAACTCTGTGGTCTCTCCACATGCTGTTCCGCCACACCACTCCACACACTTTAACTGTGCGTGCTCATTAAAATGCAAATTGGCCATAGTGATCTTACAAATCTTAAAAGGATTAATCACTCACAGGCATCCATCCAAATGAATACTTCAATTATCATAAATTAAAACAAAAACCCATCTCATGTTTCGAAAGGAGTGCTGGAGCTTTTGAGGAAATGCAGGCGATAAGAGCGGAAACAAACGTTTAAATATAAAAATGTAGAATAAAGAATGATGTAACAAAAAATGCTAGCATCTTATTGGCTGATAAACTGTAAAATACTTAACGTATATGCACACTTATACACAGAAGCGGAATCTTCAGTTAAATGATGAATATTTTCAACTTTAATTGTGTAATAAAAATGTGTTAGGTTTACAAACGACATCTCACTGGATTTTTGTCTTTGCAGGTCAGTATACAAATTAACATTTAGAAGTGTACTGTCATTGTGCTATGGTTGCCTAGCCTCAGTTTTGTCTTAGCAAGGCGGTGACTTTCACAGACCTTCACCCCTTATTGCTCACTGGCAGCTCAACCCAAAGTCACAATATTATACACACCTGGAGCTACTGTGTCCAAGTGATACCAAACATTCAGGGAAAACTATTTTATTAGATTATTTTATTTTAAAAAATTCTGCCAGCAGAATAGGTGTCAGTGGAAAGAGGTAAAAGATATATATATGTATATATATATGTCAGTACTATATCACACCATATGCAGTCTCTCTTCCTGCCAACCTTTACTTTCCAGTCTGAAGAACTGTTGCATGTGGGAACTAATACCAATGTTATCTCATCGTTTGTCTCTTGTCTCCTGCATCTTCAATATTCTCTCATGTGGGGACTAAAGGTAGGAGGCAGACTGTAACAGTGACTCAATATCTCCTCTTATTTATTTGACCCTTCAGGTACAAAGTGTTGTTATGAGAAGGCTGAATGGGTAGCATGCTAACTTTAGTAAATATCTTTGCAACAAGATACATAGATGTCTTTTACATAGCGACACAACTTTTAGTTTATAATTTTTGTTAATAAATTTTTTTAAATAAAAAATGTTACATATTGATTGTATTGATCTTGCATATGGGCCCTTTAATGCACTGAGATATTAATGCTTCCTTGAATGGACCGTAGAATGTAATACTGGTCGGTATGGCCAGGTATTAGTGTGTTTATATAGTAAACTAAAATCATAAATATACCATATGTGTTTAAACTGATGATTACATGAGTCTTAAAAGTTTATATTGTATCTTAGTGTAAGATGCAATGCAATATATATTCTGTTGTTATACTTCTCAAATAATACTGTACAATAATCGCCACAACCTAGGCTAGCTTTGTCTCAGTGTACCTCAGCAGCTCTTGAAAACTGCAGGCATCCGCCCTGTTCTTCTCTGTAATTCTGTAAAGCCATGTGTGACTTCTTGGAGGGTTTTGGATGAAGTAATTGCCTGTATCATTAGCTTGTGGAAGTCTGCTTTTGATTTGGTAGATCTTTGTAGTTGTGCTACAATAGTTGTCTGAACTGCGGCCTTTATTTTTAATAGAAGGTCAGTCTAGGGGGACCAATAGCCTATTATAGTCTCATACATATGACTAAAAAGGTACTTCTCATCTTGAATAATAAAACCACATATTTATTGATAAACCCACTTATTAAATTACTGGAAATAAATAAAATGAACATCCTTTATTGATAACATAGTAATTGGCTAATTATTTAGCCTAATCTATCATGCTAATTGTTAGATAGGTCCTTTTTAACCTTACTGCGTAACCCTACACATCAGTTTAAATGTGTTTTTATATGCATATTTACCAGCAATATCTTTATATTTTAAAATTTATTTTATTTAAAGTTAATCTTTTTCACATGCAGTCATTTTGGAATTTCTGAAAGGCTATGTAGAGTTTATGGTTGTTCTGTTATGTCATTTTGTATTGTTTGGCTCTTCAAAATGCAAAAAACTTGCTCAACCATCAACATCACAGGTAGATTTAGTAATTACCAACATCACCAATAGTGAGAACCCAATACATTAATCATGGTTTTACTGCACTGTATGATGAATGATAGAAGCTGTTTATGTTAAGCGTAGGAAGAGGGTTCCCTACAGTCAGTATTATTATACTGTTTATCTTTATATAGTTTATATAGTTTATCTCACCTTAGGACTGAGAAACGTTATGCAACATTACTCTGTCAAAAGGCAAAGTTTTTATTCTCTCAAAACACTTAACCAGACTCACCGCAGATGAAGCCCTCATCCTCCCCTAGAGGGCAGTCAGTGTGGAAATCACACACTCTGCTCTTATCTATACAGTCTCCCAAATCACAGCGAAAGCCTGAGTGCTCCTCGCAGTCTGGACCCAGCACTAAATCACCATTCTCTAACAGAACCCAGAGGAAGAAAGAACAGATTTAGTGCACAAGTCACAAACATGAATCAGGCTGAATAATGAAACACCTTCAACCAGGGATTAAAATTAACTGATGTCATCAGATGTTGATCATAATGGGTCTTAACCAAACAGTAAAGCAAAAACAACTACATGGTATCACCTCAATCAATACCCAGGGCAAGCAAAGAGTAGTAGGGATATAAAAATGCACTGTGAATTTCAGAATATTACAATTGCTTACAATTATTAATAATACGTGTGTGTTCTCTCTCTCTCCAACTCTCTCCCGCTCTGTCTCTTTCTATCTCTCTCACACACACACACACACACACACACACATATATATATATATATATATATATTGGGGGGATAAATTGTGCCATAACCTTCACACAGTCAACAGTTTAGTATGTTCAATTCTGCAAATAAACAGTCTCTGTGTATAAAAGTGTTCTTTAAGCAGGGACACCCAAACATCTGCATGACATATGACTGAAAAGGTTGTTGAAAATAGAATATCCAAGTGTGTCTATTTCACTTGTACTAAAGCCAACATTCACTCAAGTGGTGCATGTTATTCGAGGTAATCTGGGTAATGCAGTCCTGAGGACCATTGTAAACCACTCTTTTCTTGAAATCAGCTTGGTCTACACTGGGAACCAAACAATTTAGGTTTCAAGAATGCATGCATTTATGAAATTACATTCATTTCTAACCCTAGTATGTAGGACATTACCCAAAGATGTCCTAATATATTACTAATAGCTGGACTGCTAGATTCATAGATTAATAGATACAGTGGGTGGGAAGCCTCATCAAGAACATTTTTGTGGGCCTGGCGTTTTGTGGCTACTTTAACATACATGTCTAAAAGCTCAACATACACACAAAAGCTAAAAGTATTCTCCAGTATCTAGAACCCTACACAGAGATATAAAAGACTGCAAATATGTACATTGATACTTTAATAAGAGAATGAAGCAGCTAATTTGGCTAAGTAGTGGGACAGTGGTGTAACTTGTTCCTTGTACATTTTATTGTTTCTGAATAAAATATATAAAATTATAAAATTCATAAAATTATCAAGTTGCACAGAAACTGATATTCAGAAATCCTAATTCCTTGCAACTTGCAACATGCGATTAGTCATATTAAAGGTTCCCTGTTAAAAAGCCAGCCGAAATAGTTAATCAAACTGAATCATTGTGAGTTGAGAGATTTACACCCTTAGCCTGCAGCTGGAGACTCGTAACTCATTTTATCTGAGAGATCATTAACAACAACTCACCTAGGTCACAGTCCTTCAGTTCCAGTGAATCAATGGCCAGAAATCCAACATCATGACCACTACATGAAGTGTACTGCACCGTCACCTGGAAGGGCTCATCCAGTTTACCGATTGGCGCTTCCAACACCTCCCACGACACCCTGGTTCACAAAGGTTACAATCACATGTTGCACACATGAATGCAGGTTTAGACAAAGAACTAATATACAAGGTTAAGCTGCTTTGGATTCACCAAAAACAATTCATAACCAATGTGCTGCGATATCCCCATCCTAACCTTTAAAAGTCTTTGGGCAAAGCCTGAATAATTTGACTGACTCTCTCAAAATGTTACACTGACATTTTTGAAAGCTGACATCTTGCTTGGATTTGCTTCCTAATTTCAAATGCCCATTTGCTAAGCATTCCTTTACACAGGGCTTGAAGTTCAGCTTAATTTGCTGCCTAGAGTCTAATGACAGAAGGAAATGCTGAGTGAGCCCAAGCGCAGGCCTAGAAGAGCTCACATCACTCAAAAGCCTTTAATGCTTAAACCCCTGCATAAGAGGCCTGTCATACAACCACACTGCAGAACCTCATTTAGCTGCAAGCTCAGCTCAGGAAAAGTGTTCTCAAATCAAACAGGGCTTTTTAAATTATATTGTGCATACATCCTTGATGGATGTGTTTGTATCCTGTCCCAAAACTGAAGCTATATAAACTGAAATAGTAATATACAAATTGATCAGAACGATTTATTAAATATATTTGAATGTCTATCTATTTTTTTAATAACAACTGTTAGTATTTCAACTGAATGTAATCTGAAATCCATATGAAATGAAGTTGGATTCTGCAAGGAAGGCAAAATATAATAAGGCGTCGGTCACGTAAAATGGTTTAATGTAATGTAAGGTGCTTAGCGAGTTAGCCTAATACTGGGCTTGACATTTCCATAATTATAAATATCAAATCAATTATCAAAAAAATGATACTGTCAGACTGTCAAAACAGTTTGGTCTGGATTTGTTTTAGATGTAGAAAATTTCATTGCTCTAAAGTGAAGATTCTGTACTCATTAGTCATCGCAAGTACATATATATTTATGAATGCAGATGAAGTTTAGTTTGATAGTTATGGTATGAGGTGTCATTGCAAAACAGAAGAATGGAACGTAGGCTGGAGTTCTTCTGCTTTGCACTAGAAGGCCAATCCTAACAGTCAGGCAGAACAAGTCTGTAGACCAAATCCACCATCACAAGACAGACCAGGATGTTTTATTTTTACTTTTGTAGCACTCCTGTGTTACGAGATGACATCACCTTGACACCAGACAAGATGGCTGGAATGCTAACAAGTTTTAGGCAGCTGAGAAAAGTGGTTTCTGTGGGAGAAAGTTTCCCTCTCTGGCATGCACTCTGGGCATTGCAGATTTACAAAATGCTACATAGCACACTAAAGGAAATGGGAAAAACTGAGAATGTCTTAAAAGGCCTAACAATGAAAATTGACTTAACAATAGGAAACAATGAACAGCTTTTCAAAGACTGTAAAATAATAAGTAAAAGTAAGAAGCCAAACACGACCTAAACCCTGTCAAATGGAGTGCCAGCGGTTCATTGTGACAATGCCCATGGACTCTTTAACTTCTAGACTCTTTAATCTGCTGGCTGAAAAGTTTCTGTACATGCTTGTTTATGTTGGTCAGGATAAAATGTGTGGTACCTTACTATCTATCACTGCACAAATTATGCACAAGGCTTCTTTTATTGACAGATACAACATGATGAAAATGTGAAATGCACAAGCTTATTCAGATTGGCAAGGACTAATGATCAATTGGTTGAATCAGAGTAATGATAAAACACATCTGACATGCCACTCATATTCCTATCACAAACTATGAATCCAGTGATTTGAATTTACCATTTTATCCTGCTGTCCTAATTTTTTGGAATTAGGTTCTTATTTTTAATACAATTTGCTTTGTGAAACAGACGGTATACGTGCAAAACCCATTTTTTGTTGAAGCTAGGTCTAAACAGTAAATATCAGGTCTGCTGACCTTTAGAAACTGCTGACCTTTAGAAACTATCCTGGCAAACAGTCCATCTCCTTTTATGTCCCTTATTGCCTTCAAACACCTGTGCCCCATGACTCACACATTTAAGCGCCAAAGTGCTCAAACACTTTTCACAGTGCGTTGCAATAGAAAGTCTTGTAAACTTTGGAAATTCCCTTTTTATTATAGGGTTTTATTATAAGGGTTATAATCTAATCATATCAAGGAAAACTGTTGTTACTAAGGGATAAAGTCTGGACACTCCATACAATCTAATAAAATTAGAATAAAACATTCTAAAAGCACTTATAATAATCATTTAGGTTACAATAAGCTTAATAACAAACAATGAGCACCAGCAATAATCAGAAAACTGTGAATATTGTTTTTAAAATGCCATTACTTCACCATATTTGTCAGTTAGGTCTGATATTTCTGGTGCTTTGTGTATCCTGCAAATGGTACAATGTTTTCAATAGGACTGAGAACATTAATGTCTTAAAATACAGCTATTCTCCTGAGAAGGCCTAAAAATAGGGTCACTTCTGGATTGTGTGTCAGTGTAACCTTTTTTCCACCACATGCCTAACTTCAGTTTGTGAGTAATAACCTAAACCTGATTTATATGAAACAGCACTCCATGAAACCTGTGGCGCTGGGCCACACAACCCTTGAACAGTGAACGTCATCTTAAACAGCCTCAGTCTATAAGTGCATTGGCTCCATTATGTTCCTACTGCTCCTTCACAAATTGCATTGCATCACAGCCCATTTCTAGTCCTCTGTCAAAACCAATTATTCACAAAGGAGTATTGAGGTCTACTTTTAGAAACAAAATGCTTTCATCCATCTCAGAGTAGCGGTGCCCAACACAAGAAAATCGATACAGAGGATATTTCCATAACAAAAGGCTTTGCGATGACATTCGTCTCCTCTGTTCACAGAACAGTGGCTTTATCTCGCTCTACTGCTAAACAAGGCATATGTCAGTGTATTGCTGCTTGTTTGCACAACTTGCTCTGTTATAAATCAATCATTTTCGTATAGAGTAACAAACAAATCCAGCAAAAACAGCTGATAACTTTCGCCCTATTCTGAGAAGATTATATTTACGTTAAGATCCAGGATAATTTACTCATTGAGAGGTGCTTCTCAGTGCCTCCTCTTTCCTCACCACAGTTGCCTCTGGGTGGCACTGGGACCCAGTTTCCTATTTCAACGCCTGTACATTAACTCTGTGTTTTTCTTTTCCTTTACATAAACTACTTTTCTGTAAAGATGCTTTGAGACAAAGTTGTAAAAAGCACTATACAAATAAATAAATATTGATTGATTGATTGATTGATTGATTGATTGATTGATTGGCTGACAGGATTCGTAGATTGAGGTGATACAGTACAGTGAATGTCTTATTTAATGTGTGGGAAATGGGCTGATGTCAGAGCAGATGTTAATGACTGGCTAAAAGGAGTGATCACAGTTTTCGCATGCCAAAGGCCATAGTGTGAAGGAAGTAGGAAGTGTGTGGAAGTCATACACGTCTACTTTGCAATCAACGGTGCAATATTCTAATAAGAGTGGCTAAATATTGATGTTGCCTACCTCCAAAAACTCGTTAAGTCAATGCAAAACTGAATCACAGCTGGTTTTCATGCTTTTGGGTTTAGTACAACCTACAAAGTGCATTTCAGTCACAGGTGAATAATTTGTGTTCTGTGAGCTTATCTGAGAATTGTATGTATGCCGTTAATGACTCATGCATGCACTGCAATAGACAGCATATTTACCAGGCAACAGTAAACGGGTAAGTTGTGTACGGTTAAGTTGTTGAGAGAAAAGCTTGCAAAGTAATTTTGAATATATTACTTCTGAGAATGAAAGCCTGTGAGTTTGCTTTACAGCTAATACAATTCAAGAACCAAAGAAATGGACTAAAGTCTTAATTAACTGGTATTTATGGTAACAAGAAAACAAACAGACTTTGTATAGCTTTTGAAGGGCCAGTCTGAATCCTAATGTGAGCTTCGGAATGTTACAGCGACCTTTCTGCCAAACTGCTTTTGAACAACCAATTTCAGTACAACCGACTGCCTCCAGTGAAAGAACTCAAAACTAAAAAGCAAAGTCGTGTGAAGAAGATGCTGACCTGACTCCGTCCTGTTTGGTGCTGATGAAGGCTGGTGACTGGATGACTCCAGACTCAGTGAGTTTTACCGACACAGACAAGTTTCCCTTTCTTGGCTCTGGTTGGAAGCACGCCAGATGGACCTGACACAGCGGTCCGCTGCTCAGCACTACAGGACTAGTGATGTGAAAAGTGCAAATCCCAGAAGCCCTCAGGCCTGAGTCAGGCTTCAAAATCAGAAAATGACCTACAACAAGAAAAACATCTTTCATAACAGCCAGCTCTCTCTATGACACATAGGGGTGGATAATACAAACTCAAAACTGTACTGAAATATTTCACTATCTGGACAACAGCAATGTGAAAACACTGAAATAATAAAAATAATAATGTTACCAATAACAATAATATTAATGCTAATATTAATGCTAATAATAACAATAATAATAGTCAGTGACATGTAAACAAAGTTATTTAGGGTGGGGTGTGAAGGGTGGTTTTACAATAAAATGTTATGACATATGACCTTATGATTGTTTTAAAAGAATCATAACACTACCAAAACTATGCCAAATGTTTCTAACTCATTACTAACTCATTACTACAATTTTAGCTCATTTTGAGCAGAACTCAAAAACAATAGAGAGTACATGACAGGTAAACACAAATATAAACAGTTGTACACACATAAACTTTTTTTCCATTAAAACACAATGTTCAAATTCTCTTAAATTTCCTTCATTTTCCTTTTTTTCCCCCTGTATTAGTAGAGTTTTGACTAATTTGATACAATAGTCAGAATAGCATTGTAATTATGGCTTACTCCCATGTTCTTCCTTTCATCTCAAAACACTCTAAATGACTTTACAACACAATGACTACACTATGCATGCAAAACTTCAGTAGAAAATCTGCATAATTCCTATTTTAGTTGTACAGCTTTATGTTAAATTGTTTTTTTGTTTTTGGTTTTTTTTTAAGGCGGGGCTGTCTGTGTTGTGCATTTTTATTTTTAGAATTATCACAATATCCATGAAATTGCAAAATTCATATCATGTGACAACACAAAGACACTACTATATATATCAATAAGAGGGTAACAATACAGCATATTGTGTATTGCTCAATACAAGCATCTCCATTCAATGCAAGTAAATAGAGTTGCCATTTGAATTCTGTATCTATTGCATAAAGCTTAATATAAAAGAAGCAAGTCCACAATGAGGGCAGACTCTCTGCTCTCTGAAGAAATCACCTCCTACTCCTATCAAGAACATACAGCATACTCATTCTAAGCATATATAATCAAATTAAATAGTGCTTTTAAAATTACCTAAATATGATCTATTAAGTAGTGTATCATACTAAAATGTGTGTTTTAATAAACAGAACATGGAATCATTAACACGATATCTTTAGGCATATTTTTTTTAGGCACTGATGTTTCTGCTGTATAGAATCCATTACATGGAGATATCACCATTCTGTATTCAAATTGTGAATCATAGCATCTCTAAACTTCACTTGTTAGCATGAGTAATTAGCAGATGGTAACCCTGCCATTATTTACACCGGAAGAGGCAACAAATAACAACTTTCAGCGCTATTACCATGAATTGTTGTTTAAATGAAGGGGGTCGAACTGGGTTCCTACCCATAATACAAGTGCTCAGATATTATGAGATTCTACATAAAATGGCTCTAATTACAGCTGAATGTTAAAAGGCAACGAGACACTATAAAATGCTACCCCTTGAACCAGTACCTTTAGAGTCTCCAACAGAGTGATCTGTGAATGGTTGGGAACCTCGTCTACCGGGCCTGTGTTGCTGTGGTGATGTGACATACCAGTCTCCACCAGCGCTGTGATTGGACACGCTCCAGGAACATGGAGATTCAAAATTGCAGGAGGTAACTGCAGGGGGTGGAAGCAGAGCCACATTACAGTGAACATATATAGACCTCACACTCCTCACACTGCAGCTCAGCTACAAAAACCTTATGGGGATTTTCTCAATATGCTGTAGCCACAAGCAGAGTGAAAATCTTCATCAAGCAAACATGTTGTTTAATATAATTAGTGCATGTCTTGTAGTCAAGCATGCAGTACAAACCAGCAATAACATCACAGCCCTATATTGGATGCAGGGAATAACACACCTGGAGTGAGAAAAAGGTTTAAGGCTGGCCTGTGAAGGAGGTAACTGAAGAGCATAGTGGAAGACTGGAGACTGTGGTTCTCCTTATTTGTAACAATGTGAACAACAAAATAATAAACTGAATCTGCCTTATTTCAGATTTGGGTCGCTTTTGTACATAGTACTGAAGTCTGATACTTTTCTGATATGCAGCATGTGATCCCTGTCTAAACAGACAAACCAGAATGAATCCAGCTTTCATAAATTTTCCATCTGAATTTTTCACACTTTTGTCCGCTCAGAAACAACCATGTCATGAAGTACGTGCCGCTGCATTTACACTGCTCTGGCAAGTCAAACCACCACAATCTCTCCCCATCATTAATACCACAACGCATTGGTTTCTACCCAACACTGCCAGGCTGTGCATGATAGGCCTGTCACATCAAGTTTTTGGAATAGATATTTATGCAAATTAACCTGGCAAACGCAATCAGGAGCGAGGTGCCATTGGGGTGATTTATGCCCGCATGTCAGTGTATTAAACATTAGCTCATATGTTGAAAAATGATTGCTTTGATAGGAAAATGAGAGGTTGGAATACTTAATGCTGACTGCAAGGAGTACTTAAAAATACTAGTAATAAAAGCATTCATTACATTAATAATGAATAGCAAGACAACAATTTAATTAGATTCCAACTGGATAACATCCAGATGCAGCCAGCTTAAGAAGGAGGATGCATTCATGTCTGTTGATGCGCCAGAGTAGTGTACATACAGCAGAACAGGCGATAAATGGTTTAAACACATAAGCAAAGTGCTTTCAAGCAGGAAGAAGCAAACTACCAGCTATTAAAAACCATTTTTACATCAAGGATACAAAAAAGAGAAGCCAAAGAGTGGAGGATCGTTACACAATTAAGACAGAGATTCACCACTTCAATTCTTATTTTACACTTTGTCCAGCATCACTGTAGGGCTGCACAGTGGTACAGTGGGCAGCGCTGTTGCCTCACACCACGAAGGGCCTGGGTTCAGTTCCTAGCTGGGGCATCCAGGATGAATTGGAGATGCTAACTTGCCCCATTGGTCTGAGCGAATGTGTATGTCTATCTGTCTGTCTGTCCTATGATGGATCGGTGGCCTGTCCAGGTGTTTCCTGCCTTCTGCCCTTTGAATGCTGGGATAGGCTCCCGTTTTACTGGCCTCAGTTTGCCCTTTAAGTTCACACAGGTTAGGGCTCAGTGTCACCTAAAAGAAGTCTATTAATCTAATGGAAAGGCAAAGAACAGCCGTGTATGTTGGATGAGCATACCAGATGTTCAGCACATGTGAGTCTGTTCGGGAGTGTGGTCTGTTCATAGTGATGTCATACATCTGTCTATCATCTGTCTGTCCAGAGCCATGTCAAAATAATTGGAATGAACAAATAATCAAATCCGATTGTCGTGGTAAATCAAACCTGGCCCGCTTATTACATAGTTCTACCTGGGAGTGTAGGTGAGGGTATAGAAATTAAAAACATCGGTTCAATAGGCCAGGTTAGAGCTTTATATGATAATAAACTTTATGTGGAATGAGACCAAAAGGTTGTGTAACTGATGATATAAGCAGATATTTTTAATTCCACGTGTGCAAAAAAGTGTGTGCAGTATGTACACTGATGGTTTATCAGCAAAGTCAATTACTAAGACTTACAATAGTCAATGAAGGCAATGAAGGCACCCAGAGTCTGCATGGGGGTCTTTCAGTGGGGCAAACCCCCACTAACCAATCATATCCCACTATATATATATATATATGCCCTTGCCATGTGCCCTGGATCTAAAAAGGCTACATTAATTGGCCCAGTAGGGTTTTAATGCATCACTCTGTACTAGGTGCTGTATAGGAATGTGCTGTTGTTGTAAGACGAGCAGATTTCCTAAATGTGTAGACATTTGATGATATGCTGTAAATGTGGTTCTCCTGTTGATTCTCTCCTGTTAATTCTTCCTAAGCCAGATGGCCCACTCGTGTTTTAGTCCTGGCACAGGCCAGCAGGGACGAGCATTTTGGTATCTGTCAGGCTAAGTGCAGGGTTAAGGCATGCAACACTGCAGAGATGGGGGGAGTGTTTTCCATAATTGCTTAAATATGTATATCTAAGAAAAGAAGTGGTTTTAATAAATGAGCACATTTCCTTGCTGGTTTGCAGTAGCATACATTAAACAGAAAGCTGTTCAGTTTCGTTTTTCTTTGTGAAAACTGCAAAAGTGAAGGAACAACTAATCAAAATGCTTGTTAGTGAATAATGCCAAACCGTTTATATATCCTTTTTATGAGGTCAGCACTCAAACCTTCCAGCTGTTTAAACCACCTTTGGGACAAAAGATTTTCAACATATGCTTTTAATAATGGCTTAAACTGTCCAATCTTTTTATTCAAGCGAAAGCTGCTCTTCGTACCAGAGAAGACATTTTGATGAACATGGGTGTTGGATGAACAGCTGTTTTATGTTAACAAAACATAGGCTGTGACCAATATTCAATAAAAATTGATAAGCTCAGTACTTAAAATATTTGGATTTGAGCTTCAATGACAATGTGGTTAAAAAGACAAGGCCACCTCTTTACTCTGCAGTAAAACTCAAAAAACCCTCAAATCATCTCAGCCCTCATGCAGTGAGGAAGATGGTATAGAGGCTAAACAGAGAATCGCTGGTTGACAGTTACAGTAAAAAGTTGGGCACCAAGTTTCCAAAACTAGCATCAAATGCCACTTCAATGCTGACAGATTATTTGGAGGGCATCCCAGAAAAAAGCCTTTCCTGCCTTCTGTGCACAAGCATTAGTTAAACGCTGCTGGGACTTCCACTGTAACTGTGTTCTATAACACAAATAATGGCCTTTATAGCAATGCAAACAAATTCCTTGCCCTGTATTCTTCAGCTTTGTAAGATGTTACAGGGGAAGGTCTAAGAAGTGTTGTTTGATTGGCAAAGGCAGGTTGTATTAAAAGCAGGGGTGCCAATAATTGTGACACTGGTTTTGTTTAAAATACTCTTTGATGTTTCCTGATCTGACTGTAGCATTTTATTTGTTTTGCATATCTTATTATTATATAATATACAAATATTTGACATAGTATGCAATTGATTATTTAAAAAATCAATATTTGCTAGTTGCTAAACTTTTGACTTCACTACACACAAGTATTCCAAAAGATTCCACCAAACAAGCACACCAAGTTTGCCACTAAATGTTGTAGATTCTGCCTCACAGCAATGCCTGTTTACTCGCACTGTACTCGCAGGAGAAGTCAGGAGGTGAATAAGAGTACTTCTTATTTAGTGGCTCTCTGTTCATTTGACAGACCCTAGCACCAAAGCCAACAAACATTCAGTGAATGTCATGAAACTAATTAGTGGCTGGACTTATCTGACCAAGGACATTGGGAAAAAAACATCAACAATTCCACATTTCTGGCTCAAATATTTTTGAAAGCATAGTGCTAATGAAAAGCAAACAGCTTCTTTAAGAGTAAAATATGTGAACAACGGCCGAAGTCCAAGAGCCATTCTCATTTCATTATTCAGAATCTCATGCGTGCTATTCTGTACACTGTTTAATGCTGAGATAATAAACATTACCAATATATTTATTTTTCTCAATTAATTTAGTTCTGTAAACTGAGAAGACCGTGCTCTCAAAACAATGAACACAGCTATTAAAACAGGTTTTCCTCATGTTCAAACCTTCCTGTGAAAACATGTCACACATGGGAAGCTCAGTTTTCAGTGATAGGTCAGAAACATCAATAGCAAAAACATTTTGTCAGAACATCTGGCAGAATCCTGGAACTGCAGATTTGCAGCATGTGCATGCACAGTACAGTGTGTGTTCAGACCAAAACTAGAAAATAAACTAGTTATGTATTATTAACACAGTGTACTGTTTAAGTGTCAAACTGCAACACCACACATTTATCACATTTCATAAATATTATATGTATTTAAAATAAATGTTGTATAATGGGCACGGCTGGCCTGAATTATCTAAATGCTCAAACCTTCATTCCTTATGTTGCTATTAATTTCCTGAGGCCACAGAAGAATCTTGAAACACTGAGGATTACTGATCATTTAAAGGATCGTTTATCACTGTTAAAAGAAACATTTGAATTTCATTGTCTATTACTCAACAAAAATAACATTAGGCTATAAAAATAATTTCATACCCAGAAATATAATATTCATATGAAGCAAATTGTTCACAATGATAGTGACAGGAACTGAATGTCTGAAGAGTTTAGCAACCATCAGCTTCCTCCCAGAAAGTGATTCAGAAAACAGAGAGAATTTTGCAATGGCATTACTAATCATTAGTATATTAATTACTAATTATTAATTATACTATTACTAGGTGCTGGAAGGTAGTCAAGATAATGCACCAACATGGAAATTTAGTGAGGTTAGTTTACATTCATTGTCTAGTGTTTCATTCACAAAGTGCCCTCTACACATTTTGGCACCCATGGTAAACAAAATCAAGGTGTGTCATAAAAAAATAAATAAATAAATAAAAATGTTATTATTTGCTTGCCTACTGATGCTTCTGATCCAAAATATATAACCTATTAAATGTTTTTGTAATTGTTTAAATTTTTCTCAAATCTCTGTGCCACAATTGTTGGCTTCCCTTCATTTAACACTTGTATCCTCTCTTCACTTAGCTTTCACTCCTAGGAATGCTAGCAACTGTGGCACACATAAACTTGAAAATATCTTCTTAAGTATTTTTATATAAGTACATATATATATATATATATATATATATATATATATATATATATATATATATATATATATATATATTTCATAATATTATAAGATGTGGAATTTTTTTCTGCAATTAATGTACTTTAGATAAGGGTGAAAGGTTCCCTGATGGGTCCCTGAACCTTTGCATTATTTAATTTTATATCAACTTTTTATACAGTAAAGTGTATGGTGGTCTAAGTAAGCTGGGGGTCTAAATACTTCATTTATGCTTCACATAAAAATATTTTTGACGCAACACTTATGTTACTCTTAAGTTCTCTGTTGTTCAGATTTAACAAACAGTATGGAAAACTTTTATCATGAATCATTAATCTTTAGGAACCATCAATCTGAATTCTTCATACTGAAAAATGAAGCTGGGATCAAACAAACCTCTTGGCAGCATCCTAATAAAAAAATGCCAATGAGCAGCCATTCTTTCCTGCTAGCCAGGCCTTCCAAAGCTGTTAAGCACTGACATCAAATGAGAAGGGACAAGAACGTGTCAGTTTGGAGATGGGGGGGAGCGTGTCTGGAGGGGACTGCGGTTTGCCGCGGGCGTTTCTGACGGAGAGGCCATGGAGTCGAGCTGTCTTTAACTGTCTTTGGAGTCATGTGAGGGTATTGATGAGGAGCGGCCACAGAGAGACCACAGAGCCCTCTGGGATCCAGCGAAAACACTGCCACAGGAAACGTTCGGCCGGAACTCTAAATCAGATTTACCACTCACTTTAGTGGGGTTATTTACATGACAAACTTGGGGAAAGAAAAGAAAATGAGGGATGGAGGTTGCGCAAAGACAAAGGCATTTTGCAATTCCCTGGTATGATCAGATCTTTTGTGACTGTAAGTAAAATGAATATAACAAAAAGACAGAGTAGGAGATGTGCACATAGCGACTATAGGATATAACATCTAATAAACAAGGGACTTGAGATTTCTTTTTTCTTACTACATGGAGTACAGACATACGGCTTCAAACAGAAATCGGTACATATCTAGTACCGGGAAAAAACTAAAAATAAACTACTGAGTGGATGATATGTTTGTTTTATGGGTTTTTTTAAGAGAGAGGGAAAATGGGAGGGAAAGAGGTCTTTCTCTGTATCTTTCTCTCAACCCTCATCTATCTCTATTTCTATCTCCATACTCATTTTCTTTTTCGCCTCCCTCTCTTTCTCTCTCTCTCTCTCTCTCTCTCTCTCTCTCTCTCTCTCTCTCTATATATATATATATATATATATATATATATATATATATATATATATATATATATATATATATACACACACTTATATATATACTGTATATCATCATCTGCCTTCACACATAGAATTTCAGTGACATCCTATTCTTAATCCTTAACCCATAGGTTTTAATATGATGTCTATCCACCCTTTGCAGCTACAACAGCTTCAATTCTTCTGGGAATTTCACGATTGGACTTGTTGCACAGGTTACATCCTATCACGGTACGGCCCTGGAATTCACTTCGCTTCTAAGAGCGATCCATTCTTTCACTAACGTGTGTGGAAGCAGTCTGCATGCCTAGGTTGGCATGCTTAGTTTTACACACTTGTGGATATGGAAGTGATTGGAACACCTGAATTCAATGATTTGGATAGGTGAGTGAATACCTTTTGGAAATAAAGACAAAGAAAGAAAGAGAGAAAGGGGAAGAATAGAAAGAGGGAGAGAAATAGAAAAAGAGAAGAGAGACGATGAATAGAAAAAGACAGAGAAGAGGGAAGTGAAGTGAGAAAGAAAAAGAAATAGAAATGAGGCAGAGACAGAGAGAAAGAGGGAGAAACAGAAAGAAAATCGTAGTTTTAATCACTGTATCTGTTCCATCTCAACGAATACTTCAGTGTTCTTCAACCTGGTCTCCATCTGCTGCATCTGCACTGCATGACTGATGATCACAGACAATAATTTCTCTGTAATTATCAGAGGAATAGGAAGTGTGTTGACTTGAAATACACGTATAACCGAAAGCAATGGTGTTGAAATATCAGCTTCTATTACAAGCATGTTCTCAGTCAATGGCTGTTTTGGTTTTTCATTTGAAATGTTTCTCACGTCAAATGACAGTGTAGTATAAATATCACTGGTTCATAACCAGCACTATCAACCAGTTTAGAACAGCCTGCGAACTGGGGTAAGGTCTGGGACAGCAGTCTTCATGTGAAGGAGAGTATCATAAACAGCTGAGGTATACATATTGTTAACTCCGATACTTTGGTAGATCGGACGTCATCTTCACCAAATTTAGTACCACCCAGTTTAAACTGAACTGAAGAAAGGATGAAAAAGGACATGTCAAAATCTCTCCGCAGAAAAGACCAACATCCTTCTTTCTCGGACAGTGGACAGTAAAAGGATCTGAGGATCTAAGTTCCTTAAGAGAAGAGTTCCTTCAAAGAACACCCGCGTGAAAAAAAACAGGTTCAAAGAGTGGACATATGTTCAGCGGAACTAGCTGGTGGTGCAGGAGGGAGAACAGGGAGCGCTGTTTTACCTCTGCTTTCTTCTGCTGGACTTGAGGGATGAGAATATAACCGAGCTGGAAAACTTTCCTCTGCTGTTCTGTCCAATAGAGTATGACTGGTCCTGATCGCTGTATAGAGACAGTTACAGAGAGAGAGAGATTATGAGAGATTAGAAAAGGAATTCATGTAGTGTTTATTTATGTATATATATATTTAGAGAGGGACATTATGTACCAACACAACCAGTAAGGAGGGGTCAGTTTACTGACGTACCGTACCATCCAAATGTCAGAAATCGAAACAGTCTAAACGGATTTACTTCCTATTCATGATTCACTTTTCAGTGTCAAGTGTCACTGGCCTTTTTTACAGCTCTCATTCTTTTCAGGAGTCTTGCTTTCAGATTTCCAAAGAGATCTGCATTGATATTTTCCACACTTCCAAAGTGCAGTCTTTAAAATCATATGGATTTTTCTGCCTATAATACCAGTTACAAATTCCCTGATAAGGTTTGGACTCTGGACTTTGATTACTTCTTGAGAGCTTCACTTTCTTTCAGACTTACAGCACTGATGTTGTCATCTCACAGTGGAAGGATGGACAGAAACACCTGTGGGTGTTTTCAGATCTGATGCAAGAGTGGCGCTTGATTTTCTCCTCTCTCCCAAAGACAGAAGCTTTATGTACTGTTTATCTGGTGCCTATTGTCGTGCACACTTGTAAGGAGTTCCATTTCCCCAAAATCCTTTACATATTTTCTGAACTTCCAACAGTTCACACTTACAGGGGTTGGCCAATGAAACTGAAACACCGGTCATTTTTAGTGTGGGAGGTCTCATGGCTAAACTGGACCAGCCTGGTGGCCAATCTTCATTAATTGCACATTGCACCAGTAAGAGCAGAGTGTGAAGGTTCAGTTAGCAGGTAAGAGCAGTTTTGCTCAAGATATTGCAATGCACACAACATTATGGGTGACATACCAGAGTTCAGAAGAGGACAAACTGTTGGTGCACGTCTTGCTGGCGCATCTGTGACCAAGACAGCAAGTCTTTGTGATGTATCAAGAGCCACGGTATCCAGGGTAATGTCAGCATACCACCAAGAAGGATGAACCTCCACCAGCATCACGTAGTGACCTGGCCACTATCCTGCAAGAAGAATGGCTTAAACTCCCTCTGACCACTGTGCAGGACTTGTATATGTCATTCCCAAGACGAACTGATGCTGTATTGGCCGCAAAAGGAGGCCCTACACCATACTAATAAATGATTGTGGTCTAAAACCAGGTGTTTCAGTTTCATTGTCCAACCCCTGTATATCCCTTCTTTTCATTTCTGTTCTTTCTAAATACAGGGTATTGTTTTATCATTTTTAAAGATGTCCTTTTATTTTTATTATATTCTATTCTATTTTAACAATGCTGAAGGTTTTATTTTTTGGTCTCCAACAACAGTTGTAAATTTGAATTGCTCTCATATTTTCTTATTTGCAAAGCACTTTGAATGACCGCAGCCTATTAAAGGTGCCGTATAAATATCCTTGTTGAAGTTAGTACTTGTTTAAAGAGGCAACAAAATGTCAGTAAATCCTTTTGGACCAGCTTTTAAGTTTGTGGAAGGTTTTGTGTTAAATGTATTTTTCCTGATTTTTCTGATCAACAAATGAGTCGGCTCACATTATGAGTCGTGCTGCACATTATTTTGGCTAAACATTCACTTTTATAAAAAAAAAGTAATAATGACTGACTCTAGAAATACACAGCTGGGATTAAAGCTTTCTTTACAGCATTCACAGCTTTATTAAAACAGAATGGCTTTGTTCAGTCTACACCGTTCATATTTGACCTTCAGAACTTAACAAAACCAAAGTAGAATAATTTAATGTTGATCATTTCATTGCTCAGTAAAAACAGGTCCTAAATGTTTAATTGATAGCGTATATACATTTTTAAATACAGTATAAAAAGTGATTCAGTGCTTTAATCGTTTTACAGCCATAACAAAAGCCTGAAACCGTTATGAACTTAGTCTTGTTTTTTTGTTTTTTTAAAGGGAGCTTGTACCTCTATCTGAGTCATCCTGTTTGCTGGTTCGCTTTTAAATGTATATTTCGAGATTCTGACTCACCCTTAAGTCACATTTACCAATGACTGACTGAAGCAGGCCACAGCACAAATACGATCAATTTTACTTCAGACTCTGAACTGCTTTAACAAAGTAAAGGCGCTCTTAAGTGTTATTTTGGGGAATTTGTTTTTTACCATAGAAGAAACCCTTCACAATCCCCAAAGGTTCTACAAAGCCATGGGTATCAACCAGGTGCTGAAAACAGGTTAATTGGCTTGTAACAATAGTGGAAATACTTCTTGGTCATGAATAGAACCAATTTCTACAAGGCTCCTACTACTGGACCATCAAATAATCATGCTGTTTATAAATCACACTTTTTGTTTATTTTTCCTTTAAAAGTGAAACCATAAAAGATTAAGACTGAACCTACACAGTCTTTTCCCATTGACCATGATATTAGCAGATGTACATATTGTACTCTGAAGGAACAGAATATTTAGATGATGCTGGTCTATTTATCCTAAAATATTATATATCGTTGCTGTCCAATGAAAAACATGTATCTCCATTTTTGTTCATTTTGACTTTTCATTTGTCATTTAAAACCAGCTGCTGTCGTTTACACTTTGTGAGATTTGCATGATGAATCGACCAACTTAAATGGCCCAGAAGTGCTTGGAAAGACGTCTGGTTCCATTGACTTGCATTAAAATCGAATGAGGTTTTTGGCATCTCCTGTAAAGTTGCCATTTTGGAGATACTTGTTTTTCTTTGGACAGCCACGATATGTACATATACATATATATATATATATATATATATATATATATATATATATATATATATACATATATATATATATTACTCTGTAGTTAATCAGATACAAATAAATGTTGTATGTCCGTAGTGCTACTTGTCTTATCACAGAAGTAATAAAAACACTACTGCTGTCCCAGAACTTTGCTTGATAATTACACTCATGCTATACTTCTAAAGGTCAATATATATGAGAAAAGTTACAAATTTTTCCACTGTGGGACTAATAAAGGATTATCTCATCTTATCTTATCAATTACAGGAACAGTATGTAACCTTCTTCCTCACTTAATGTCAGTCTGTCTATATTTGATCCACATCAACATCCGAGGACATCCCCTAGCAGGCCATCTTTTCTTAGCTAGAAGCTAAAGACCTCAGCCTGTTTGTTGACAGAACATAAAATTTCTCTATTTAAGTGGAAGCAGTTGAGAACCCCTGCCCCCACCTCTATTCCTCCACTAAAATATATCCTTGGGTTTCAATAACATCAGCTGTAACCAATTAACCAAAGTAAAGCCTCTGGCAGGGCTCTCGCCTTATTCTTCGTGCTTTTAAGAGAGTCTGGATCAACAGAGCCAGGCCTGTAAATCCATGTCAATTTATTTTAGAAGTGTAATTCATTGCAGAGCTGTTCATTGTAAGGATGCCTATGAGCACAACTGACAGACATAGATAACATGAACAACAAGGTGAAAAGGCAAAAATGTCAAATAACATGACTTTAACATGACTTTACAATGCCAAGATTTATATACATTAAACATAAAGTTTGTTCCTTCTTTATACTAAAAGCATGTGATGTCAGAGAGGACCAGTCAGTAATTTGTGAGCTGACTTGCACAAGACACTAGGATAAACAGATTTAGTTGGAGTAGTGGTTTTTTGTATATTCTTCAATAATTCTTGCAAAAAAAAAAAAGACTGTTAAAACTGGATATTCACTGCCTTACAGTGTTATGAATGGCATTACTTGGTCTTTGGATGGTTTGAAAAAAAAAAACACACACAATGTTGTGATTCTTTCACTTGGCAAGAATTAAGTATTGAGAATTCAAGAACTGAATCTAGATAACCATGTCAGACCCAATGTATCGCTGGCGTCAAATTCAGAGACTTTGCAAATATAAATTGAACTAAATCTGCTCTTCGAGTAGTTTTGATGGGTGCCTAAAGCTCTGTGTGGAACTGGTGGGACTGTTTTCAAACATCATATCAAAAAATGGAGCTCATAGCTTGTCACTGATTTGTTTTCAACAGTGTAAAATTTGGAAAATCATATGTTTGCTTGCTTTAAATGGTAATTTGTAGGACAGACCCGAATACCAGTTTGAAATTAACTACAGTGCAGCTTGACAGCTTGTGAACCCTTTATCATTTGGTCAAATTCTGCATACATCTGAACTAAAATATGATCAAATCAATATGCGTAATTCAGTTCTCTTGATCTACTGCTTAAATTAGTTAAATAAGATGTAAATAAGGATCTGATCATTTTATGCCACATTTATTTATTCATCTCCTAGTCTTTAAAGGCTGTCTCTTTGAATCGGAGGGGATTTGTTTCCATGAAGAGGTAGGGTAATGCAATGATCACCACAGGACTCATGTGTATGACCAATTCACACTCGTTTTATGCCCTCTATTTAATTCAGTGATTTAATTCATGAGTAGAAGACATATCAAAACACTTTAAGTTTAACCTAGCCATCTGCCTTGCAAACTTCAGTGAATGCACTGTGTCACTGGCATTTCCAATAGCTTTGGAATTTATAACCAAGAGTCAAGCTTTTTTTTTTTGCAGTAGCGCAGCCAGCATACTTTAACGCCTGTGGGGTCAGAGGTCAGTAACCAGTGGTTGCATTTCACACTGCGAGCCCCGGTTGTAGTTTCAGGTTATTCAGGGAACAAGCCCCCAGTATTCAGAGCAGAGAATACTGTTTATTGTTTCACAATTTCAAAACCTATTTTTATACACTTGTCAATTTTTTAATCATTACAATTTGGCTGGATTATTAAAAACACATTTTTTGTGGAGTGTCACAAACTCAGAACACATTTATTCCTGCTTTAAACAGAATCTAAGAAACTCCTTTTCCCCAATAACATGACGTGTCAATCCGCAGCATATTAATATAACCTGGGCTTTTTTACTGCTTGTTTTATAGAAGGTAAAAGTGATGGAGATGAGAAAAGGCTATTTTGAGTCACATAATCAAATTACTGTGCATTTATGCCTGTCTGCTACTTTTCCTTACAGCCCCATACATACTAATCAGAGTTTGAACTTTCCAGTAAAATGAAGCATATCAAGCTTAAATGATGTTCATTATGGAAGGCAAAATGTAGCGCTGTCCTAGGATAATTTACCTTTGACTGTCTAAGTGATTTTTCCTTTTTTCACCTGCACTTTTCCAATTGGACTGCTCTGCTAAGACATGCATCAGTATGATGTCATTTGCTTATACAAGAGCAATAGATTGCTTCCATTTGCAGAGAGGATTTTCTGCAATGTTTTGTCTCGCAAAGTACAATAATGCCATCTTCAAAAGTAGAAAATTGCCTTAATCCATCAGGGGCTTTAAGACATGCTTTGCAGAAGCTTATATATTCACACAATGTAGCATGTATGCGTACTTCATGGCAAAATAACTAATGTCATGGGAGGGGAATTATCTTATCATGGGTTACATCACCCAAAACACAAAATCTCAACCATGAAAACACAGATAATAACACAGTATTTCACAGTTTCCTTTACAGCTTAAGGGTATTAAAATAAAGGGTCTTAAATCTGTCCGCTGATGAAAGGAAGCGAATCTCCACTTTTAGGAAACTGACTGGGTGAGACTGGTAAAAATAGACATAAGGCAAATTTGGAAACAAAAGCCACTGAGAATCAGCAGCTGTAATCACCACACTGAAGAGGGTGAACTCAAAAGGCAGATAAGCCAGAATAGACTGACATTAATTACAACTTCAGCCCCTGGGGGAAGCATCATGTGACACGAAAATCATGTGACCTACCCTTAAACGCACAATGATAACTTGTAATTGGCAAAAAAAAGAAAGCCGTAATGGTTGGCAATCATTTTGGACACGTTAAAGTTGGCCTGAACCCCCACCCCAGTAGAGCGTCATCACGTAACAATAACATCTATACAGCCTGATGACACATGGTCACACTGCTGACATTTTAAACTGAGTTAGTGAAAAAGTTCTCAATGGGAAGCGCTCGTGAGTAGAAGGCAATTCTTAAGGTCTTAAGGCATGTTGACCCCAGACACAACAGGGCAACATCTGGCCCAAAAATACAACTGACTATACTTGCTCTGCCCACAAATGTGCTCTTTCAAAGCAGCTGGTGCTACGATCTGACTCAGCTTTAAAAGAGTTTAGATGAGACACTGAGCTTCCAATGACAATCTGTAAAGCTGCTCTAACCTAGCAATGTATTAGGAGTAGTGTAATAGTCAGTATCGACACAGTATCAATTTTGAATGAATAGTTTATAGATTAGTGGCAGACAGTCTATCATTTTGTGCTATGGTTAAACCTCCGACCACTAGCTAGAAGTGTTGTAATCCATTATTTGTCCTTAGGCTCTTCCTATGAACAACCACACTGCTAATATCAACATTAGCAAATGGTGGTGTTTTTTTCCATACTATGACAGTATTCCTAAAATTAGATTTTAAATAATGAGATCACCTTGTTATGACTGAATTCAGGTGTTTTATTGCTACAGATAAAATACTAAATGAAACACCTTGCCTTGCAGTCTACTAGTGTTCCTGTAATAGGAGGGCACCGTATAACAATTCAGACATTCCTAGATATTCCATGATTAAAAAGTGGTTAGAATAACATTACCTGCCTGACTGCACCGTGCCAACTGTAAAGTTAAGTGGAGGAGGGATACTGAGTAATAATTCTATGGGGTTGTTGTTTTAGGGGTTAAAGGGAAATCCTTAACGTTTCAGCAAAACAAGACATGTTGGACAAAAGTACACTGACAACTTTACACAGTGGGACAGTGGAATCTATTATAGCCACAAAGGGGAGACCAACGGCATATTGATGCCTATGGAATTAGAATAGGTCACCAAGATCCTGAAGGTTTTAAGATGTCAGGGTTTTCCAGTACTTTTGTCCATACACCGGATCACCTGGCTTACAATATACATATGTATATATATATATATATATATATATATATATATATATATATATATATATATATATATATATATATATATATATATATCTCTATAAAATTAACGCGTTATTGCTGCGATTAATTTAAAAGATTTAAACGAGAAAAAAGATTAAACGAGTTAGAGCCGGGTGTTTAGAGGAGAGACGAGGTGTACCGCCAAACCGAACTGATAGATGAAAGATGGATAAGGATAAGGAGGGATTTTAGAAAGTACTATAGAAAAGTTAGAATGGAGCTTTGGACAAAACGAAAGTCTATCTAGCAAAGCCGAATTTAATTACCACAGAAGTAATCGTCTTTGACATACCACCTCAGAGCAAAAACAACCCCCACCGAATCTACCTCTTCGGTAGTGTTGATCAGTTAACATTACAAGAGTGTGGTACCCGTGATAGACGAATAGATACGATAGATAGATGAGAAGGTAACTACTGCTAGATAACTGGATAGCTAAAAACTGCCGTCCGATAGATAGATAGATATGGACTGAGGGAAATCATTCAAATTGATCAGGAGTTTGTTATAATCTATTCGAGAGGAACATCGTTTTCAAAAATACACACTGTGTATGAAAGCGAGAGATCACGAAGGATGAACATGCTTGAGCAAGCGAAGTGTGTCGCTCTCACAGGGGACCACTGGATCTTCGATGAGCAATGACAACTACTTGGGCAGTCACTGTGCATTCACCGATAAAGAATGGAATCTACAGTCGTTTGCACTAACTGTGAGTACAAACAGAAACCTGAAACCAGCAGAAGCATGTGCTGATCATTTTTTGGATGTCGCAAAAGAATGGAACATTAAAAACTAATTACACTTGGCACTGACAGTGCTCGTAATATGGTTGCAGCCGCGAGACTGCTACCGTTTGAACACGTGCCCTGTATGGCCCACAGTCTGCAAAGAACGGTCACGGTTTCGCTTCGTGACAGCGGATTCGAAAGTCTTCTGGCTAAATGTCGCAAGATCGTCGGACATTTTAAGCACAGTCCATCAAACGCATTAACGAATGTAAAAACAGCAAGTTGCTCTTGGGCAGAAGCAAGAATCACTCGTTCAGGACGTTGCAACAAGATGGAATTCTACTCTAGAGATTGGGAAGCGAATTGCGAAATAAATCTCCATTGATCACAACACATGGCTCTGCAAAACAGCAACGTCCATGTTGAGTGCACAGGAGAAACTGCAAAAGCTAGAGGAACTACTTGAACCTTGCAGGTTCTGTGTGTTTGGACGTGTCTCCCTGTGTAAGTGTATGTTCTCTCTTCTCTGTGTTTTCTGGGTGTATGTGGTCTCTGCCTGTGTTTTTCTATTGTTTATGTACCATCTGCATGTGTGTTCTGTGTGCATGTGTCTGTTCTTGATCTCTTTGTCTACTTATGCATATGTGTGTGTCTGAAGTCTCTCCCTGTGTATCTTCTCGCTCACACTCTCCCACTGGATCCTCTATGTGCATGTAGGCATGCATAGCATACATAAAGTAGTTAGTGTATTCCTCTCTGTGATTAAATATACATTTACTAACGTGGTGTTTAAACATCTTGTGCTTGCCATTACAGATATGTGACTGAAATACTCGGAGGAGAGCAGTACGTCTCTTGTTCAGTGGTATTACCAGCCTTATGCCACTTGTTCAGAGTTATGGATCAGACGATGATCCAGTCTATGTAGTAGGTTCAAGACCGTCTTTACATAAACGGAAGAACACCACCAACCTTACATGGCTGAAGATCGCTACTGCACTTGATCCCAGGTTTAAGGATCTGAAGTGTCTTCCCAAAGATGAAAGGAGTGAAATATGGGCTTCATTACATAACTTGATGATGGCAGAGATGCCTGCACAACAGCCATCTGCAGAGGCAACAGAAACACAGCCTTCAAAGAAGAGGAGGATGTCTGCCTTCTTGCTGGGTTCTTCTGATACGGATACAGACGAAGAGGAAGAGTCCATAGAACAATGTCTGGACCGTTACAAAGCAGAGTGCAAAATGGATATGGAGGGGTGTCCACTACAGTGGTGGTCAACAAGAGAAGGAGCACATGCGAGGCTGGCACCCATTGCACGCAAATACCTGTCAACCCCTGCAACCACAGTGCCTTGTGAGAGGTTGTTTTCACTCTCAGGCCACATCATTCAAAAGAGGAGAGCTATAATGTAAATAAACTGGTCTGTCTCAATCAACTGGCTGAGTGTAAAGGAGGAATAAGCTGAATCTTAGACAAAAAGAATAAGATTCAACAATCTGAACGTTAAGGAGAATTGTTTTTTTCTATTTTGCATTGATATTGATGATTTTTTAAAATGTATTTAACTGGTCTTTGTGACAAGGGACAATCTGTGTTCAAAGTTAAAGATACAATTAAACAATCATATTTGAACATAAATAAAATTCCATTGTGTTTATTTTACTTAGATTTTTTTATTTTACATTTAAATATCTTCAATTGTTAAAGCATCTTTGTTAAAAAAGGGAAAATGCGATTAATTTAATCACAGCACATTGTGCGATTAATTAGTTAATTTTTTTTAATCGATTGACAGCCCTAATATATATATATATATATATGTATAGAGAGAGAGAGAGAGAGAGAGAGAGATAGATAGATAGATAGATAGATAGATAGATAGATAGATAGATAGATAGATAGATAGATAGATAGATAGATAAAATCTATCTAGATAGATTGAATTGAGGGAGGCTACAGTCTGCTTCTGTAAATGAACAACATGAATGAGTTTACAGTAGTTTGATAAAATTACTATTATATGTAGATAGATAGATAGATAGATAGATAGATAGATAGATAGATAGATAGATAGATAGATAGACAGATTAAATCTATCTAGATAGATATGAGTTTGTTTAGCATTCAAAACATAATTAATTTTAATGTGCTAAAAGTAAGCTAACAAAAAAAGGCATTTTTACCAGATGAGGTCTGGTAATGTAATTTGTGCATGATTTGACTGCCTAGTTTGTGCAGAATACAGGATGCATTCGGCAGCATTGTCTCGGTTTGTTATGGGATACAAAGCCATACCTGATCCAGCAAAAGCAGTAACAAATGTTTTTTTGGGGAAACTAACTTAAAAACTAATTTTTTTTAAAGCATAGCAACCAATATATTTGAGCAATCTTCGCTGAGTTTATTGAGTTTATATTTAAGCAAACTGCCCTGAGTTAAAAAGCTGGAAAGGCGTTGTTACTCCAACTTCCAACATTCCAAACCACATAGTAGCACATTAAACAGCATGTAAAAAACCAGGGCAGAACCATTAGAAGGGCACTCAGTGTAGGGACAGTGTAGAAGTGTGTGGTTTGGGATGCATCATTAGTGAGACACATTCAACAATCCAGTAGCTGAAGTGGCTGATTGCAACTGCTGTGCTGCTCATTAGCTGCTTTGTAAACATTTCCAAGCAAATGTTTAAGGTATTTTCAGATTAAGGATGCATTTATTAAGGTAAACTGGAAGTGTGACTTGATGTTAGCTATTTGCCAGCCTATTTTAGGAAATTCACTATTTGTAGAAGGCCTGAATGCAACCGCTGCCAATCATAAGGTGGAAAGGAATATTCAAATGAGAGGCATTTTCACTATTCATTCTAATGAATTATCACAAATTGGAATTTTCTGAACATGAGACATATGCAGGCTGTCCAGTCCACCAATCACCAGTCTGGTCTATTTTGCGTGGTCTTTATACACCAGCTGGGTTGTAGCTGTAGCAAAGGTGACACAGTCAGAAAGCAATGGTGACACCGACGGCGGGGATGTCCGTTCATGACGTAACTGAATGCAATGAATATCTCTACTACTGTGTTCAACAGAGAACACATTGGTGCAGCAAGTTCAAAGTGTCGTCCTTCAACAAGAGCGTGGATGTAAACCAAATGTCAACGCTGGCGGCTCTTCTAATTTTGATTTGCCAAGTCAGGACAAGCTGCTTCATTAGCATATGTGATGGACTCTGATTTGTGTCCAGACGGTGTGGCATGTAGCCCACCTGTTTGGCCAAGTTTGGGTTGGGAGAGGAAGAACATCTGACAGACACACAGCTGGGCTCAGTTAGCCACACGCTCGTCCCCTTCCTCTCCACTCAACCTTCCAATAGACCGGAGCGGAGAGCCGTCCCTGCTCTCAGAGAACATCTACAGGATTATGTGCCGCGCTGACTCATCTGCTGAGACTGTGCCACAGTTTGATGATGATAGGCATGATCTTCTCAGCACTCAGGGCACTCATCTGCATTATATTTTTACAGTGGGTACAACCTCAGTCTCACAAGCAACAGGAATCTTACTCATGAATCATTAATAAAAACCTGTAAACTCTATGGGTTTTATCTAACAGTGCATTTTGATACTTACTGGTCTATATTGCCTCATAATTGTTAAACACAGTGTTGTCACAAGCCAAGATTGGTTCTTTTTGCAATCAGAAAAAACATTGGCTTGAGTTTCAGCAATTGTTTCTACCACATTATTGCAAATGCAAAAGAGTCATGGCAACATATTTTTCACCATTAAAAAAAAAAAAGACTTTGTGGCCTCTTTAAATGACTAACCTATAATGCCATGCTACCATATGAATGTGTGGAATAAGACAGTGTACATGCATTTACAGACTGTGTACATGCATTTACCTTTAAAATAAGGTCCTGTAGATTCATTTATTTTTAATTCCAATTTAAACACAAAAATGTAACATCCCTATGTCAAATACACAAGTAAGGCAGATTATTCACTATGAAATAACCCTTCTGCTTCACCAGGTCTGGTGACTAGGCTACTTTTACAGTATATTCCTCTATTAAGATAAAAACTCATATATACATCTAAAGGAGAACATTAGGTTATTTAAGATTGGAAGCATTTTAGATGAACATATTAACAGTAAGCCTGAGAAAGTTAAATAAACTCACAGTCTTCTTCGCTTTGGAATAATAACTTCTACCCGTTGTCAGGATGAGCTTGTTGGGCTGCTGAATCTCTATTTAAACATAATATAATCGCAGTAATGCAAGGAAATGTAAACAGACAAATTCTCTCATATTTGCTGTTTAGAATTGCCTTCATTGCTGGAGGATATAAGGAGTAAGTTGAGACTGTGAAGCCTTAGCTATAATTAACTTATAAGTGATAACACAATGAAGGTCTTGTGCAACCTTCATACAACTGAATTATTACCGGCACCAAGACTTCTTAATGCTGAATGAAAAATCCATTCACATTTTCATCAAAGGTTCTGCTGCACTGCTGGACCGAATACCCTCTTGACATTGACTCTGTGATCCTTAATGATGCTGAAGCAAAAAGCACAAGCAGCTATCACCATAATAAGCTATCGTAATGGATCAGGCGTAAGATGGAAAATAATCCAGTCAATCAGATGTAATATTTTTACATCCCTCATGACCTAAACTGAGGCCACTGATGGTCTCCATTTCAGTGCAAATTTCTGACCTCACTGCCTGCTTCGCAGCGACAGACAACCTTCTCAAAGCTGAGCCCATCAAATGTAATGCACACACCTATCTCAGTGTCTATCAGCCCACGCAGCATGTTTCCTCCGCAGGGACCCACAGTAGTTATATTGGTCCACGATGTTCAAAACTGATTTTTATCCATGACCACAGCATCTTAGTTCATGTGAGGCTAATCCTGCTGGTAAGACACAGCAATCAGATGATAAACACACAGCACAGACCTTTGTGTTGTGAAGGGTGAAACTGCCAGGCTAGAGCACTGCCCACAAATATCTGGATATTTTTAAACTCATTTTTCTGCTGTCAGTTTTGTCCCCTCATCCATTATGTGAACATGGCATTTTCAATGTTTTGTTAAAATGAGAAAAACACAATGTGTTCTTAGAACTAGAAACTTAATATTGTTAAATCAAACCTATTTATTAAAAACACAGGATCTTATTTTCACTTATCCAAATATCTTATTTATTGGATATAAATATTATAAACTGTCTATTTTTGGTTCTTGAAATCTAAATTCAAAACTTTTGGAATATTTTCACCTGCACTGTTTATTGGTGAACTGATTTGCAATGACAGGGTTTCACCCAGAACACACAGCTACACCCGCTCTAAGAGCCATGACCTGCCTTAAACATGGCAGAACCCCATGTGCTCAGTGTTGAACTGCCAGAAAGGACTGTGCTGACATGTGTAATATTATGAACAATGTTCTGTTAACTTACAAGCCTTAATTCTAAAATAAAAACTATAAAACCTAATTTTTTTTATTTTTTTTTTTGGTCCAAGTGTTTGCTCACTGTAAATTTGATACCTACAGCACATTCTAAAAAGAACATTTACATATCTTAATAATAGTTTGGGCACTTTTAACCAGTGTTTTAACCACACGTTGTCATCTTTGTCAGATTTTCCAGTTTATAATAAGCTAGACAGGTGTGGAATGGGCTAGCAAACAAATGCAGACTGTTTCCTGCTGCTTTCAAGGAAGTCCTTGAAAAATATGTAGTCCTGAAGGCAGTACACAATGCTCCAAAATACGTATACGTCTTTTATCTTTCATGCCTTAATGGAGCCCTGGAAGATATGCAGGTCTTGTGAACTGTATCTCACTTTATTCACTGCTGACTTACTTTTTTTGTCTTGTGCAACCCCAAAACACACCAAAAGTTGGGTTAGTGATAAAAATGCTAATAAAAAATGCAGTGCTCCTAGCATTTCTTTTCATTTCCTTGCAGACAGTATGAAATATTTAATGATTTGTCAAGCCACCCTCTTTTCATTTGTCAATATACATCCATTTCTGCATTTCAGGCCTGAAAGACATTCACAAAAAGTTGCGATGGAGGCACTTTAGGGCTAGTAAAGAGTGGAAATAACTAAAGAATGATATGATTTCAAACAGGTGGTGTCAACAAATCATGTAATCATGATTTGATGAAAAGTGGTAGCATCTACAAAAGCCTGTTGCACACCTTAGGATGTGTTTGCAGGAGGAATAATACCTGAAACACTTCATCTCTTGCCATCCTCTGTGCCAAACATTACAAAGTGGTTAATGCTTTATCGTCTTAGCTTTGTCTGAAATGTGTTGCAGGCCTAAAATTGTATTTGCATTTTCCATACTGTCCCTTTTCAGGACTTGGGGTTGTATTTCATTATTATTAACAGGATTTGTTTAAAAAAGACATCACAGTTATAGAAAGCACTAGGATCCAGATTTGCTCAGATGACAAACGAGAGCTCAAAAGAAGCCCAGAAACTTCAAGATGTGAGGGTTAAAATGTCAAATACATACAAGCATTTGTGTGCATTCTTCACAAACGAATGTCTCTTCGACAAACATGAAAAATAGCTCGCATAGAATACAAGCTAATTTAGAGTTTAAGCGAGCGCCTTTTCATCAGCCTTAGGCTTTGCAAAAATTCAGTGTTGTCCTCACCAACGCCTAATGGCTTAGGAAAATCTGCAAATATGTGGGTTTGGCTATGGAGCACATATTCCCTATGATGAGTGAGACAGCTCGTAAAAAACACATGTGTAGCACTTTAATTAAGATTTCCATGGATTACTTAAAATGAATTCACAGCCAGCAGTAACACTCTGGGGTTCACTGTCCATTACAGCATTGGTTGCATACTTGGCTAGGTGAAGAGTGCTGCGTAACCACACTATCAGTGCAAATGTTTTCATTATTAATTTAAATCTTATCAAGGCAGCTTTGGGTGGGGGCTGTGGGGACATCACATAGAAGATTGAGCCCTGATGACTTTCTCAGGTTTCTGGTTGGACTGTAGCCTCAAAATTATTGAAGAATGATGACAGCAATTTTCATAATCATAAATATTATAATTGCATGGCATAATATAAACAGTTATAGTATAAACCACTGAGAGAACCACTATTTAGATAATGTTGTAAGTTTGAATACCCCTGGTCGAATCATGTGTTTTAAAACACCAAATTATAAGCATTAAAATGTGTATCAACAAAAGTATCGCAAAAAATCAAGAAAACGTGTAATGTACACATGACTATATGTAATTTTCTCCTTTTAAGATTATAGCGTATTACGAGATCACTTAACCTGTGTATAGACATGTTTTGAGCAATGTTACCTACTGTGTGTGTACAATTGGCAGACAAATTTATTTGTTTCAAGTCATAATGGAGATCATTTTGGTTATTCTGAGCATGGCGATTTAAATTAGTTAAATGATATCCACTACCTAAAATGACTTCAAAACAAGAAAAGGATCTAGAAATAGGTTTAATAATCTTGTACTATTCTAAGAACAATGTCATAAGAAAAACAGATACACTCATTGGATTTAAGATGTTTTCACTAGCCATTAAGATTATGTATTTATAAAGCAGCTATTTTCCAACACCTTTTATATTTTATTACACTCAGCTTTATATTCATCTAGTAAGTTAGCAAAGCTAATGTATTACAATGGGTATCTTTGTGTTAATTTAAGTCAACACTGAAGGTCAGGCTCAAAAGGTGTCAAATGTGATCATAAAATTGTCACCAATACTACTGAATTTTTCGGAATGGTCAAAAAAGGCAGTCTTAGCTTTTATCTTAAAGAATAAAAAATGAATCAAATTTCTTGCAGTGCACACCAGTGGGTCACTGTGGGGGGTGGTGTGGTACACAGTATAGTCTTTTATAGTGTTAATATACTATTTAAATGTACATATTAGTGTAAGTTCATCACGACAGTGTTAGTCAGTCTGCTTGACAAGCATTTTGCTGTAATAAAATTATTAAAGTGAGATGAACTGATGAACTCATCATTAGATAAACCAGATGCTGACAAAACCTGCAGTTGAAAAAATGTGAAAATTGGTGATTCCAACCACTATTCACAGATATGCTAGTATTTTAGAGGATCCAAATCTTAAAATTAGAGTTTGACGCAGTCTATAAACACTGTCTCAAAACGAACCTTTCCCTCTATGTGTAATTCTATATGTAGAAATTAACCCACACTGTTTCTGTAAAGTCACAACAGTAACACATTATTATATACCTGCCCATTCAGTTAACAGCAGTTTGACACAACCAATTCACAATAAAGTCAACTGACATGTTTCAGCATGGACTGCTTTTCAAATGCGGTCACAATATAGGACAGCCAATTGGAACAGAGCTCGTTTACATATATTAGTCCTAAAATAAAAGTAACAAAACAGTAATAATAAAGAGAGGTATGTAAAAGGTCAGGTAAAAAATAGAGGGGGTGGGGTTACAGTCTCAGAACGTATGTGCAGACACACTGCCTCAGACTGCAGCACAGGAAATTGGTCTTCAGGTTGTTTTTTCTTCTCATTTTACACACACACACACACACACACACATTCCCAGGCACACATTCCTTTTGAGCACAATCACCGAGACCTGATAATCTCAATTATTTTGATTGTGATTGCAGTTATTAATTGCAATCAACAGTTATTGTGAGTTTAGTCAAAGTGCACCCTGCTGAAATGTCTGTGAATTGATGGACTGCATGGATGCCTGAAACTGATCAGAGTATGCACAGAGAATGTACTGGGACATGTCTGGGTCTAACCTCTGCACTACGCACAGTGCTCATTTCCTGACTAGCACTATTCAGAATAAGAAATGCTATATTACTACTGATGTATGAAAATAATATTATGGGCATTGTAATGCGACTGAAGTGGGTTACTTATTACAAAGAGAAATAATGATCGAGATAAAAAATGTTCCTGCTGCTCTTTTGTGCTTTTGCTTCAATGCGTATTAACCTACAGAGGTTTGTATAGAGTGTTGACACTCCCTGAGCAAGCAGTTTACAGCAGGAAAACCCTTGTAAATACACCGTGTTAGTTGCTGCATCTGTGGATACTGCGTTATACAGCACTGCGCAGCATTGAAGTCATATTTCAAAAACATTCAAAATGTCGGCCAACTTCTCCAACTTCCAGGCTAAAGTTCATCTTAGATGGACTGCCATAAAGTGGAAACGTGTTTAGTGGTCTGACAAGTTTTTGGAAATGATGTATGTTTCACTGGGCTGAAGAGGAAATGGACCATCCCGGCTGTTACACATGCAAAACTAAAAAGCAAATGCCCACCATAGTATGAGGTTGAGCTTGTGCTAATGAGATATCTAACTTGCACACCACTGAAAGCACTAATAACACTGAAAGGTACCTGCTAAATTGGGGGAAACATCCACTGCAGTCTGGGCAATGTCTTTTTCAGAGACATCACAGGTTGCATCAAAAAGACAATACCAAACCACATCCAGCTAATGATACAACTATCTGGCTTCGTAGTATAGGAGTACAGACGCTAGACTGGCCTGCCTGCAGTTTAGATCTCCAAGCCACTGAACTGCATTATGGTGCTGCATATGAGATGCATTATGCAGCACCATATTTGGCAGCAGAGACACTGTTAAGCAGCTGAGGTATTATATGAAGAAAGAAATTGGGTTTGTAAAAACTGACTGTGCTTTTTAACACCTGTGGAAAGCCTGTGATTTTGGCACTGACATCACTAATGCTATGTAATAATTACATGGTTGTAAAAAGCAGATATTTAAGCACTTATGGTCCTGTATTCCTAATGCTACTGGTTACTTCATTACTTGTGTGCTTGTCTTCTGTTGCAGAAAAGTCCAGCTTTTTATGTACTGCACAGTGAGTGGAGCTTCAAAATCACACAGTCCCCAAAATGACCTGTTGTCCGAGTGCTCTCAGTAAAATTACATACAGTTCTTACAAAACAATTTTCCCAAATGCTCTCAGCACTGAATTCAAGTTCAGCTCACCCCAACAGACCGAAATAAACAAGTACAAAAATAAAAGTCAATACTACTTATTTTCTGACTTATCAGACTGCATGTCAAATAATCACATACCTTTTCTATGTGTTATAACTAGTGGATTTTTTCTCAACTTGGAAAAGTGTAAGCAGGTTACAAGTAGTGCATTTGTCTGGTTGTCTTCTTATGAAATTTTCCAAGTAGTGTTTGATTTTTAGTTGCTTTTTCTTTGAGTTAAAATACACAGCTTCAAATCTTTTATTGACTATTATTGTTTATAGCTTATTTCTGTTTTTTAATTTTATTGCATTTGGAAACACACAGAAATAAATGTTTTATCTAACTGTAATCCTAATCGAGGTCCCAATTTCTACATTTTAACAATGTGTAAATGCATTGGGGCATAAAAACATAATTTCAGGCAATACAACATATCCATTCAAATGTCCATGAGCCTCTGACAATCCATGACACAAATGATCCTGTAGAAAAATCTAAAGGATGTGTTTAGCTAAGCAGGCTGCATGCTCAGCTCCATAGCACATAACGACACTCACATTTGTTTGATCTACTTCCAACTCACCAGCTAAACATATAGCTTCATCATATCAGCCACTGACAACCTAGAGACATATAGCAATATCTACAGATATGATAGCATTTTTCAGTTTAAACTACTTGAGATTTTTTAATGACAGCATATGAGTGGTATTATCAGTAGTGCTGTAACACTACAAGTTCTTCATTCTTTATGATGAACATTGTCACAGTGTTGTACTCCAACAAAACAATGCCTAATGCAATCAAATGCAATATGACACTACAATGTTGAATTGGAATCTAATTTGATTATTATTGCATTTATTTCTACAGTGTTACAAATGCACTCAATTAATACATTTATTTTTTTACATTAATTACATTAAAAAAAATATTTACTATATAGATTAATAGTTTTACAAATCATTTTCTCAGAAGGGTTCAGCTGAGATGAAATAAAAAGAATGAAATAAAATTAAAAAAGTAATTGGGTCCAAAGCCTGTGTCCCTTGAAAGATCTTTAAAAACCTTGAAAGTAGAAAAACTCGAATAGCAAATGGCTAACAATGTAAATCTGGCCTTATTCACAGATGCCAGCAAGCAAACAAGCATGTGTTTCTTTTGGCTGCTGTAGTGTGAAACCGATTACATAGCGAGAGCTTTTGTTTAAACGTCCTCCAACATAAATGACCGCAAGAACTTGCGAAGCCTGGCCAAGACCACTGACTTACAATACAGGTAGTGTTTCCTTTGTTTTCCAGCCTTCAATGAAACTATCAGTCAACAATTGGGCTCTACTGTGGAGAGTATGCATCATTCTGTTCAGAGCAACATGGCAAAGATCAGATCAGAAGCCAAACAAAATGCATAGTGCACTGTGGTGGTTAGGGGGGTTGAGAGGGTGAGGGGTTTGGATAAGCTAGGCTGCAGTTCTGAGCAACCATTCATAGCTAATGAATTGGACTTTTGGCATTTCCAAAAAAAATTAGGTCACATAATTGAATTTTTCTTATAATTGGTTGAAGCTAGTTTTGAGTTAGCAGGCAGAGAGTAGGGGCTTCTAGAACTTTCTCCTGTACATTAAATGGCAGTTAGACAAAGACAGCTTGTCCTTGTAATCATACACACACATACACACACAGACATACACCCACACACGCCAACATTCACATCCTGAAAACATGCCATTACCCAGAGAAAAGCATCATATAAGGAAACAGCAGTCCCAATTTTATGTAATACAGCTCATGCTCATAGTTATTAACATTAGGTGGTAAGATGATATCCTACTGCAGCACAGTATAGGACTAATGACTGCAGATAACCTGCTTGGATGTTGAAACCATGGATAAACTGTACTGCACAGGCTAAAACAATCACAGTAAAAATGTCATAGTAAAAATAAAATCTGATATATACTTGTTTTAATAAAAGTTTATTTTGCATTGTTATTTCAAAATAAAATGTTCAGTGTAAAATCATATTTACACAATCATTTATAGCAAATAATTTGCCACTTATTCCAGATGTAGATGGTCAGACTAGATTTTGCTTCTGTGGCTCAGAATTAGAGCTACAAGGTTTTAGAGAGTTCAGAACTAGAGCTACAAGGTTTTAGAAAGTTGTAGAAACTCTCAGTTGTGGGTTGTAGGCTGGAGGTTTGTAACCAGAGGGTTGCTGGTTTTATTACCTGAACTGATAATAACAACTGATTTGCCCCTGAGCAAGGCACCTAACCCCCAAAATCTCCCCGGGCACCGCGGGTAGGGTTGCCCCACTGCTCTGGGCAGGTGTTTTCGCTCCCGCTAGTGTGTGTTTACTAGTGTGTGTGTGTATGTGGGTGTTTCATTTAATGGATGGTTAAATGCGGAAGACAAATTCCTCTGTGTGCAAATCCCAAATGGCAAAAAATGGCCCTAAACCCCCTACTCAGAGAACGACTGGCCTCACCTAAAACCTTGTAGCTTTAGTTCTGAGTTTGTAACAAGAACTACAACTACAGTTTTGGAAAGCTCACAGCCATAGCTAGAAGGTTTTAGAAAGTTAAGAGACAGGGTTACAAAGTTTTAGAGAGTTTGGAACTAGAACTATAAAGTTTAAGAGAGTTAAGAACTAGTGCTACAAAACAAACAAGCACTTGGCCTCATTGCTGCCTACCATTATTTGTTGTTACCCTCCAACACCGAGTTTGTCTAATTAATCCTTTATTAAATTAGATGAGTACATTAAATTTTGCCTCAGAGTTGGATGAATAAAATTTAATTATATTTAATAAATGTTTGCCACAACTGGGAGCTCAGTGGAGAAATTTGTGGCCAAACTTTGTTCTTCAAACTAGCACACAAGATATCAGTCAAAACTCTCTGTGTTTTTTTTTGCGTGCATTGTAATTACATATGGTTTTACAGACAAACCCAAAAACTGAATGCCACAGAATCACCAGTTAAAAAATGCTAGACTGTTTTTAATAAAAAGTAACAGGAGACATTACCAACACAACCTGGGTCATCCATATGCCTGCATGCAACTTGCATTGGGCACAACACCTGTTGTATGAAATGGGTAGTAATCAGCTACATAATGAAATTAAAGTAACGTAATATTACATAACGTAATATTGTGTTTCTAAAACTACATCAGAAAGCTATTGTGACCTTAAAGAAGACCTTGCTGTGGTTTAAGCTCAATAAGTTTGTGCTTGTATTTACAGGAAAGGTTTTAACTATTGCCTAGTGTTTGTTAGGAACATCAGAATGGATGTTCTACTTTGCCCTTTATGGGTGTTCAAGGCCTCTCTTCTTGTCATGAATGTACATCCACTGTTGATCAAGCTTCTGACAATCGTGTAAACACTAATACTCTAAATGAATTACCTATTTCTTTAAAGTATGAATTGCTTGTAAACTTTTTTCAGCTTACAACTTTATCTTCTATTTTTAGGCAACACTATTGGGAAAAGAAACACATTGCCATTAGAAGCAATAACTTCTGAGAGCATGGGCTCCGATCTCAGACCATCGTATCAATGATTGATTATGTTTAACTATCACATCATTGCTAATTTGCATGATGCTAAGAAAACTTCAGTTCAGCTTGTTGCTTGTTGCTCTGCAACTGTCACTTACTTCTTGTTGACTAAAGCATGGCTAACCATTGTGTACTCCCTCAGCAAATGACTGGACGCCTGTTGCTGTGTCAGCTGCTAGTGTGAATGTCCAGTGAAAGTGCTACAGTAACAAGCTGGCCATTTTTCTGCAAAGCTTGTCCAACTTCACAACAGTTGCTACAAAAGAAAGTATCTGTGGCTGAAGCAAGCATAGGTCAACTGTTCCCTAGGGCTCCAGACTTCTACCATCCCGTCATGCTGAGCATGATAAGCAACAGAACACAGGACAATATTTAAACGAAGTTGGGATGCTTTTGGAACGATTAACTTTACACCTGACCTTAAACATTGACAAATAAAGCTTGTAGCAGACATTTAAGTAACATTTTTAGACTTTCTCAAAGTTTCACAAATATTAACGGAACATGGAATATTGAATATTGTGTGCATTGTGATAGCCAACCATTACTCATAGCGCTTGTGCAATTAACCTTTTCAGACTCTAATTATGTTTCGGGTCACAACAGATGAGGACTTTTCCCTGTTCCTAGATTCTATCCAGTGGCCTCAGGTCTCCAAAAAATTCTAGTCCAGTTGATAATGCCTGTTTTGGAGGTTGCTGAGAGGCTGCTTTAAGCAACAACAGACATCCAGGCACAGTTATGTCCCTCTCTCTGATGGCGACTGGTTTCATTCAAGCTGCTGTCCCTCTGCCAGATCACTGCACAACAGTTATTCACCACATGTGAAGGAGGATCCATCAAAATGTTCCGACTCTGTAGGTTGTTATTTCCAAAGCAGCTATTGCGTGTGTTTACACTGTGTCAAAGGATTTGATTTCCTCTAAATGAAAGGGAATGCGATCACAAAGCGCTATGAATTACAACAGTCGAACAAAAAAATCCAGTCAGGTCCGAAGTGTCGACTGCCATATAAGGTACATTTTAAATCGACACTTGGAGCCTGACTGGATTACAAGGTACAAATGAATCCATCTTATATATATGACTGCTTGTACAACTTCAATACTCTTTTCAATTAGCTTGTTAGCATGCTAAAGGCTACACAGCCAACAACAAAAGGAAAGGCACTGCATCGCCACAAGTCAACACCGATTTCATAGCCAGACAAAGCAATTACTCAGAGTAAGCGTGTATGTTATGCTCAAACAACTAAAACAAAAAGAGTTGTTTTGATGCTAGGATTTATGTTTAAAGGATATATGTGTGTCACGCACATCCAAGCGGTAAGAAGAGAATTGAAACAAGGCTGTTATCAGCTGGTTAGACCAACACAGGTCTGGGTTCAGATTTCTCTTTCACACTGTACAGATTTGTTCAATTCCAAGACAAAAACACTTTGTTTAATTTAATGAAGTAGCCAGACCAGGTACTGGACAGCTGCTACCCTGGGTTTCCATGCAAAGAGTTTTGGAAATGGTCAAACAATTATATTGACTTACATAAAAACACCACTTACTGTAGAGTTGAGCAATATGGTAACAATGTAATGCTACTTCACAGAAGTTTATATACAATTTTTATTTTTATGTCCAATCCATTTGCAGTTGGCAAAATCATGAATTCGATTATCTGTTTTTTCTATGCCACACTTAATCCAGTTAAAGATGTCTAACTAGGCACTCGTTTAAAAGTGGCTCTTACTATGTAAGAGGTTGGTGGGGTTGTGTCAAATTTTGTTTTTCAAACCACATCATGCATCTGTATGAGTTAACATGGCACTCATACTTAAAAGTCTGCTCAATGGTTAAGTCTCAAATGTAAAATTAGCATTTTACTGATGAAGAAATTATGACAATAGTAATAATTCACTCGGATCATCCTCGGGCAACAAGTCCCTAAAACTTACTTACTTAATGTTTTAATCAAACATTCAGTCCTTAAAAGGTTTTTTTCACTACTGACGATACCCACACCCAGAGAACCATATTGTAACATTATTTGTCATTATAATGGCAAATACTGTAATATTGCCCAGCCTAACTCACTGTATTAATCCTGCTTCTATTTATTCTAATATTAGTGTTTTTCTGAGCAAACAGACTCAAAGTGACTGCTCAAATAAAAATTATTTTTGATGCTGAATACCTTTTCACAGTCCTGTTTGTCATGCAAACAAATTAAATTAAAAAAAATTAAAACTTTAGTAAAAGTACACAGACAGAAAATAACAATGATGGCCTTTTCACTCTTGACCTGGTGTAACATGTTATTAAATGAAAACCCACTTGCACAAACCAATGAGGTATTCTGATTAAATCTAATGCTCTTGAGAGCCCATTTTAGATTAATTACAATAGAGGTAGTATCATTTAACATAGAGCAGTCCTAAATTGTTAAATCATTCATCAGACTTTGTCCTAGCCACATAAAACAATCAGAGCTGCCAAATGTTGTTTCTACATGACTCATGTACTGAGAAGGCTCACCTCCGAATGATTTTCAAAAATATTATATGTGGAAGATGAAGGGATCCAGCTTGCTGTAGGCCTAACTAATGATAAGGCTGAGATGTTGGCAATAATCACTATAACTTAGGTCAACTGTGTCAAGCATGATTGATGTAATGATCATTTGTCATTTTAACCTGTGTTAGTAAACTGGTCAAAGCCACTGACGGCCCTTAAGTAGAACTGTCGTTCTTACCTAGCACCACTAATTAAATCATTAAACCCAAGTCATCATAAATAACGTCAAAGTCCATCTGTTTCACAGTTCACATCATGCACCGTGTATAAAATGAATGAGCCCCATCTTTACACAGAGGAGAAGACAATTACCACAAAATGAACTGGCTGATGGATCTCATGACAGTCCTTATCTATGTCTAGAGACCATGCCAACAGTTGCTCCATCTGTTCAAAGCTTTGTAAACAACCACCAGGACCCTGTAGATTAGTGCAAGTAAGGTCCAATTTTATTGTGACGTCTAAAATATGTCAAACAAAGAAAATAGTTAGTGAGAGAAATACTGTCATATGTTGATAACATTCTTAATAACAATAAATAGAAGAAATGTATACACTTTCAAAAATCCACATAATAACTAATAAAGCCAGAATACTGACTGGCACAACTGACCTCTCTATTCCTTTGTAGCTGTACTGACGCAAAGTTGCACAATCTTTACAAAGCATAGTCTGCTGTAGAATGTGTTATTCATTTTATATTGTGTATATTTTTCAGTATTTTGTACGTTCAGGATGCATTAAATTATAGATTTTTTTTAATTATTAGATTTTTTAAACATCTGAATGGAAGAGTACCGCCTCAGTTGAATTCAGCTGTCTCAGCATTGCTAGTTCAGCCATAGCAAGAACGTCAGGCTATTCTATGACAATGATTTAGAATGACAAACAGAGGCAGAAATATTTTGATCTTAATTAGAAACTGATGTCCCCAAAAGTCTGTATAAAGTTAGGAGATAATTTAAAAAAGTTTACTGTGGCTGTTGAGCAGAGTCAGATCGTTCAGCCAAAAAGAAAAAAAAAAAGAAAAAAAAAAGTTTTTCTCCTAGATAACCAGAACAGTATTAAAGCACATCATTTTATCATGACACTGTGAACACACTACACAACTACCCAAACTACACACTACGCCATATTTTAGGCAGAAGATGTGCAATAATTTGTGTATGATTAATTTCACTGTGTTCTACACATGACACACATAAGCTCTACTTGGGCAATCCCCCACCAAGTGTACTGGAATCTAAGTATATGTTGCCTCATTTTAACAATTTCCAAAACATTTTTATTGTCATGAACAAACAAGGTGAGGTGAGAGATAACAATCAGTTTGCGTTCGATATGTCTTGGATTCAGTGCTAATTACACAGCATATTCCTTTTTCACTCCAAAGCATACATGACACAACTGAACACACAATAAAGCGGCGAATTTAGGTTTCCGTATACAGACCATTCTACCAAATTAACTATAACTAGTTCTAACTGCAATCCTAAAACTACGCAAAACTAGTTAAGAGAATCTAATAATCAGTATTTAGATCTTACAAGAATTATAATATAAACTATTTCATCCCAAGACGTTAATTGAGATGATTGAGTAATAAGCTTAAAATATACAAAATAGTAAATTATGTATTTTCTATTTCTTGGAGAGGAATCTTCTCCCTAAAACTGTTGTTATTTTTTTTTTTTTTAATACATGTGAACTTGACAGATTTAGATTTATCATGACATTGTCATTTCACTACCAAAACACAGACTTTCTGTCAGTAGGCAGAGCCTTATTATAACAACACCCCTATGTTTTAGAGCAGCAAGTCTACATCCCTGTCCTAAAAATCACTGTGTAACAAAAAATTGTCACTACTGAAACACATATTTGTTTTGTTAATATAGTAATGTTTTGAAAGTGTTACGATTGTTTTGTTGGCTATAATAAAATAAACATACTAAACATAAATAAAAGGTTTTTGACTCTTACTTTGAACACTGAATCTATATATATGAATAATTCATGTGCACCAACAAATAAAAGTTTAGAGGCTTTAGAAGAGAACAGAGGAGTTCAAGTGTGTCAGGTTGGCTCATGTGTCTGTCTCCCTCTGACAACCGATTCAGCTGAATTGGGTCTGTTGCACAGACTGCGATTTAAATTTTAATGCACATATCAAGAACTTCACTACTGTGTCAGTCAACTGCCATTTAAAAGTAATGCCTTTGTCGGCCTTTTCTTTCTAAGGCACGTACTGCTAAGCTAATGCATGCATTTATTACCAGCACTTCTGGATTACTGCAATTCCTTCTTCTCCTGTCGCACTACAAAAATCTACATCTTAGCTGCTACTACAATATTCAGCATTCAGACAAATATCATATCCTTCACGTCCTTGCATTCACAGGACTTTCCTTTTATGGGCTTTTGTTAGTTTTAGATCATCTCTTCTAATACTGTCTGCTCCACACATATCAGCACACACTTTAACATGACAGCCCCACATCAGTGTCACTCTAGTGCTAAGAATGATCCACCTCCAAAATAATAGCTGTTCTGTGGTGGTCCTGTGGAGGTCCTCACCTTTGATGAACAGGGTGAAGGAGGGCTTCACAATATATACATTTCTTTATATATAAAGAAATATATATACTGTATAAAGAGGGACTGGCTGCAAATGTAGGACTAAAAAAATATTGTACGGGGAAATAATAATTGGACAATGAGTGCAGAAACAAGAAGAAGACAGAGTTACTGTAGTGGCCAGTCAGTGCATATGCTCCACTGTAAGATGGAACACAAACAGCCAAAATACAGCTACACATACAGAAGTAATATCTCTTAGTATGGGTTCGAGCTGCCATGTTTGTTAACGCAACATGCATATATCTTGGCATAAAGTTGTAGAGGTTCCTAATGGTGTTCTGTGACCATCCATCCTATGTAGCTTGAATATTCTCACATAGTTCCTGTAGAAATTGTGTTAGGAGTGGAGGCGGATTGAAAACAGGCCTTCTGGCTATGTGACGGTGATAACAAACCGTTCATCTTCATCAAAAGCGGGACACGATACTGAAGATGACCTGCTGCCATTCTGAGTCACTCTATGATAGTCTGGCGCGACAGCAGTGCAGTCTTTGGCGACGTTGACATGGTGTTAAGGGCAATCATCATTATGGTCTGGGTGCTGGCACTAACAGGATGACTAATGGAAGTAATTTGTATTCACTAAATAGTGGCTGTCAGGTCAGTGATAGAGCCCGTCCTTGAATCATTCACATGTCTCACAATGTCAAACATACCCAAGTTTCATTCGTGTTGGTTGATTACTAACCATTACATAACTATTTGTGAAACTATTTTTTTTATGATGAGAGCCTAAAGAGTTTACAGTGCCACAAGGAACACCGACTTTAACAAAGCTTTTACAACATTTTAACACATGAAGAAGAATGAATTGCAAGCATATGCCATATGGCTACGCTATCTAGTACTTGGCTTAAAACTGCAATTAGCACAAATGCAACCAACAATCACTTCACATTAGCAACACCTGCAGGAAACCGGAGCCTTATCTGATTGTTTTCCTGAAAAAATGCTAACAATTTGATTTAAAGGTAGCATTAAACCCAGTCAGTCAATTTGCACCTCTCTGTGAGACTGATTTTCAGGCAGGTCCACTGACAGTTTAATGGAACCAGACTCATCATTCCACTTTATCTGTGCTACTGTGCACCAAAGAAAATCACTTAAAATAAAGACTAATGTCTCAGCGAAGAAAAACCTTTTCATCAGACTGCCTGCAACATATCACCGCTTCACAAGGTCAGTGAAAAGCTGTCTCTGATACAAATAGGGCACACACTATACCGGCACCTAGACTGCATCTCCTAGGGTGCCTTAAGATGCTGTCATAGTTGTGTCAGGATAACCAAAATCCAAACAGAATTGGCAAAAGTCATTGGTGATATGAAAAAGTATAGACAGAGGAACAAAGTGGAGGCATTTAAGTGTATTTCATCATATTAATACAATAACACTAAGCAACACACAGCAGTACAGTAGCACTGTGGACAGACAGAATGCTTAATTCCAAATTAGGACTATGGATGTGCCATTGTATGACTATGAATATTTTGCAAACAATTCAAACTTTTAAAAACACATGGTGCGATTCAGTACTACAGTATTACAGGATTCAGCATGTTTTATTACAATTACTCAGAACAGTGTAATATTTGGTACCAGTTAATCATGTTATCCATAAAAATAATGTTTTCACTGCAGAACAGCTGAACCTCAGTTGAACTCCATTAGCTAGCAGGGTAGTGCTCTGACACGCTCTCCAAGCCTGAATTAAACAAAGAAATGCTACACAAACACAAGAATTCCACATGCCATCCAAATGGCCAAGCTTCACTGGTAAATAATAAACTTTGGGAATACCATTTGATTTGAGCGGATGACCATGTTTTGTTTGATATAATGTAGAGTCGACGGATCCGAAGACTAAACTCCAAGTCATCATCTGTATCTAACGTGACACTGGTTTGCTCTGTTAGCTCTTTGGGTCACCTGAGACGGCAGTCTCAGTTACTCAGCAAACACGAAACTAATAAAACCAACACTACTGCAAATAAAAATGTTAAAAATATCAATTAAAGAAACAATTAGAATAAAGAACAAGTAGTCATGCATTCATTTAAACATGCGTTATTCTTACAGAATACTCAAATATTTAAGATAGTGTTCAATAGAATACTCAAAACAGATTTATAAAACATAAATAAGGACATTTGTATTGGAAAATAAATGATCTAAATCTGCTAAAATCACTATGGTGGCTGATTACAACACAAATCAAACAAAGAAACAGCTAAATGAGTCAGAGTAATATGAGTGGTAAAAAAAGGAAAAATGATTGTTTTATAGATATTGTATACACTGAGACTAGGAGTAAAGTTGTTGTAAGCTTGTTGTCATTCCACACAAACAGAGCGGCAGCTTTCATCACTGCTGTAGACTGTCCTCTTTACACAGTACTGTAAATACACAGACACCTTCTCCACAACATCTCTGGTCAAATTTCTCAATATGAACGTCTCAGTGCCTTATTCAAACATATAAATCAACAATATTCTCCAGAGTAACATCAAATCAGCTTTCATTCGAGCCCTGGTTCCAACATCTGCTTACTCAATTTTACTAAAAGCGCAGGTCAGACCAAAACAACTGCACAACTATAAAACACAGCAGAAACAGGGCCCTGGTTGCCTTCGGGTGTTCTTTATAGAGAAAAAACCTCAGCAATCTGTAGACTGAAAATCTGACAGATGTGCTGAATCCTCACATGCTAAACTCTCCACTTGTACTCATCATGTACACAATTTCAACCATATCACTGGTTTCCGATGCAGGCATTTACACATCTTTATAAATGTTTTTAAAAATGGTAAAAAGTCCAGTAGTATCGTTTCAACAGTTTCATTGGTTCAGTTCTGTACATAGATATAGAAGGAGAATATAGTAGAATATAGAAAGAATATTTTATCATGTTAATAACCATTACAATTATTAAACAAAATGTCTGCGAAATAAAGGTAATCAAATGTTTTGTGAATGGGAGGCTACAATCTGCTTCTGTAAATTAACAACAGTGGTGTTTAAATACTGCACATCTTCCAAAAATTTGTTTACAGTAGTTTGATAACATTACTATTATATATGTATATACATACATATGTATATATATATAATAATAATTTTTGAAAACAGCCCAAACCACCATTTTCATGCTCTTATTACTTTGATAACTGCAGAAAATCTGATTTTGTCAGAGATCTATTCAACTGTTGAGTAATCAGATAATAGAAAAATTCCAAGTCTACACTAGTCAGGCAGTAATTGGATTTCTGCTTTGCAACTGACCAAAACTCTAGTAAACGTGAGGTAAATGAAACATAAAACGTAAACTTCATGACGCAGCTGTTTAAACATCGATTCACTGTCCCTGAAAATTTGAACATACACCTGAAAGAATACAGGTTTACAATGTTCTGAAGAATTTCATTATCAGATTTTATAATCAGATTTTTAGGCCTTAATCTAATCTAGGAAATTTGTGTATGTTGTCACATGACCATTTGAATAATAGAGTATGATTATGATCAGATTATAAAGTGCATGTAAACAGATGTAAATTAGATGTGGAGTGTTTTTCACCTTAAACCCCCTGTTTAAAAGGTAAATCACCAACAATAAAGCTCAAAGTTTAATACAAAGTTGTTGATCATGTAGAATTTAGAACTGGTAGAATTAGTGCTTGCACACATAGGAATTTGTCTACTGCAATTAACCCTTTCATGAAGTGAAACACCGACATACATACACACTAGTGAACAGACACACTAGGGGGCAGTTTGAACACTTCACACAGAGTGGTGAGCAGCCCTATCCGCATATATGTAGTAAATTTAGATAGCTAGCCGCCGAAACATCAGCATACCACTAGCAATTTTTTATGCTTGTTATGACCACAACACATTAAAGCAACATTAAATAGTTTAATGATTTTCATAATTTGTAACAGGAAAAATATTTTTGTGGGTTTCTTTGGTTCACCATCTTGTTAAAGCCTCACAAGCTGTTTGGAGTGAGCTTTTGAAAAGCCTCCATGTAGGCCCCATCTATTCCAACAAGAATCAGGATGCCCTGCCCAGACGTGCAAAACAGAGAGGTGTGGGTAAGTGGTAGAGGTGAAATGGGATTGGGCTATTATTGCTAATTGCAAGTTCTTCAAAAACAAAACCAGCCACTTCGGTGACTTTTTGCTGTTTATTACACAGAACATGGTTTTAAGTCATTAAAGTGAGAAAATAAAAAGCTGCAGGCGGCCTGATCCCTTGTAATAGCCTGCAATCTGAGAGAAAGAACCAACAGCTAATATAAACTATCTGTTAGCACTCTCTTACTTATGTTCGGTGTTCGTAAACTTTGGCATCGTAAAACCATTTTCCTTTGAGATGCAATGTGTTAACTGCTCTTGGCAAAAAAGGTGTTATTCCTGAGACGATGGGTATAATTGAATGTGAAACAAAAGCGCTTTCAAGTCTCTGGCTCCAGCTTCGACATGTCCGCTGACACATTATTCTTATAGTTGTTACATAGCTCTTTTAAGATATGACTCCGAAATTACACTCTTTTAGCAAAGACTCTACAATATGAAGCAGCTTTTATGACCCTCATGTTTTTGGACTGGTCACTCGGTGGTCTCCCTTATGACTGACAATAGGCAAATGTTAATCAACAAGCATTTCATAACTCATACGTAGACTATATTTTAAATTGTATAATTGTGTTCGACAGCTGCCAGGAGTTCCATTTATGTGCTCCTAATATGCCGATACCTCCTAAAAATGTGACTTTGTCAGTGATCTCTTCAACATGTGTACATGCAGCTGAGTTATAGGATAATGGGGAAACCTCGCGTATATAAAGCAGTATTCAGAATCTCTGCTTTGGCTCTGAAATGACTTTCTTTTAGCTAAGACTCTATATCAAGCAGTCTTATAAACCCTAATGTTTTTGAACTGCTCACTCAGGGAATGTCTTACTGTGCTCCACCCTTCTTCAGCAGTTTAAGACCTAAGCTTTCGGTGGGACACGTAAGGCAGAGAGGATCTTTCCAGATGCCTCCTATCAGTTACCAGAGCAAAATGCTGGAGCCAAGAATTGCATAGCCATTAACTGTAATAGTCTTACATTACATATGTCATGGTTAGACTTATAGAGTTCTAACATTTTGGCAAAGACTAATAGGGCAGAAGGTTAGCTGCAATGACCTTAGAAACAGTGGGAACTAGAATCTCTGGATCATCATTAGAATGTAAAATGTCTATCAAGAAATTAGTACGGTACTAAATATGTCCCTGCTGAAAAACCTGTTCCAAACACCACAGATAAACATCATGGTCCCGGTCATTTGTCATGTATTGGGCATGTTTTTGCTGGTCAACCAGCACTAACCAGCATAAACCAAAGTGGACAAGCATAAATTCCATGGATTCCTTGATTCCTTTAGCAGGAGCTGCTTCACAATTTTTGTGTGCATTAAGAATAAATCACCATGCATTTAGTTTAATTCAAACCTGAAAACAGAATCCCACAATTTCCATTTCAATTCACCACCTGTTTGAAATGATAGCATGTTCATATCTCTCCACGTTAAAACCCCTGGGTTGCTCTTCCACCACTACTATGTCAAAGAATTCACTGGTGAGGTTTGTATCTTATGAAGGGCATATGGGCAGATTTATCTCAAACAGAGCTGGACTGGTAAGCAGTCAGGCTGCTGTGGTTAGACCACTATTAGCCGAAGGTAGAACCCTAACTTTAAGTTTATAACTATAGCACTATAGACTAGCAGCTCACCGACTGAGCTTTATAGCCCGCAGGTCCCGAAAGGTAACTAAGGCTATTTAAAGGCTAAATTCTCTGTACAGCTGAAAATGCCTCCTGTTGTGATAAAACGTTATGACTGAAGGCTGCAATACTGAGCACAGTTACTGTTATAGAGCAGTGAATGAAGCATTTCCATCCAAAACTCAAATAAAACTCCAATAAATACACCCTAACGAAGAGAAACAAAGCTGCACCAGGGGCTGTTCACTACCTCCGGTCCAACCGCTTTAGACATCCAGCAGCATAACAGCAGCATAACACTTCACAGCGAACTTTCATCTCGACTAGTCTAAAGTTTAATCAAGCCCCCTGCTCTTCTACAGCTGCGCCCGAGGAGCTCCAGCATGTTCAGCACCTCGAGTAAAACCCCTCACCTGTTAAAATCAGCAAGACGAGTTGAAGTGAAGTCAGCGCAGTCCAGTAATCCATGGCTCCCTCCGGAAAAGGATCCTGGAAATAAACCTGTGTCCACCTTTAACGAGCGGTATGAAAACAGAAGTCTGTGATGTTCACTCCGTCAGCATCCACTTTCTCCAGCCTCTCGGAGCTACTCACTGGGCTTCGCTGGGCTTCATGGTGCTGCTGATGCTGCAGCCTGTGGGCTCTGAGTGGAGCTGCTCCCCTCTCTTCTCTCTCTCCCTCTCTCTCCCTCCCTCTCTTCTGAGTGGAGCTGAACCCTTCTCCTTTCTCTCCCCCCCGCCCTCTCTCTTGAGTGGAGCTGCTCCCCTTTCTGATCTCTCTTTCTCTGTGTCTAAGGGGGGCTGCCTCTCTCTCTCTCTCTCTCTCTCTCTCTCTCTCTCTCTCTCTCTCTCTCTCTCTGTTCTCTCCCCCTCTTTCTCCCTAGGAGTGGAGCTGCTCCTCTCTTTCACTCACTGTTTTCACTCTCTCTCTCTCTTTCTGTGTGTGTGTGTGTGTCTGAGTGGAGCTGCTGTCTCTGTGTTAGCCCACCACTCAGTCCTAACACTAGCTGAAGCAGCTCTGGCCAGATCAGACCAATTCACTGCTCATAGAGAACACCACACTGATGATGTCTTTCAGTCTCTAAAACCGGCCACATACTTCTATCTGAAGCTTCTATCTTATTCTTCAGAACTTCAGGCTGCTTATATTTGGTATGCTTGGTCTAAAACTTAAAATGCTGTGTTTTATTCTATTTAGGCAGTTAAAGTATAGAAAACAAAATTAGGGATGGTCAAAACAAATACATGTGGTGTCCAGATTTAAGACTGAACAATAAGACATGTGAAGCATTGCACATCCGGGCAAATGCTCTTTTATTGAACAGGAGCAAGCGAGAACAGGCACACCTACAGTGAGAATGAGCCAGTAGCTGGACATAACTCTCCTCTTAAAAGGTCAGCCGTCTTAGTAACCTCGCAAAGTCTAGGTGGTGGGTCCGGATCTCCCGATCCTTCTGCTCTTCCAGCCCTACCCCCAGTCCAGGGAGCTACTCAGGACATTCGCATTCAGTGTCACTTCTCGCCCCAGTACCCGTTTAAAGCATCGTTGGAGTGCCACAGCCAGCATGCTGCTCCGTCAGCAGCTCTTAAGCATTAAGATTATTAGATCGCATATCAAATAAGAATGTGTACTGCCCAGATGAACAGCGTATCAATGTGTAAATCTGCTGGGAAAACAATACGGAAACCCATTTATTTATTTATCAGGTACAGTCAATGACATCATCCCACTACAGTTTTGTCTTAAAATATTCCAAATATTTCCATGCCTCAGAGAGAATGTCACGTTACAGTAAAAACGCTCAAAGCTTGGCACGTAGTACAGAAAGGACATTATGCAAAAAAACAGGGAAAGAGAAAGAAAATTACAGGATGACATTGCATTTGTAAACCCATCTTCTGAAAGGAATCATTCACCGTTTATCAAGGTCAAGGTCAGTAAGTAAATGTGACTCAGCACAGGGATTAGCTAATGAGGTGAATAAGTGAAGATGAAATACATGAGCTCATTTCCTCTTTTACACTGTATATGAAGTACGCAGTCAATGTGCAGTATATCACAGAACTGCTGTGTTACCACAATGCACTTCAATTAACATTCATCTGAAAGAATTTGCACACCCCATCTAACACTTAACACCTACACCTACTCTTCACCTACACACACAGTCTTATAAATCTCTATAGAAGAGCACCACCAATAGAATGGTAGAGTCATGTGAACTAAAGTTCACCATGCCCAATGCCAAGCATTGGATAGAAGGTCATAAACCTTGTGTTGAGTTATAAAGCAGTGGAAGTGCATTCTTTAAAGTAAAGAAACTCCGTCCTATACCTTTGGGATGAGTCGGAATGACATTTGTGCTCCAGAACTAATCATTTAACTTGACCGCACAAACATTTTTGTGGCTAAATGGAATCAAATCCTTACAGCAATGTTCCAAGATCTTGTGGAAAGCCTTTCCAGAGGATTAGAGACTGTTAGAGACATGGATGACAAAGAAGTTCTACTCTCCTCACAGACTGTAACACCTATTTTGAGGTCTGGCTACAGAACCTTATTCAACGCTCCTGGAGCCATTTAGAGGAGAGGCATTAGAGAGGCTAAAGCAGCCTACAAGAGGAAGATGACACAGAGGACCTCTTCACCACCAGCGACACACGCCTTGCTGGCTGAGGATCCTATAAGATCTTAGCAGTCTCCAATGGCCACATCCTTACTGTGCAGGACCATGACATGATTACAATTAAAGCCGCTTGCCCTGATGGTGTGACAAGGATCTTCGGCATGTCTAAGGCCATCTTCCAGCCTTTCCACAATCATTCTACTGTTGTAAATGTTGTCAGCAGCCTCATTAACTACCATGTGGTTGCTCTTACACTGCTCATTATGAAGTGCCTTGAGAGGCTGGTCCTGCAGCACATCAAAGCCAGCCTTAAAATTTCCCTCGACCCACGCCAGTTTCCCTACAGAGCAAATAGGTCTGCAGAAGAGGCCAACCCCACTGCTCTTCACCCTGCGTAGAGCCAGCTCGAGCACCAGGGAAGCTGTGTGAGGATGCTGTTTATAGGTTTCAAAATTATCCCATACAGACTGGTCTCCACTTTCTTGTTTGGGACTTACCCAACTTTTCTGCCACTGGATCAAGGACTTTCTGACTATCTTCCCCCAGACTGTAAGACTAGGTCCCCACCTCGCGTCCCTCTCTGTTACTCTAAATCAGTGCCCCGCAGCGGCCTCTTCTCTACCCCCTCTAGTTTCATGACTGTGAAAATATACAATGCCACTCTGTTTGACCTGTGGCCCTCTGGTAGACACACCGGGTTCATCACATTATGGACAACAGACTTAGGAATAGCTTTTACTTTCAGAACCTACAAGAACTGAACATTGTCAAATGCTGTAACTGACTGTTTGCCCCGTGTGACTGATATGTAATACAATACTTACATTTGTAAGAACACTGCACCGGTGATTAGATCCCAAGGCACACTGCATGTATATATTTCTCCACTACTTGTCACTCCATATATCACCAAGTGGAATATCTAAATATGATTTATTTTGAGCTTGGTTTATAGAAGCAAAGCATACATACACCGCTCTCTTGTAAAGCAATTAATGTCATATTCTAAAAATCTTAAAAAGTACTTTGAGACACTTTGGGCCCCCGCTGTGACCAAGGCTGATGTATTTCTGTTTTATCTGAATGTAACTGTATGACCGGAGCTCCAATCTGGAACCCTCCAGTAACTGCAATGATTTGGGTTGCAGTAATTCTAGATAGGTGAAAGCTTCTGAGGGAATCCTCCACATGCTGCCAATTGACCATTTCAGGTCTATCATTGCAAAAAGTGCCCCAGGGAAATTTAGCCTCTTACATCATCAGGTTCCATTCATGCGTACCCTCTATAGCTTTCTGCATTCTTTTAGACAAAGGTGATGGAAACCAGTCCGCACAAGAAAACCGCAGAGTATGTTTCTACAAAACTGCCCAATTTATTGCTGCCCCCAAACCGGCCATTCATTAAAAGATAAGGCAAGTACAACTGTTCTGTCCTGCGGACTAGCTCTAATGGAAAAAATCATTGCTGTCATTCTTCTCATCATTATTTTTAGTTTTTTTTAAACCACTGAAAAACATCAGCTGTTATATTAAATTTATTATGAGTTATGCTTCAAAATTACATGGGTCAAAATCATGCTACACTGATGGACCTATATCATGGAAAAACAGGGATGTGGGAAGCTGTTCTACTTTTTTATCAGCGTTTATGTTATAACCAGTATGACATGCAAATTGCAATACTGCAATATTTTTAAGTTTTTCCATATAAATTGTTCGGGGAGATGGCAAGGTCCAGCTTTACACAGAAAGCCAATGTAGCAACCACAGAAGACGCATAGCCTGCTTTTTCTAATCTCTCTCTCTTGCTGGACAAACATAGTGCAAATAAGCTGAGCATCAATCAATCAAACTGTTGACATCCGGTCAGAAACGGCTCATGCCACAACCATAGTCAAGCTACATGCATACATCTAGTGGGAGAATAAATGGGAATGGAACAGCGGGAGGGTGTTATGTTGGATACACAGTTTATGCACCTTAAAAAAGTGCAACAAAAAATATTATTTAATTACTATTTAATTTGTTACAAGCTATTAAATGTAAAAGTTTTCCTCAACCCAAAACATTACTTTGATTGAAATAATTATTTGTTTAAAGTCCTTTTTTCCCTAATTCGTAATTCATGCTTTTTAGGTTGGACACTTTTACAGTGTGCTAAGAAGGCCGTTTTAGGTTACAGTGAAACTCCCATGAAAAAGGGGGGAGCTGCAGCCCCCACAAGACCCTGGTTCCATGTCCACATGGAAAATTTTAATTTTCTTATTCTCCTTAAAAAAAAAACAGTTTGAAGTAGGATGCATAGTAGTCCATGCATAAAAACTAGGCTGCAAAAGCAGTTCTGCCCAATATGCTGCCAAAATAAAACAGCAGTCCCAAAGTAAAAAGCAAAATAATAAATAATTAAGCATCCAGACCTTCAAAGAGATTATGGTTGTGATCTATTCACTTCAGCTGAATTAGAAATCACCTAAATACATACCAAACCATTTATAGGATCATTTCTATTGGGAGCTGATCGTTAGAATCCCTAAATTAGTGAACACAAGAGTCTTACTCCAGCAGCTAAGCCTTATTGTAGCCACACCCCTGCATTTGTGAGCAGGAAGTGACACTGCATCCCTCCTGGCCACATGGTAAGAAGCTAGATTCCATTGTCTTGAAGTTAATGTGTCACAAAGTCTGTAAATCTGTGTTTAACATCGAGAACTGTCACTTCCTGTGCTTTAGTGAATGATGATTGTATGTGTTTAAAACTATTTCCAGCTACTATTTACAGATGTATTTGCTGGTCCTGTACTGGTTAGTGATTTTGAGTGACACAGATAAGGGTGTCACTACTGACACAGTCACTACTGAAACATTTGATACAATTTTAGTTGTTTTATGACAGTTTTGTTAGTGACTGAATGTAATATTCCCTCATTAAAAAGAAATGTAACTGATTTATAGGGTCACCCAAAGCAAAACAAGCCTACAGTCAATTTCAGTTAAAAGTCTACAATGTAGTTTGAACCCTAACTTTGAACTAATTCGGTAGAATGATCCATAGCCATCTATTTAGGCTACAGTAGTTTTGCCCCACTCACTCATGCTGAAGTTATAAGGAGTGTTTTAGCTTGGACAGATTTTGGAATGAGGCACAATACAGGGCAGCTATTCAGAGAAAAGAGACCATTCACGTATATTAGCCATAACAGCACAGCAAAAAAGCAGTCTGTTTAATGAGATAATTAAAAAAGAAATTAGAAAAGCATTATTTAATATCAAATAATGACCAATATTAGTACATAAAAGCACATACATGTCAAATTCGGACCTTATACAGAAAAATTTAAAAAAGGATATCATGTAAACAAGTCATTCTGAGCAGTAGGGTGGCAAAAATGAACAGACTCAGTTTTGTTCACAGGGAGGTAACAGAACCAACAGACATCTGAAACATTTAAACGCAAACAGTTATTACATTAAAATGTCTCTTTGTCTTGGATAAGTTCACAGGAAACAGAAAAAACCTTAACTATTAACATGGGTTCATCTAAAATCTAGAGATTTTATTCCAAGCATTGTTGGAGCCTTTCTATAAATCCGTTCACAAAAACCTTGTTTTAAACTCTGTGTCCACTCACTGTCTACTCTGTTAGACACTCCTACCTTGCTGATCCACCTTAGTCAGAGATGACAGCTCATCTGTTGCTGTACAGTTTGTGTTGGGCTTCCTCCCGTCCTTTACCAGTGGTCTTCATTGGTGTTCAATAGCTCCAGCAGTACCGCTGTGTCTGATCCACCAGCACAACACGCACTAACACACTACCCCCATCACATTAGTGGTGACTGCAGTACTGAGAATGATCCACCACCCACATAATACCTGCTCTATGGTGGTCTTGTGGGGGTCTTGACCATTAAATAACAAGGTGAAAGAGGGATAACAAAGTATGCAGAGACACAGATGGGCTACAATCCATTATTGTAAAATTACAAAGTGTATCTATATGGCAAATAGAGCTGAAAAAGGTGGAGTGTAGATACAAGGAGGTGTGCCTAATGTAGTGGCTGTTTGGCTTATTTAAACATGTAATGCTATACATGTACAGTGGAGGAAATAAATATTTGATCCCTTGCTGATTTTGTAAGTTTGCCCACTGACAAGAAAATCCAGAAAATGACATTGTATAAAATATATACATTTAATTGCATTTTGCAGAGAGAAATAAGTATTTGATCCTCTACTAAACAGCTCTGGCTCCTACAGACCAGTTAGATGCTCCTAATCAACTCATTACCTGCATTTAAGACAGCTGTCTTAAACTGTCACTTGTATTAAAGACACCTGTCCACAGACTCAATTAATCAGTCAGACTCCAACCTCCCCAACATGGGCAAGACCGAAGAGCTTTCTAAGGATGTCAGGAACAAGATCATAGACCTGCACAAGGCTGGATGGGCTACAAAACCTTAAGTAAGACGCTGGGTGAGAAGGAGACAACTGTTGGTGCCACTGTAAGAAAATGGAAGAAATGCAAAATGACTGTCAATCGACCTCGATCTGGGGCTCCATGCAAAATCTCACCTCGTGGGGTATCCGTAATCATGAGGAAGGTGAGAAATCAGCCTAAAACTACATGGGGGGAAGCAAATCCCGCAGTGCCCGCAAGGTGCTCCTTAAGAAGGCACATGTGCAGACCCGTCTGAAGTTTGCCAGTGAACACCTGGATGATTCTGAGACTGATTGGGAGAAGGTGCTGTGGTCAGAGGAGACAAAAATTGAGCTCTTTGGCATTAACTCAACTCGCCGTGTTTGGAGGAAGAGAAATGCTGACTATGACCCAAAGAACACCCTCCCCACTGTCAAGCATGGAGGAGGAAACTAGGGCCGCCCTCTAGAAGTCAACGATTCGAATCGTCAGTCGGAGACCCTTTAAGTCGACTGAGACCCTTCAAGTCGACTGACAGCAGTGACATTTTTTTCCCCGTAAAACAGACTAAAGCTTACAGAAATGCACAAGAACTTAATGTAAAAATTATTAAAGGGGAATAATAAATATATATTAAAGGTCTAGCTGGGCTGTGACGTATCCTTGCTAAAAAAAATTAATCCAGGTGACGACATGCTCTGGCGGTTCACCGCTAAAGAAGCCTTGAAGCTGAGAAACACGGGGGGAACGATGTCTCAGAGAAAGTCTGGAGGAGCTTTAGAAGAAGAGAGTCTGAATAAATTAAACAGAATTCTGCTCTTCATTTAGTCAGACATCCAACACTGCTCCAAACGAGGGAGCTGACTTTCGGTTTAGAGATAACGGCTGTTTGCGGTGAAGGAAAAATTTATAATAAAAACATTTGTTTTATTATAACTGCATAATTTTAGAACCTAAATTACAGATATGTTTATTTATTCATCTACAGCTAATATTATCTTTATTTAAAGATAAGTACAGTCACTTAATATGCCTGCCGATAAACGAGAGATAATTATTCCAGCGAGGGGAATATAATAAATGGTTTCAGATCTACCATTCTTCTTTTCATCTAAAAATAATTTAAATATGGACTAATTTGGTTTATTTAGCAGTTCATTATTTATAAGAGATGAAAGACGAAGGGTCATCCTACTGAAGAAGCTGTTAAAAGTGAAGTTAATAAGACTGTAAGCTATAAGCGCTCATGTTTAGCATAAATATGAGCTGCTGCCCGGCGCTATATCCTGTAACTAAAGGCTCCAGTTCATCACACGCCCTGTCTCTTTCAGGTCAGAAATATGTTCCTGTGACTCTGCTGACTTTCTAAATGAGGAGGACATCAGATCTGAAACGTATGCAAATTGATTTACTGATTACTAGATAATGTACATGGAGAAAAAACATGAACGAAAATGTTCTGATTCGGGTGCAGCCCTAGAGGAAACATTATGTTTTGGGGGTGTTTCTCTGCTAAAGGCACAGGACTACTTCATCGCATAAATGGGCGAATGGATGGAGCCACTCAAAATCCTGAGTGACAACCTCCTTCCCTCGCCAGGACATTAAAAATGCGTCGTGGCTGGGTCTTCCAGCACAACAGTGACCCAAAACATACAGCCATGGCAACAAAGGAGTGGTTAAAAAAGAAGCACATTAGGATCATGAAGTGGTCTGCAGTCTTCTATAAGTTTTCTAATCCCATAGGTCCGAGTTTCCAGGCGACAGCCTCAAAATCTTAATGATTTAGAGATGATCTGCAAAGAGGAGTGGACCAAAATTCCTCCTGACATGCACAAACCTCATCATTAACTACAAAAAACGTCTGACTGCTGTCCTTGCCAACAAGGGTTTTGCCACCAAGTATTAAGTCTTGTTTGTTAAACGGATCAAATACTTATTTCTCTCTGCAAAATGCAATTACATTTATATATTTTATACAATGTAATTTTCTGTATTTTCTTTTTGATATTCTATCTCTCACTGTTAAAGTAAACCTACCCTTAAAATGACAGACTGTTCATATCTTTGTCAGTGGGCAAACTTACAAAATCAGCAAGGGATTAAATATTTATTTCCTCCACTGTAGATATATAAATATATATACCAACTTTATGTTTCCTGGACAATTAGCATAAAGGTACATAGCCCATCCATTTATACCAACGCCAGAGAACATCTTAAGTTTGTACTACTCAGTAGAATCAATTATAGTAAATCATGTCCTTGTGCTACTACAGTTAGCCTTGCCTGGTAGAAAGTCAGCCACATGTCTGGAGAACAGTCGAGAGCGCATCTGATGTGTTTTGTCTTCTGACGCAATATTTGTGGCATAGCGGCCCTTTAACCTTTAAGTTAATGGTCAGCTTCCTGCCTTTGATGCTCCTAACATAGCTGTCTGTAGATCAAAGGTATCTTTCAGATGTCTCTTATGCAGCATGAAATTGTGCCTCTGGCAGTAAAGTTCAACACAGTTCAGATGTATAGTGCTGAGCAGTCATAAGGATTTTATTAATGTCTTATTAAATAATGTATACAGTAAAACATTAAGATAAATGGATAAATATATTCCTTTAGGGCTTACTGTCATCACTTTACAGCATATCATCACTGTCATATTAAGGTCTTTTTATTTCTTACACCATTTGAAAAAACAGCTGCTTTTTATATATCCATTAAATAATACATTAACTTGCTTTAAATCTAAAGAATATTTTATTCAATCAAGCAATCTAGCAATTTATATACAAGCTAAAACTGAGTATCATATAATCATAGCTGTGGTGTGTATTACACACTCAGGTGTTTTATTGCTTTTATATAAACACAATTCAAACCACGAGAATTCAAAACATGACATGCTAACAACAGAAAGTAGAAATGTATAAATCTACTTTAACCTGTATTTGAACAAAACCAGTGCAAATACTGTACAAGTTATGAAATGTATTAGTCTCATTGCTTATATGTTCATTCTCAACCAATGCCTGCAGCACATTCCAAAAAACATTGAGACAGAAGGAATTCAAGACTATGGATGTTGTGAAATGTTCAAAAAACGTCCTAAACAGGCAATGCAATCATGTTTGGGAACAAAAGCAGCCTTCAGGAAAGGCCTACACCTTTCTGAGTGAGGATGTGTTGAGACTACGCCAAAAATGCATTAGCAAAAAATCCAATAGTTCAAGAATAACATTCTTCAGCCAGGGATTGCAAAGTGTTTAGGTTTTCACCCTCTACAGTGCATAACATCGCCAGAAGATTCTGGAGAAATCTCTGTGCTGAAAGGGCAAGGCCAAAAATACCCATGATCTCTGACCCCTTGGACAGCAGTATGCTAAAAACTGCAATGTTTCTGTCAAGGATATCACCACTCGGTTTAGGAACACTTTGGCAAATCGCTGACAATAAACACCATTTGTCTCAGCATCCACAAATGCAAGTTAAGACTAAGTATAGTGGAAGCCATACCTGTATAACAACAGTCTCCAGAAACATTGGTGGACTCTCTGGACTCATCTGAAATACACAGTGGAAACATGAGCACTTATTCTAAAAAAGAATAGTTGCACACAGAAGGAATCACCCAACAGGACTGAAACTTGGTGGCTAGGTTTGACATTGTGAGACATGTGAATGGTTGGTTGGTGTAGCTCAGTGGGTAACACCACTACTCAGGGTGCCACCTCTACGTGTGTTCGAATCCCAGTCTGGGTGACTATGCTGAGCTACACCAATAAGAGTCCTTGGGCAAGACTCCTAACACTACATTGGCCTACCTGTAATCATTAACCTTGTAAGTTGCTCTGGATAAGAGCGTCAGCTAAATGCCATAAATGTAAATGTGAATGATTCAAGTCGCATGCTCGCCCATGCATGTCCTGCAAACAAGGATGGCCCTTATCGCTGCACCTGACTGACCTAACAGCCACGATTGCAGACATCCAGTTAGTGCCAGCACCATTGGCAGGCTATACACAAGTAGATCAATACAACGGCTGCCCATAACACCAAGCCAATGTCGCCAAAGACTGCAATGGTGTTGTGTCAGACTGTTATGGAGTGACAGCAGGTCATCTTTAGCAGCAAGTCCTGCTTTTTGTCTGATAATAGTCTTTATGGCCCTGTAATTCTTTGGCTCAGAGGACACAACTTCTTTTCTTTCCATCAACAGTTAGAGAGCATGACTTGTCAGAACATAATGCACTTTTGCACTGTGCATAAGTCCATTTGAGATGAGCTCAAACCCAGAGAAGTCTGCAGGGTTCTAGACATTGTTTATATATGGCTTCTGCTGTGTAAAGTATTGTTGCACGATGTACATTTGTTCCTAAAACCCACTTTTAAACAAAGATTCTGAAATTTACCAACATGGTCGTTGTGGAATGTATGTATAGGATTTGTACATATAAAGGAACAACATCCACTAGCTCAAAAAGTCAAAGGCGTGAACAGTTCTGTGGTTTAAGAACACATCATGAAGCTGACATTTTTCTTAAGACCTTTCTCAAGAACAAATTTAGAAAAACACTTAGGAAGATGGTTCTCTCTGTGAATGAGGCCCATTGTTCCAAAGCTGTTGGAATATTTGCTGGCACATTTTTGGCATCAGCCTTAACCTATCCCTGCTCATTAGGTAAAAGGCCTTTCCAGGATTCCATGTTTATACCCAAGAATGATTTCATCACATGTTTAATATATGTTTTGAACATTTCAGAATGTAACTAGTTTTAAATGACTGAATGTACATTTCAGAAAGGGCTGCAAACAAATGGAAAGCAAAGATGTTTATGGGGTAAAATGTAAATAAAAGTAAAGTAAATTTTGTCTTTAAACTGTTTTTGTTTCAGTACTGTCAAAATAGATTTGTGGATTCTTTTTAATTGCTTTTTAACTGCCCTGATATTTTGGAACTGAGGCTTGTATAAATACAGATAAAGATCGCCATATAAAAAAAAAGATCATGCCTTAAACCCTGAGAAAGATTACATTTCCCAGCTCAGACTGATTCTTGATTAATTTCTAACTGCTTTCAAACAGCAGTAGCCATTCACAATCTTAATCAAGTTTAACTATCTATGTCCTGTTTAGAGCAAAGGCGAACGTAGTGACGAGCCACTATGAGTTATGTTTGCTGTGATTGGTGATGATTTCTTTCTATTAAAAAAGCACTGAAAAGAACTATTGATTTTTCCCCAGTACTTTCCAGTTGTACTTTTTCCTGGAACGAAATAATTGAAGCAATTCCGTTCCCGCATGAGGAGTAATTAGCAATTCATAAATTATGTAACCCAGCCACCCCAAAACTGGGTTACTACACTATCATCACTACAGTCTCACTTATACCAATGCTGTAAGATATGCCATTATTTCATATTAACCCCATCCAGTCAGACCTTCTCTTGAACTTAAATGTGTGATGTCAATGATGAAAAGCTCTCACCAAGTCTGACTCAACCGACCTGACTTTTGAGTTCATATTTTCTCTTTTACAGATAGGCTTATAACAGCTTAGAGACAACTTGTTGTTAATATGGGATTATTTTATCTGGCAAACTGACTTGGCCTCAGTGAAATATGGCACCATCATGATGGAGTGTAGCGATGTGGTCGTATGAGCGTGCCAAAGAAGGAGTGTAAATGAATCATCTTTATCCTGCAGTTTTTTACTGGGGTGCATTTGCCATCCGTATTTAAGATGCTCTTATTCAATATGCACATAAACCATCTTACCATGAGCAAGTTAATAATATGACGTACTCTGCAACTACAAAAATGTAAAAATGGGCGGGAAGAAAAACCTTACAAGCATTTTGGTGACTACAAAATTATCAGTGTTGTATCATTATAATCATTATCAGTAATTAAAAAGTACAGACTTGCCTCTAATTATAGGCTAAGAGACATTTCCATCTGGTATTATTTAGAAAAAATAGAAGGTGTATGAACTTAGGACACGACTTTCTCACTGGTACACTAACTATATCCATGCAAATGTTCAGTTGTGCAGTGGTGCAACTACTAGTGGGGGCAGGGTGCTAGTCACAGGGGAGCGCTAGTCACAGGTGGGCCCGTAGCTCACATGCCGTTTCTTAACAACGTACCTCACAAGTTTTTTATTTATCAAAAATAAGTATGGATGGCCATTCATTTTTACTGTGCTGTGGCCTGTACGATCCTAGTTAAGCCTTTTTTGGAAAGTATCAACTTCATCAACTTGCAAAAATAAATTATAAATAAAAACAATAATGATATATTTTATTCATAGAGCACTTTTCACACACAAAACATCTTAAAGTGCTTTACAACGGGTGTGATATTAAAAGCAACAAAGCAAAAACAAATTCAAATGATCGTTGTCCAGAGACAAACATGTACCTCAATTCTGGTTCATTTTTACTTTTATGCGTCATTTGACCAAATGAGCTGCTGGTCACCTTGTGTGAAATTCCACAGAAAGCATTGCTTGGACAAAAAGTCTGGTTCCATGGACACTAAAATGAACTGAGGTTAGTTAGAGTCCTCTCCCATATAACTGCCATTTCAGAGATACTTGTTTTCTTTTTTATTAACCAGCAAACAAATAATAAATATAGTAAAATACAGTGTTTTAAAAACTGGGTTAAAAAGATACATTTTCTGTTCTTCTAATGAATGTGTACCGAACTTCACTGCCTAAATGTTGGATGTAATGAGCCCCACTGTTTAGAAGCCTACACACAGAAAGAAGCCTCTCCACTGTTTCTGTAGGCTACATTGGGCATTTGCAGAAGACCAGAATCTGCTGATCTGTTGGAATGTATAATGACAGACATTCAGTGAGGTACTCAGGTCCTCTGCCATTTAGGGCTTTGAAACCCAATAAAAGAGTTTTTAAAACTATCCTAAAAGCTACCCCTTACTTAAGCTCATATACCCAAGGGGTTTTTGGAGTATGCAAGCTTTTCTTCCCTTTTACGGGGGCTACTGTATCAAAGGTCTCTTTTAAGCTTTACGTTCAGTATGTGAGTAAGATCACTGCAGCAGGGACATGGTATTTTAGTAAAAACATCTTTGAACTTTTTAGCTGTTTCTAAATTTATGAAGTGCTTTAAAGTATAGCATGTAGGTCTTCTTGATTTCAAAGCTGATGTGAAAAATATCCAGAAGTGATCAGGCATAAGGAAGGTATCATGATGCTTATGAGTAGCAGCACCGAGGTGTTGTTTAAAATCCAAATCCCCTAACCATTTTTAAAAGATGCAAGAATGCAAATTGTATTAACTAAAAGGAATGTTAATAAGGGGAGCATTCATAACCTTACCTTTTTTCATTTCCAGATATTATGAAAAATGCTAAGTGTTGGTTTATCTAGTCTTAGTTAAACCCACAAGTTTCAAGTTTATTTATGGTGTCATTTCTGAAGCCACATAGGATTAAGTAAGTGTTAATAGGTGATTAGAGGACAGAGCCTTGCTGAATGTAATGAAGACAGCCTGAAGAAAACACAGAGCAGTCTAAAAGTCTAACAATGGGAGTTTGTTTGTTTTGGCTTAATAGCGCATGGTTCACTACTGTGCTCTCCTGTGGTCTGCCAGGTCATCTGCCATCACTAATCTCAACAATGCATTATTTATTCTGAACCAGATCAACCTTTGAATGAACACACCTAACACTTGAGTGTGATTGTTTTTTCTCAATAATAACAGACAATAACAGACTCTAAATGCAAATGTGCGGTGTAAATTGCAGCTCTAGACTGCAGACATGATGAATGCAGCTCTACACAGCTGGTCATAAATCAAGTCACCCGGAGAAAACTACTTCAGACAGTCAATTGACAGCAAATGATTTGCAATCAAGTTTTAAATGTATTCAAGATTATATCTGTTTGGGGACGTAGTCAAAAGTGCAGCAACAATTTATAGACGTTTACCTTTTTTGTAAGCCTATATATATATATATATATATATATATATATATATATATATATATATATATATATAAAGAGAGAGTTCTTTTATTGGGATCAATTGCAATGGGATCAGTTCAATTGGTCAATGAGAAAACATATCAATTGATCAATAGATCCATTCATTCAGTGTAGTGTACTTTTAAAGCAATAATATAGCTGCGGTCTCAGGTGGCTTACATACCTCTACAGTGATGTCAAGCTGTAGTTGGCACTGTGCCCATATGAGGGAACTCTGAGCTGATTTTGCAATTTTGGAAATTACAGTTATAATGCCCTGTGGTGAACAATAATGTTCCAAACCCAATATGTTTTCTATCTGGACATTTGTCCTCCGAATGTCACTGGATGCTGTGAATTATAAGGTCATTAAGGAGATGAAATATGAATATTGCTATGTGCAATCTAACACTGCTGCATACTAAATTGACATCAGACTGGCAAGCCCTTTGTGGTATGGTAGTTCTGTTGCTTTGGTACTAGTAGCCTGCAGGAGGAGTAGTTGGAGTAGGAGTATATTATATATTATATATATTTTAAGGTTAAGCTTTAATAGTAGGTCTAATTCTGTCCTTTGTAGCATGCATGTAGAATTATTTCGACTGTTAAATGACTTTGTCATTTAGTAATGTTCTTGGGAAAGTTCTAAGTAAAACATATACAGTATCTGGATTGGAATAGTTTTGTTAATCACAGGATACGATAATGGTGACATTCGAAAATATCATTCATTTCCATCAGAAAGAAATATTGTTAGACCTGGTAACCTATTGGCATGCTGACTACAGAATTACATAGCATATCTTTCACCATCCTATACAAATACACATAAAATTGTGTAAGGGGAATCCAGAGAAATCTTTTCAGAGAAACTGTAGGGTTAGACCAGACACCATTGTTTACTGTGCATGACCTTCAATAATCCCTCAGACAGCATTGTATGAGAAACCGTCATGCTACCCATATAGCCACATGGGTTCAGGAGTCCTTAAGGAAACCGCTGTCACTCAACATTAGGAATGCAACTTGAAACACAAGAAGTCATACATACATTCTATGCAGAAATGCCACAGAGTTCTCTGTGCCCAAATTCATCTGAGCAGATTTGAAATTTATGCTGTGCTCAGATGAGTCTATGTTTCCACAACCTGTTTGTAGGAAAAACAGACGTCGAGCTCTCCATGGCAAACACTAAAGTTGCCATCCAGACTTTTATCAACAAATGGTGCACAAGAGAACATCTGTTATGACATGGTGGTGTATTAGTACCCACAGCATGAGTGAATTGCATATGTCTGAAGGCACCACCGGTGGAGAAGCCTGTATTGGGAATTATGACTCACATACTGCCATCAAGACAACATCTCCCAGCAAGTTCATGGTTATTTCAGCAAGACAAGTGCAGGCCTCGTTCTGGTCTCAGTTGTTTTCTGGGTTGTATTAGAATGAAGCACTTTCAGCTGCTTTTCCCACACAGGGTTTAATAGTACTGAAAGAATATCAAACACACAGACATATGGATCACTGAAGCACACAAGATATTATTAGTCTTGTATTAGGGTTAATTAACAGCACAATGATCTTAAGTAATGTATTACTGCAGAATGAGGTGGTCAAATTCAGGTATGCCTTCATCAGGTTGAGCGGTTTTTAATGCATCAGGTTTTAGGAGCAGAACCATCTATAAAACATTTGCAGCTCTGCACCACTCAGCAGCTGACCGTGGGCTGTCCACTGAGAGAGGATGAGCTTGACCTGGTTTTAGGAGAACAGTAAGAAAAACAAGCTGCTACTGGAACAGGTGGGGTAAAGTGAACAAGCTGCTACTGGAACAGGTGGGGTAAAGTGAACTCACCCAGTACCCTATGTGTGACCCAATGTTCTGCTACTATAATAAGTAGACTATACTGTGCTATAAAGAGCAGTTACTACAGAAGACGCATCATGCTAAAGATATGGGCCTCTAAAACAGTGGCATAAAACCCATATCATTCAGTTTCCCTGTTTCCCGTACCTTTCTTTCCATGTTCAACCAGACAGCTAATGTGTGCTGAGAATCAGCACAAGATGCAGCTGCTCAACAGCAGTTGACGAAAAGCCCTGTTTTATTGCAAAGTACCACTGCATTTAAACATAGTGATTCTCCCATTCATCCAACATCTAAATACAACTTTGAACACCGGTTGTCATGGTATCCTTGGTTATATGTAAGTGAACTACGCTCATGGAGCAATTTGAAGTTCAGCAGGTGATCTTTGACAGAGTGGCTCAGAAGAAAAGTGAACACGAACAGGATCAAGGAAGAAGTCTAGAGGGTTCCTTGATAGTTTAGCAGTCTGACCTCCATTTGACTGCATGTGTCCATCTTTCAGGATGAATGCAAATCCAATAAAGCAATTGAGTTAGCGCAATGTCATTACTTCAAATTGCTCAAGACTCAAACCTTTGTTTTGAGCCTCATTAAACATAAATTGCACCCCCAACTCTGCTTTATATTAAAAGGAGGTTGTTCCCAAAATCCTGTAAGTCATCCCATAGCTGCTACAGTCTGTAAGTCCTGAGGATTAAGGCCTTAATTAAAACAGCATGATTTGTCTGCAAGATATTGACAGTTCATTGGTGGTCATTGTGTATTATGATCAACTTATGAGAAGGTACTAGTCCATGCTTGCCATTTCAGATTTAGGTTAAATATCTAAACTATTAAATTATTTTAAAACTGTAAATGTAATGTTATATATTCAATATTGTAATATTCAAAGTTAAAGTCAGTTGTGAAAACAATAAAACTTGGAATTAAACTTGAATTTCCCTCTGGGATCAATAAAGTATCTATCTATCTATCTATCTAAATAGCAGCATACTTTTAGGCAGGTGAGATTTGACTCCTCTTCTGTTCTTGTCCTTCATGGCCAAGTTTCAGCTTGTTTTGGGAGGTGGCATCAATAGACTCAACATGATGTATCACCCTCTAAGATTAGATCACACAGGTATGTCGTTTTTGATGTGGTTCTAGCTCACTGACTTTTCATCATCTCCATCCTAGACTGGTGGTCACCAACTCTGCTCCTGGAAACCTGCATTCCTGCAGACAATAACTGGAATCACAATTCAAAATCCTGCAGATATATGTAAAAAATAATGACTACAATGCCTCTATTGTACAGTGTCATAGAATTCATAGGAAGCTCAGCATGTAGAGAATAATGACCAGGTGATGATTTAATATTGACTGAAAAAGCAGAAATTAAAGTAATAATTAAAAATAACATTCAGAAGGTCTTTAAAATGTGGTGATCAAATCCAAGTCAGGTAATGCAGCAATAAAATAATACATAAAAAATACATACTTACAATATATCAGAAGAGTTCCTGACAGCTCCCTTTATCCTTTTCTGCTTGCTTGCAATATATCCTGCAAATCACAGATGGCTGCACATGTTTATTTTTAGAGAACATTAAAACGTTCTCTAATGAAACTTAATAATTAAATAGTTCTAATTTTAAATTCACATAAACAGCTTCTATATATCAGTCATTTCTTAAATGTCTGTATGCTATGGTAAAATATCAACAGTTTGCTTATGACATCTTGTCAAATTCATATTCCAAAAATAGGTGGCAGCACATCGCCAGAAAATACACAGTGCTTCCTCCTCCCTTTTCAGTTTCTACCAGGATAGAAGAAATGTTGTGAATTCAGCATCAAGCTTTATCCTGTTACTCACCAAAAGCATCTCTAGTGGTGGAAAGCAGCACCAACCCTGACTCTTTAGCTTCTATTTATATCAGTTCTGTAGTTTACTGCTGAACGTGGTTTCTTGATGCAAACAGGCAATAATAGTTGCTTTCCAAGAGCTCCTGTGTTACTGTTGCCTTTAGCCAATGATCTTACCAGGAGCGGAACCTTCAGCTTACTCCTTCATACTCTCATACTGAATTGATTTAACTGCTAACTGCAGTACATATTTCTGCAATATGATGCATGGATGTCTAGGTTATTTCCTCACATCCTGTTGATTGGAATGCTTAAAACTGAAACTCTTACAACTTCTAGCCATTTATATGAATTCATATTTACATTTCAGTAAATGTGGTTTCTGGATAATAAGCCTTAGGTTTTTAGGGTTTAACCTATTAAGGAAGAAGATTTTAGCAGTATGTAACTGGCGTTGACATTTCATGACAATTAGCAACAGTTTTATTTCAGACAACAACCCAGAGACTACTTACTGTTCAGCATATTTCTGTGAAAAGACCTCCAGTAATAGTCAGTCACATATAGAGACAGCTTAAAAGGTAAACCCATATGTAGTTCATCTTTGATGTCCAGTCACCAACCTTCTTGTCAGTAGAATCACTAGCATGGCTTATCTACTGCATTCTCAGCTGGCTGAGTGAAACAGTTCTTCTCTGTTCTTCCGTTATTATGAAATCTGATTACATTAAACATAAAAATGAGGGAACCGGAGTTCCATAATCAGGACTAAACAACAAGCTCATGATTACAGCCTCCCTACACTATGCATCTTTTAATATAATAACTAGCTCCTGCAGTGTGCTGATATTTTGCAATCACTTCAGCCATGTCAAGACAACCATTATACCGTGGTCTCAATTGGGGGGGGCTGTGATGGGCTCAGCATGAGGCCACACCATGAGCCAGGAAATTAACCAGTCGGGCTGCAATGAGCAGAACAGGTGAATGTGTTATGTAAAAGGAAAGTCGGTCCACTTAGCCATCTATGCAACATCTGCAGCCTGTTATTTCCAGTTATCAAAGATCATGATTTCTCCACTGGGAAAGACCATAACAAACATATTTGGAATCAGTATTGAAATTTATTTTTTTTCATATGACCAAACATGGTAGGTAGTCCTGTATATCGTTCTGTTACATCATTCATTACATGGAACAACAATAGTAATGTAATGCAATTTGGTTACATGCCCAAACAGAAAGTTTGATTATGTTCTGTGTATTTGTATAATAACCAACATTTGTAATGTTCAGCACTGTGGATCTCAGAAACTGGTCTGCAGAGGAGTGAGTTTAAACCAACTACAGAGCAAATTACAAACAGAAAAAAGTTTCCCAAATCAGCGTATTGCAAAGCCTAAACAAAGCTCAGGTATACTGCTGCTTGTCTCTCTGTGACTAGACTCATGTAATACTCATTTTCACGGTCCACAATCTCTACACTAAGTGGTACTCTATGTGTTTCTGTAATTTAGATTTGGATTATTGTGGTTTGCATGTAAATAGGGATCTTTATCAGATTAATTGAGTAGAGTCAGTGCACATAAACACCTCAGTCTTAACCAATGAATTAATGAATTCAGTCAGATCAGTGAAAATCATTACATGTAAAAATAGTCAGTGGCCGGTTTTCATCGAGCTGTTTTTCATGTGTTACTCTCAAAGGCCTTAATTATATTATTTTTTTATTCATATTAATTCTTATCTTTTATTCAGTAGTTTTGTTGCAAGCCGTTTTGGATGGACTGAAGGATGGGTTTCCCCTTTTAGTGTTGCTCTCAAGGCTTTTTTTCTCTCAGTGAGTTTTTCTTTGCCACTGTTGACCTTGGTTTGCTCATTTTGGGATTGGAACCAGATTCTCTGTAATGCTGGTGTATTAAAGTAAAAAAGCACAATAATTTACAATACATCTTGGATTGAGTTGAATTGACTTGACAGCACTGCTCCCATAAACCCCTGAACAGGACTCAAGAACAAAAAGTGTTCTGTATTGAATTTACATTTTATTTGCATGTTATAGACTCAGTTCACCACAGCTTTCCACCTTTAACTTATTTCTTTCAGTTAAAGTGGAAAAATGATGTCATACTGTTGTATTTAAAAGTTTGAACACTCCTTGTAAATTTACATACTGATTTAATTTCCTTTAGAAACTCAACAAAGTGTAATTTGACGAGTGGAGCACAAGTGTTTGAATACGGCTATTTATATACATATTGTCAAATACATATTGTCCTACTTTGTATAACTCATGCTACAAAAAACATATATATATTTTTTTTGTATGAACAATTTGCCATTTCCAAAAGCAAATATCTGAATATGTATTGGACAGCTATGCGATTTTCAGTCACTGACATGTATGCATCATACCACAAAACACATGTAGCAGCCCAACACTGATGCTAATCTTATTACTCACTGGGCATGTCCACAACTGAGGAAACTACACTACAAGTCAGCCCTCAAAAGAGCTCAGTAACACTAAGATAAACAACTGGCTCATTTATTGATCACTACTAAAGCTTTGCCAAACACTTCAATGTTTGCACAGAAGCTGCTTGCTGATTTCCTATTTGAAGTCTATCTGCTTAGTACATGCATGTTTAATTAATAAACAATGAAGTTACATAGTGTTTCTGTTTAATATTATATACAGTTTTTAATTAAGTAAGCGTTACATAGGTATTCCAAAAAAATGAATTCTGAATCTATTCTGAATTCTGTGTGCCTCTAAAAACCTATTCAGCTACATCCCATGGATGTAGACAAGGGTAGGCATGGGTGGGCTTATGCCTACCTAAACTGATAACAGGCCTATAAAATCTAATACAGAAATATATACAGTGGAATGTTTTAAGATTATATTAATATATAAATAAAACTGTATTTGTTTTCTGTCACTGCATTATGCCCAATCCAATCAACACCCTCTTTTACACGTTCTACCTTCATTTCATGCTTAGCAACTGCTGCTATCTGCCACTGGCTCAAACCTTCACTTCATAATCAAAGCCTTAGTGTTAAAATTTGAAGCTTCAGTTTTTATTCAAATATGTCACTGGGGCGTCTAAACGTATATTATCCAGTTACTCCCTCTTAACCATTACATCATAATAGAACCGTTATTATAATGTGTATGAAGCTGCAGGAGTTTTGGCATCTGGTTACTATTAGTCATAAGCAATAACTGCCAAAAGAGACATCAGCAAATAATGCTCATTTGTCCAGACACATTTATCTGACTCATTCCACTCGGTTGCGTGTCTGGCATCACTCTCTTGTCAGATTTCTTTCACAACTTGTAATACGATCACAGAGCATGATACCAAAACAACAGAAAGTTTTGTTTTTAGAGTAAACTGCATGGATCATTTGCACCATTGCTTCCTTCGAGACTTTAAGCTTAATGAAACTTCCCTTTGCAGTCTGGATCCGGGCACTGTGGTTCACATTCATCCCTGTCTCACAACATTCTTTCGCACAAAAAGCTTTTAAAACAGACCCTCAGAAATCGGCTTACAATACAAGATCCAGAGGTGCCAACAGATTTAACCCCTAGTCAGCTATTAGTCTCAGATCATGTTGCAACACTGAACTGGAATCAGTCCCATTGGGGAGCTTTTTCAAAATGTATACATGATTAATTCATTAAGATGTAAACAAACCCATTTAAAATGGTTTGATGTGAAATGTGCCGTTCAAGAAAAAACATCCTAGGAAAAAATGTTTCACTCCAGTGGTGTTAGAAGCCAGACATCTGTCAAGCATCTGTCAACATATTGGCTTGAAACAAATATTTTTTTAATTCATTAATGGCAGAAAAGTACATGCGGGGTGTTGTATAGTAAAGTAAGTATTACTGATTACAAAAACTGATGTGCAGGTTCGCTGGTAGTTTTGGACGGTAAATAAAATGGCTAAATTTGGTTTGTAGACATTGCAATCCCTCGTTCCCTTCACCAATACAAGATATTCATGATTTAATTATGTTACAAATTAATTACAATTTAGGACATTGATAGAGGTATTGAGTAATAAGCTCATTTTATCTTTGACATTTCTTTGATCACAAATGTCAGACCAAAACACAAAACATTTTTAGTCAGTAGGCGGAGCTGTGGTTTAGTCACACCCCTGGATTCTACAACAGGAAGTGAGACTGCATCCTTGTTCCTTACAGCCACATAATGAGTAGTAAAATAACATTGTTTTATAGTCTAGAACTGTCAGTACTAAAAAAGTAATTTCTGCAAATAAGTGAAATTTTTTTTTTCAATAAAATATTTATAATTTTAAGATCTGCTCAAAAATGGCTAGGATTTTACTACTGAAATGTGTGGTAACGTTTTGCTAGTGTTATGATATTTTTGTTAGTGACCAAATGGAATGTTTTGTGTAAATAAAATAAAGAAAATTGACACATTTAAAGCATTTTGTTCTTTATTAGTGTTTCTAGTTTTGTTCCAGAATATTTTGTAGATAAGTATTTGCAGTTTTACTTGAGTAAGGTGTCTGCCTACATTTTCCAGTCTCTTGTGTTCCAGTGTAAACAGCAAAGAAGATCATCCATGAAGAACTGAAGAGGGCGGCAGCTAAAGCTAGACATCTATCGGTACCAACTATTTATACCATTGTTTTATATATGCTGTGGTAATGTTTCAAGGTCAGTAAATGGTATTCTAGTGAAAGGCCCCTGATCAAAGCAGTTCTGAGTAGCATGTGAAATGTTCCCATGCTGCAATCAAACAAACATCATCTTTACTGGAATGTGTTGTATGTGGCAATGCGCTGCACTGATTGAGCTTTCGTTTGAGTACAAGTGTTTTATATACCTTTGAGTGTGTCTGCACTATATATACTTTTGAGAGGGGCTGCATTCAGGCTAATTTTGTCTTATACAATGTTTGACACCAAACATACTATAGAATTCATGTAGTTGAATGCAGCTGGTGTGACCTTAGAATCCTGACAGTCTGAACATCCTAATGTTGTTACATACTTACAATCCTCAATTCCAAAAAAGTTGCAAAGCCAAATAATAATTGTGCAAATAAATTAGAAAGGAGTGATTTCTAGCTTCACTATATTTACTCACCCTGAAAGCTATGCCTGCAACACATTTAAAAAAATTTGGGAAAGACTGGGACAAGACTGGGACAAGACTGGGAAGACCTTGAGATCTTAAACAGGTAATGCAATCATGCTTTGAAAAGAAGTTTCCAAGAAGCATTCAAGAAATGGATCAGAACGCATTAAAATGCATCAGCAAATATTCCGACCGTTTGAGAATGCTCCTCAGGAAGGTACTGCACGGATTGTATTACCTGTCTTAGTCATCAAAATATTCCACAAATCCAGAGACATCTCTGTCCATAAAGGGTAGAATGCCCATGACCTCTGATCCCTCTGCCTGCACTGTACTAACTTAAAAACCGGCATGCTTCCAGGACGAATATGCCACATGGGCTAAGAAATATCTTGACATACCATTGTCCATCGGTTTGTATTGCATAAATAAACGCAGGTTTGTATATAACTGTACACTGCGCAGTGGATGTCATATATCAGCAACATCTCAACATGCCTCTGACTTCTTGGCTGGGCATAAGCTTGTTTAAAATGGACAGATGCATAGTGGAAAAATACATAGTGGGTATCATATTCTCTGACCATCCAGAATATTACCATCATAAAATTCAGAAGAGGTGTATTAGCACACATGAAACAGATCATATGCAGCCTTCTCTGTCAGCAATCAGAAGAGCAAAGACGACGAAATGTAGTTCTAAGCAGGCCTGTATGTGATGTGTCCAATTACACAAACTTTATTTAAAGTAGAACAAGTAAATTACCAATGAATTAACCCTCCAGAAACAAACTTTCATCCACATGCCATGATGATTCATCAGGGATGCTTTCTATTAAGGCACAGCTTGCCAAGACAAAACAGATTTGTGCCTGATAGGTCATGTTCTTAGCCCTTAAGATTGCAAATAAGCAATTTTGCAGAGACAGAAATCAGAGGGACTATCCAATTACCTGGCTGATTATTTGATGCATCATTTCAGGCGGTGTATTATGATTGAGACCTAGGAAGTGTAAACATGCCCAAAAGGCATTCATTGTTGTCAAACACATTCTGAAGATTACTGTCATTTTCTGTAGGGAAAAATGCGGGGGTTTCTTTCAGGAAGACTGCCGCTCTTGTTTTTCTCATACCGTTGTTTATTTTGGCCTAGAGGACATGAGCTGTTTGTATCAAATCAACCCTTCTGCTCATGCCATTATGTTATGCCCATAAAATTGATGCCTCCTTGTGTGTGTTTGTGTGTTTGTGTGTGTAAATCTCTTGAGTCTCATTTTAGTACTGTTTATCATGCTCCTACCAGCTTTGAGTCACCAATCGATTTGACACAAGTAACCACTCACAGCACATACCTGCACTCAGCTGGGTTAGTAAGCTAATTAGAAAGCCATGCAAACTTTGCAGAACAGAACAGTTTGTTGAGAGGTCTGAACAGAACATACATCAGTTATGTGTGTAACTTCTTTGACTTCAGAACCAAGTTTTAGAACCGAGAGGTATAGCTTTTAACTTTTGCTTTTACTGTGTAGCATTTAGCTTGTAAAAGCATCAGCTATCAGAGTGAAGTAATAAAGGCTCATCAGCAGTCATATCATGTCATTTATCACTGAGATAAAGGTTTTCTGTTTACATTTAAAAATACTACATTAATTTAAAGGGTTTTTAAATTAATGTTCATGGCAGTTTGCATTTATATATTTATATTTAATGGTACAGTTGATGAAAAGTGAGGACATTACTTTGGTAGGCAGTTTTTTATGGGGAATATGATTAAAAGCTCATTGTATATCTTATGTGCTATAAATGTGATAACATTTGATACATTTTAAGTATTTTTATTATGCTAAATGTTTTGGGCACAAAGAAGCCTTTTGATCTCTTAATCAGTGAAATTACAGTCATCAACAAAAGAATAGCTGCACAAATAGTTCCACCCAGAAGGAAATGACCAACAGAAATAAAACTTGATGGGTAGGTTTGACATTATGAGTTATGCAAAGGAGCTGACTGACCCAACAGCCACAATCGCGGAGCCATCCTGTTAGTGGGGGCCAGGGTCGTATGCATGCAGACCATTGCGATGGCTGCCCTGTTACAACACAACACCAGTGTCGCCAAAGACTGCAATGGTGTCGTGCCAGCCTGAATGGCGTGACCTAGAATGGCAGCGGGTCATCTTCAGTGACAAATCCCACTTTTGTTTTGGGGGAGCTGACCAACAAATCCATGTGTGGAGGCACCGTGGTCAGCACCAATATGAATGGTTTGTTGTCCCATGTCACATGTCCAGAAGGCCTGGTGTCACTCCCCCTCCACCCCTACTGTAGGAATCTACAGTAGGTACCTCTACAACATCTGGCGTGTTGAATTAGCAAAATGGTGGCCTGATGCTATACTGAGAGACACTACTTCAGTATGTGTAGCTCAGTAAATTTTGAACAGAATATATCAAACATATGTATGAATGTTCTTGCTATTGCTTATAAACAGCATTTATGGTCATTTTTTATGCATTTGAAAAAGTCTCAAATAAACTTGACAATTAAGTTCTGACACCAAAGTTGACACTTGTTAAGGGCAGGTTAATTTTTATTATTTTGATTAGACTCTCATCCTCATAAGAATAGTTGCACAGAGAAAGAAGTGTTAGATTACAATATAGTGTCTTGCAGTCATCTGCCAATCGTGCTGGTATCACTTCTCCTCTCTTTTCACAGCATCCATTCAGGGAGCTTCTACTCTGGTGTTTCTGGGATTTTATCCAGTCCTCCTCCATCTTCCTCCTCTCTTCTTCTCCTCCATGGTGTTTCTACCCACTTTTATCTCTGTAAGCAGTAACAGTAAAATATCCATGTTATTTTTTGTACATGATGTCATGCTAATACACAGTATAATTAACGTGTTTGACTCATTAATAATAATACGCTTCTCATTACAATCATGAGAAGAATCATTCTATCTACCTCTCACTTCCTCCTCCCTCGTCTCTCCTCCAACATCTCACTTCCTCCACCATCTGCTGAAGACACTCTTTCTCTTTTTCTTCTCTTTTCCATCATATCCCTTCGTAGAGCTTGTGCTCTGGCTCTCCTGTTCTTCTCCTGCTCTGAAGTTCAGACTTTCATGTCTCTCTCTGTCCTCTTTGACCCTCCTCACTTTTCTCCTGCACCTCTCACAGGTTCTCTGCCACCATTCCACCAGCACTTGGCTCTGGGATTCCTCAGGTCTCCCCTCGACCTCATTAAACGCCTCCACAAACTTCGCCTCCAGCTGCAGTTGGTGCAAAGACTTACTCCTTTCCAGCTCCTGTCGCTCTTTCTCTCTTTCCTCCTCCATTATTTTCCTTTCTTTCTCTACCACCACCCTGATCTCCTCTATCTCTCTCTGACACTCCACCCTCATAATTTCTTTCTCTCTCTCCCACTCTTGCAGTCTTGCCTGCTCCCTCTCTCTGAATTCTCTCACTATTGTTTCTTTCTGTGTCTCCAGCATTTCATCCATCTCTCTCCTGAGATTCTTCATCTCCTTCATCCACACCTCCTCACTCTCCTGGTGGATCTTCAGTTGTTGCTTATCCTCATTTCTCTCTGTCCTCATCCACCAGATCATCCTCCTCAGCTCCACCTTTTCAGCATCTTCCTCCTGCATGTATTGTGCCATCCATTTCTTCTCTTTCATCCACTCCTCCTCCATCTTCCTCCTCTCCTCCTCCATTCGTTTTCTCTCTTCCATCATGATGCTACTCTCGTTCTCCAGTTCCTTCTGCTTCTTCTCTGCTTTCTTCATATACATAGCCATCTCCTTTCTCTCTTCTGCTCTTTCTCTCTCCATTCTCTCCCTGTACTCATTAATCTCCTTTCTCTCCTTCTCTTTCTCCATCTGCAATCTATTCCAGCATTCTTGCAATTCCTGCATCTTCTTTCTGTCTCTCTCCCTCTCCTTCTCATTTCTTTCTTTTTCTTTCTCCATCTCAGAGATCTTTGTCTTTATCTCTCTTAACCTCTTCTCCATCACCTTTTGCTCCTTCCTCCAAATGTTCTCATTATTCTTTCTCCTCTCTTCCTCCATCCTCAGGTTCTTCTTCTGCTCTTCCATGAGCTTCCCTGTCTCTCTGAGGTGTTCCTCCTTCATAGCCATCATCTCACTCTTTAACTCCCTCATGGATTCTGCTTTTGCTCTCAGCCTCTCAAACTCTTCCATCCAGGAGACCTTCTCCTTCATCGTCTTTCTCTCACTCTCTCTGTACCAGTCTTTGAGAGTTTTTCTGGACTGAAGTTCAATTTCAGTCCTATTAAATTCTCTCTCTTTCATCAGTTTCTCCAGGACCCACATTTTTGTCTCTTTAATTCGGTTTTCCATCATCAGCTTATCATGTGACATCACTGGTTAAAAAAAAACAATTATTTTAATATTTAAAGAAAATGTCTCATAAAACATCAACATAATACAAACCAGCTTCAGTTCAGGGCTAGCTTACTTTTAGCTGATGTTGGTTATTTTTCCTCTTGCACTTCCAGTAGAAAGTAAGTTGCTTTGCCGTCGTTGTAGTTGACCGTGTTGATCTGACGCTCAGAACAGAAATGGGATTCCAGCTCAGCAAGCATCAAATTGTGACATCATCACTCATTGTGATGGCATCATGTTTATGCCACATGGCAGCACCTGTAGCTCTCAGAGGTGAACCATGGACAAATATGAATAAAATATGAATATTATGTGCCAAGTATCATACATTATGATGTAATCAGCTTACCTGATTGCAGGTTTTACTACACTGCTATTATTTATTCTTTAATGTGTATAATATATAAATTATGTATATTATTTGTATGAATATTTTGATATAAATTGAATATATGTCAGTATATTATATAAACAACGTATAAATTATAAAAAATAATAGTATAATATGCTACTCCAAATGATGACACAAGATTACTTTTTTGCATGGGTGATATAGGACTAAGTGATTCTAAGAGTAAATCTTCATTTTCAAAAAACTGACTGATCATCATAAAATGAACTGACTGATCATTATAAGTAAATACAAAATATATTTTGTATTTACTTGTGTGGTCTTTATCTTATATTAAGATTAGTTAAGTTACCTGAAATGTGTATTAAAAAATCAGGTGACAGAAGAAATTCACAGCACTGTATGTTCTCCAGATCATGTGTTCAAACAATTAAGGCACCCTAAACTGCTCATACTCTTGGATGTCCTGAAAGAGTTAGAGACAGCAGGTAATGCAAGACCCAACTTAAAACCCAAAATATCTTCATCCACCAAACAGTCAAACCTCTCATTGTAACCTCTTATGATCTGGAGATGTGGCCCATCACATGCCATTACGCAAAAACAAACCATATTACTGGTGGGCGGGTAGGCAAGCAGTGTGTTCTCCTACAACATCACACCCCAATCTAAATAGCAAATAAAATGCTCTAGAGCTAAAATGATTAAATGAGTCCCAACTGGCAGTCAAGCCTGATTTAGAGGAGAATAGATCAAACTGCACTTTAATGCTGGTGGTTTATCATATGCATCGAGGAAATCTCCAACCTAATTTAGCTCTGTTACCCACAAGCCTTCATTTCTTTTATTTATTTATTTATTTATTTTCCAAAAAATGCAGAGTGTTCTAAAGCACTGATGCATGGTAGCTGGTGGCCAGAATTTGATGTCACTGCAGTGAGTACTTCTGGTGGTGCCAGCTCCATTTCCATCAGAGACAGCCAACGTGTTGGCACAGAAAAGCAAGCAGGCAGTAAAAAGCCATCCATCAATAAGAATAAGCAGCACAGGCAAGAGGTCAACTATTACCTTGACTGGGCAAGCAGCCACAGAGAAGATCTTGCAGTTCTATATATAAATGATGATGTCACCATCACTGCATTCTTATCACGCCGCAGACAGATTTCGGCAGTGATGTAACTGTAGTTGTGCGTTGTTTGTCATTTGGTGAATTTTTTGGGCTTTGATAACTTATTTTTCTGTTTAGAATGCTTATGTCTTCCATATCAAAAAGTCATAATGCAGTTTCACATCACCATTTTCCAATGAACACTGTGTCCCAACAGCAAGCAAGCTTTCAAGATAGTATTGATTCCTATTATAAAGAATGTCTGCACTAGAAACATCAAATGCACACATCAGAACAAACAAAGCGCAGTCCTATCAGAAATGGTTACTTTACTGATAGCAGCTCCGCTCTGTGAGATTGCATGGTCTACAGTTTTGCAGCCAAGCTGTTGCGCATTTCTATGTGCTATGTTGAGAGTTTTGATGAATACTGAATATTGATCTTATAACAATGGCACATGCCAAAATCTAGAATAAACAATAATTATAATACTTGTAGCTGCCAAGTTGGATATGGCAGAAATGGGCAGACCTTAAGAAAAACACAGAGCAGTCAGAATATAATATGCCAAAGCTAACCCATTTTTACCACAGACAGCACCTACAATGGATTCCCTGGCATCTTAAGCAAACCGTAGAGCAATGGAAGACGCTCATCTGGAAGAAGAAGTCACAGCACCTCCAAAAGCTGCTGGGCAATTAAGGGCTATTAATGAGGTAAAAAAGCTTTTATAAAACCCGTAGGTTGGGATGCTCAGTTTATACTGCCAACTAGTTACTAAAAACAAACAGCATTCAGCTCTAACATACCGTACTTGTACACTTGATTGCCTAATTGATTAGACAATCAGACCATTCCTTTTCTTCACTTCGTGGATACGTTTTTCCTCATCCATTAGGGAGTGGAATGGCAATGCAACGCTTCACTGATTATAATAGGAGTGTTTTCGTTTTGTTGTTGACATTTGCTCGAGGGGCTTTCTGTTAGAACAAGGTATTAGAATTAAACAGGTGTTTTTGTTACTGTCTTTTTAAGACTGACATATGTGAATGATATCTACTCTAATTGCTTTCCCTGTATTGTGCCCTATGCTAAAGCTAAAACACTGGTGTAGACCTCACAGGTTGATATACACCCATCATCAAAAAAAAAATTATTTCACCCAGAAGGAATTAAGAAATTAAACTTGGTGGGTGGTTTTGATATTGTGAGACATGCAAATTAAAGTTTCATGCTTGATAGAGTATGTGATGTAAGCGAGAATGGGCCTTGTTGCTGAACCTGACTGACTATATAAGGTCATTCTGTTGTGCTTGCTTTTCAACCTGACTCGTGCTGTTGTGTTGGTAGCATCCTCTGCAAGCAAAGTAGCAAAGTATGCTTCAGAGAAGAGTTCAAAAGCAGTTCAAGCTGTTGGAAGAGATCAAGAGGGATCACATAATATGGCTCTGGAATGATGTTATCCATGCCCTGCGCACCATACCGGTCATGTGGGTATTACCATAGCACGCTGATGGCGGCAGTGGACAGAAGAAGGCACAAACCAGAAATATGAAAGCTCTGTGAGACCTACAAAAACCACGGAGAGGAAGAACCAGCGAATGTCTGTCGTGCAGAGTTACCCAGCAGTCGCGATTGGTGCACAATGCAGAACTACTACTACATGCATGTTATGATAACTGCCTTTAACACCATGTCAAACGCGCCAAAGACTGCAACAGTGTCGTAGCAAGACCGTCATGGTGAGTTTTAGAATGGCAGTGGGTCATCTTCAGTGAGTCCCGCTTTTGTCTTGGTGGAGATGACTAATAAATCCGTCAGCACCAAGAGGAACGCTTATTGTCATGCGTCACATGAACAGAAGGCCTGGTGCCACTCCACAACCTCCACAACTACCGCAAAATCTGCAGGAACTGTTTTAGAATATTCAAGCTGCATGAGGTGGATTATCAAAGGACACCATTAGAAACTCTTTTATTAGGAACCATTAGGAACTCCATGCTGAGACGTGATTAGCAAACATGGCGGCCCAATGACATGCGTACAGCCACTAATTCTGTGTAGGTTAATAAATATTGTCTATGTAGGTCCAAATTTCTCATTATTTGTTGTTCCTGGTAACCCTTACGTTCCTTTCGAATTGCTTTGCAATCCACAACAGCATTTCTGCAGTAATCCAGGCAAAAGGAGCCCCAACTAAGTACTGAGTGCTGTACATGCTCATACTTTTTTTCAGTTGACCAACATTTCTAAAAATCCTGTTTTGTATTGGTCTCAAGTAATATTTTAATTTTCTGAGATACTGAATTTGGGGTTTAAATTAGTTGTCAGTTATAATCATCAAAATTAAAAGAAATAAACACTTGAAATATATTAATATGTGTGTAATAAATTAATATCATATACAAGTTTCACTTTTGGAATGGAATTACTGAAATAAATCAACTTTTTCATGATATTCTAATTTTATGACCAGCACCTGTATATAACTTGGCTTTACTAAACTGTGTTGGATGTAAGTGGAGTGATTTATTGACAAACTTCTTGACAGATTTCACAGTATCTGTAAGTCAGTGTCATACAGTTTCAGACATGCAGCAAGTGTTTCTGAACAAAATATAGCAATAATGAGCTGACACAAGCAGACAGCTAACCTACTTTAAAGTGCTGACTGGTCCCTTGACTGGTCAGCTCATAAATAATAGACACTTACTATCTGTCTCTCTGTGCCAGTTTGTCGGGTCTCATTTATAACTCTTTCTAAAGCTGCCTGGAAGTTGCTGATGGAAAAGAAAAGGTGAAACTATAGACACAGCACTACATTCAGTTTATAAAGTACTTTGTGTTCTGAAACATAAATCATTTATTTCTTTCATGAGTGATTTTCTTGCTCATCTGTGTGACTATTCTTATGCTGTATGGCTGAGAGACGTGAATACTCTTCTTTTCAATTATTTATCCTCACAAGAACATGGTGACCCTGACGCCTTGTCAGCTGGTTTGCCACTAACACAGTGACTTACACATCTAACATGGTTATGTCACTGTCAAGTCAATTCAGAATGTACCCTAGAAGATAAATGGCATGCTCAAATGTTATTGGTTAATGCTGTAGTGTTCAGTGGTCTCAAGGGGTTATATTTGGAGACACAGAGAGTTAAGCACAGCTTACCTCGGCTCAAAGAAGGAAATAAGTAAAGGGGTTCACCAGCAATGACAGCTGTGGTTAGCTGTATGGGTTACTGAGACAGTGGATGTTTAGCCCAAACAGAGTACTTTTCTTAAAAAGTGAGAATGAGTCAAATATCGAAGCTCTCTGAGTACAGTTTATTGGATGCTGACCTTTTGGTGGTCTACCAGGTCTTGTCCCATTATCTTTTAATCATTTCTGGAACTTACTCTGGAAAATAGTTTTTCATCTAATTTTTCCTTTTCATCTAATATGAATCTAAAATCTTTGATCAAAAGTCAAAATGCATAACTTATTTTCACCTAGGGCTGCAGTCTACAATGATGTGCTTTGAGTAACCACATACCTTATTTTTGCTTATTGTATTAAACAAATAATTAAACAATCAAATTTGTAACACTATCAAAACTTGTAGTAAATGTTCCTAGAGTTACTGTATCAGCAGAGACAATTCAACTGAAAAGCTTCAGGCAGTACATGACTAGCATCACTACAGTACAGCAGATCTTAATGGTTTGCTGATCATAATCTTAACAGAAAATGTGTTTCAATAGTGACAGTTTGTAATTTTACACACAGATTATTAACCACTGATTTATGAAATTATATGTGCCAAATCCACATTTTATATGTACAACATCCATGTGTATATATATATATATATATATGTTTGTTTGTTCTGTTTTTGTTTAAGTGAAACTTCATGTCTCCGACTTTTGCACAGTCTTGAACATTTTGTAAATATATAACAAATGTTGTTTGGGATTCTCTGGTAGAGAGAGTTCAGCCGGAAAGAACACTGAGACCCTTTCTGTGCCACTGAGAGCGAGTCATGCTCAGACTGTTTGTAAGCTTATTCATATGTCTCTTATTTTACTCAGTTAAGAGTTATTTATTATTTTCTCCTACTATAAATTATTTTGAATATTTACTTTCATGGTTTCAACTCTTTTTAATTTTTGCCCTTAAACTGTTTTAAATTACAAAAAACCTTTTATTGCAGTCTCTTTTCCATTTAATAGGCTTATTAAGAGTTTTGAATGAGAGAGGCGATTTTGTGGGTTACAAACACCCTGTTTCACATAATACAGCCAACAAGCTGTGCTAATTCTTTGTCCATTTAGAGCCAGAGTGTACAAAATCCATACATGGAGAAGACTGGAAGAGAGGCTAATGGTTAATTAGCCTGTAGACACACTCCAGTTTTCCACCCCGCGTTCTCTGTTTTTTCCAGCATGGAAGAGTTTTACGTCAATATAAAGTGATTAGTGTGATTGGAACATGCTGTGTAGTGCTGTGACCTGTTAAAACAATGTTTAATGTAGAAAACCATTAATCGAACGCTATCCAACATTAAGCCTCATTTAACTGTGAACCATCAGCCACCAAAAGGTTTAAAGACCAGTACAAGCGCACAGCATGCCAAATGAGTCCACTGAGAGTAACGCAATGAGCAAACCCATGCTGTCTAATATCCATTGGCTACATTTTTTTCCATTATGGGAGAAGCAGTCAAGCTGTTGTAATGTACACAAAAAGTACAGCATGACTGGAAGCCTTTCCTATAATAGAAGGTTATGTAAACTTCTTGAATGTCTTATCATTTCCTGCCTTGTCTAGCTTGGTGATAGCTACCCCTTAAGGAATGTGGTTTGGGGGAATAGTCAAGTGATGGTCTATTGAAGGTCATTTATCTTTTTAGTTCCTATTATGAATATTAACTTGAATATTAACTAATATTAGCTAATGCATAATAACAAGTACTATCAGTTTTCTTTGTCTTGGTGAGTGCACACATGCACAATGCAAATACATATGTACTATAGATTAAGATAGACGAGTGTGCAAGACTATTAACAAATGTACAAAGGGAAAATCAATAAAATGGCAGACAAATCAATACAAAAAAGCCAAAAAGAGATGGCAAGCCATGCAGATATGGGCCAGCAGCTTAAGGTAAGGTAACATCAGCCATCAGAATTTGAGGATATAATCAATCTTTGTGTGAGAGATTCTGACCATGTTGGTGCCAGATTTCCATGGTACCAGGTTCTACTTCTGTCAGCCAAGAACAGAAAGCTGAGTCTGCAGTGGACGCAGGCTCGCCCAAAGCTGGACAGTCGAAGACTAAAACCATATAGCCTGGTTGTGATATCTCCATTTCTGTTGCAGCACACAGATACCAGAGTAAAAATGTGGGTACACATCCTTTCAGATTCAGTTCCTTTGACAGCCGAGGGATGAGAACTGAATAAAGAGTGAAGCTTGATTTTCTCCTCTCTCTCTAAGATGAATGTTTTAAGTACTGTTCTACTAGGTCTCGCACAGTTGTTAGGAGCCCCATTTTCTTTGTCTCAAGCTTTGAAAAAATCCTGTTTTGCTCTTTCAGTTTTCTTAAGTGGATCTAATAATGAATAATCTTATAATAATTTTATATCCAGTCTTCTCAGAAGTAGCTCCTGAGAAATGAAGAGTATGTACTATCGGCATCTTACTGGACAAAAAATAAAAAACTCTTGCACAACACAGCTTTAACAGACTTCATATCATCTTCATGTAGAAATTTAAACATGGCATTAAATTCTTACATCTAAACATTTATATAAAGGTTTAGTTTTCCCGTGCCTGTGTCAAAATGAAAAAAAGAGAGCTAAATGGATAGTTATTCATAATACACGCTTCATCGTTCTTCAGAAAATTGCTCAGTTGAATGCCAACTTGCAAATTAAGCACATGAAATAAACATTATTTTGTGCTCACTGTTTCCAGGCTTGAAATTTCTCTGTAGCGCACATTTCACAAAGTGATTTATTAGCGATTTATGTGTCCATTAGCAGGTTACACATCCAAAGCCAAGACACTCCTGACTAGAATATAATGGAGCTGCAAACCGCTGTTCAAGAACACATTATCAAGGAAGCTGAGGTGGTCGAGGATACTGGCCCCTGCTTGCTGCATTAACATCTATTTTTGTTGGCAAAGTCAAAACTAGGGCAGTTGCAGTGGGAAGCTAGTGAATTATGTTTATCAATGTTATGGACCCCAGTTAATAATGCTAGCACATTCTGCACTTGCCAATAAATGCGCTGGAGAAGGTTTGGTGGACTTTTACAGGAAATGTGAGATTTCTCAGTAGCCATTTGGAAGAGAAGCAGGTGTGTCTACACATTTAACACAGTGAATACATACTTGTGGCTGCCCACAGGGAATGTATGACCCCCACTCATGTACAATCATCAGTTATTTATGTGCTTCTGAGTCTCAGATGTATCCAACACATTGCACAAATAAGTGGGCTGCAGCAATGTGAAACCTCCTCAGCTGCAAAGGAACACAAGATTGGAGCGCCCGCCATATTTCTGAATATTTTGTGTGGTGGTAATTGATTGAGGCCCAAGGTAAAGACCGATGTCCCGCAACATATAACATTAAGCCAGTTATGTTTTTAATGTAATGGCACCCTTAGCTGAATATGAATATGAAGCACACAAATAAATATAAACACTAGAACTAAAACATTAATTTAAATAGATGTTAAATTTAACGTGCAGTATAGTGTATAAAAAATCTTAAAGAACTTTGATAAGAAATGCTCTTACTTAAAACTTCTGTGGTCACCAACCCTCCTCCTGGAGATTTACTGTTGTACAGAGTTTAGTTTCAACCTGTATCTAGCATGCTGCCCCCTCACCATACCTATGCTAATGCATTTGATGCTGACAGTTGTGGACTTCTAAAGAAGTAATGAGCTGGAGCAGGTGTGGCAGAGTGTAGCTGGAACAAGATTTTGCAGGAAGGCGAGATTTTCAGGATCAGGGTTGGGTTGGATGACAGTTGCTTTAGATCTTCTGCCCTAATCCTGGCTGTAATTTTTTTATCTGATCAAGCTATTAATTATTCCAGAACAGTGAATATTAGGACCAGATAGATAGGATAAGGGTTGGAATGTAATACTACAGGCCTGAAAATTCCCAGCAAGGAATAAGCATCTGAGATTAATGGTTATAGCAATACTGATGGCTTCTTTATCACAACCTGTACTACTGACAAAGATATCTATGTTTCTGTCCTGATTTTTTAATCAATAGTACTTTGTATATTAGCACAATATTAATAACAGTCTCTTTTCATCTGCAAAATAACTGCTAAGGAATTTCCTTTCTACAAATTTCAACACACATTTGCCATATATATTTTTTTAACTTCAGTGTTGCATTATTGTAATAGGTTTTTGGCAGAGTGTCCCACAGTGCACTTAAATAAGCTTAAAGCAAACCGAGTTCCCATTAATAGTAAAATATCTAAGCACCAGTCCAATAGCGGCTACATTTCTCTGGCCTGGTGATACATTTTTAAATAATTTTAATACCACTATAAAATTCTATGTTACAGAGCCTTGACATTTCCCCAGTTTTAATTGGCATATGACCTGCTGTAACTTAGCAGGGATAACAGCTTGTACTTTCAGATCTCTACCACTCCTACAGCACCAGTGAATATCTGGAGAGAAGACATTTAAATTGTAGATTAATTTTAATGAAATTTGTTTACTTTTTATAGGTATAATTCATTTCATATATTTGTTTTCTAGTTTGCTTGTGTTCTGCCTGTTTATATTGTCCTCTTATTTACATCTAAATATGCATCTCCTAGAGTGAAAAGTGCTATACAATTATATTTTAATTTCATTTTAATTGTAGATTTTGTGAAATACAAAGAAAGAATCCCAAAGAAACCCACAATCACAAGCATGAACGACTACCATCCCATCGCTCTCACACCCATAGTGATGAAGTGCTTCGAGAGACTAATTCTGTCTCATATAAAGAGGAGCCTTCCCAGCACCCTGGACCCACATCAGTTCGCCTACCGAGCCAACAGATCTACTGATGATGCGGTCTCCCTGGCAATCCACACTGCACTCAACCACCTGGACAGCACCAACTCATATGTGAGGATGCTGTTTATCGACTTCAGCGCCGTCTTCAACACGATCATCCCTTCCAGACTCATCCACAAGCTAAGCACACTGGGAATAAGCAGCACATTGTGCAGCTGGATCATGGACTTCCTCACCTGCAGACCACAGTGTGTTTGGATGGGTGAACACACCTCACCCTCGCCTCACACTCAGCAGAGGATGTCCCCAAGGCATTGTTCTCTCCCCATTGTTGTACACTCTGTACACCCACGACTGCACTACAACCTACAGTTCCAACACCATCATCAAGTTTGCCGATGACACAACAATAATCGGCAACGTCACCAATGATGATGAGGGCCCATACAGAGAGGAGGTCAAGCTCCTCACAGAATGGTGTGCCACCAACAACCTCTCCCTTAATGTCAGCAAAACCAAAGAGCTGATCATTGACTTCAGGAAGGGGGGAACACACACCACTGAACATTGGAGGCACATTGGTGGAAAGAGTGAGCAGCTTTAAGTTCCTCGGTGTTCACTTAGCCGAGGATCTTACTTGGACAACCAACACTTCACACCTTGTCAGAAAGGCCCAACAATGCCTCCACTTTCTCCGAAGGCTGAGGAGAGTCAACCTGCCACAGCAGCTCCTCTGCAACTTCTACAGATCCACCGTGGAGAGCATCCTGACAAGCTGCATCACTGTGTGGTATGGTAGTGCCACCTCTGCTGAGCGCAAGGCCCTGCAGAGAGTGGTAAAGACTGCACAGCACATCACCGCAACTACTCTCCCACCCCTACAGGACATCTACGACAAGAGATGTCTGAGGAAATCAGTCAACATATCCTCAGACCCCACACACCCCAGCCATCCCCTCTTCCAACCTCTGCCCTCTGGAAAGAGGTACCGGAACATCCGAGCCGGAACCACCAGGTTCAGGAAAAGTTTTTACCCTAGAGCTGTCAAACTGATCACACCAGCAGCGCCTAACAAAACATGACTGCACCACTAAAGACTGCTACTGATTTGTAGTCTACAAAGCAATTTGGCTGTTACTGAACATTAAGCTGCTATTTTCCCACCTGCACTGTACACTTTACATATCCATACTGTTTAAACCACATACTTACTGATACTGCGCTACTCTTTGCACATGTCCTGTACACATACTGTACTGTACTGTACTGTACTGTTTGCACACATTGTTTTTGTCTATTGTCTTCGCACTACACTATTATATATATATATATATATATATATATATATATATATATATATATATATATATATATACACATTATTTAACTGCACTGGAGAAGGAGCCTGACCGTGTTCCGTTATACTGTACAACCCTGTATTGGTATAATGACAATAAAGTTGAATTGAATTGAATTGAATTGAATTGAATACAAATTGCATTTCACATGAATGATGCTCCTTAAGAAACATTTTAACTGTTTGCTGATTTTATCAGATTTGCATAGATCTAGGATGGTTCCCAAGGCACATTTAAATGCAGTTGAACACTAACTAACACTAACACTAACAATATTAAAGTCTTCAAAAGCTTCATGGTAGTATGAAGGCTTCATGATGGATGGACCAAAAGAAACTGCAAAAATGGCATGAAAAAAGTCTGGTTCCATCAACATACATTAAAGTTAAATTAGGTTTTAGCCCTCTCGTGTAAAAGTGGCCATTTTGGAGAGACTGATAATATATATTTATACGACATCTTGTCCTCTAGGACAGCTATGTGCAGGTACATATGATCTCCAAGTGAATTCAGCATAATAAACCATGCATTTCCAACCAGACGTTAATCTTCAACTTTATTCCAGAGTAATAGGGGTTCAGACATGCACAAATCATTTTTCTTTCTAACAAGAATCATGCAGACCAAACCATAAATCCTACAGACATAAAGTCTGGCCAACAGGTAGTATTCCCGCCCAGCTGACCTGAAAGAGAGCTATAGCATAGTGCTTATATTTTGGCCCATACTGCCAATTTCCTACAGACATAATAATGGGTGCTGATCATTTCTAGCTGATGCTGAATCAAAATCTCTCACTGAGATAATTAGTGATTGGAACCTGCATATTTCTTACTAAAATTGGCAACCCTCAGAAGAAACAAATACAAGGTTTACAGTTTCATCATAAAATGGTTATGGTCTTTCAAGACCGAGTGCATGCAATGTTTTAGGGATTCTATTCAGGATCTGTTTTTACAGCCTAAAAAACACCATGTCTCAGTCAATCAAGAGGTTCTTCAAAAATGTACTGTTTTATCAGGAACTTCAAACTACAGCTCACTGCCCCTACGGACCTTACAGCTGACAGTGAACTCTTTTTTCCCATCCACACATTTCATTCATTCTTTATCACTGATGCCCTGTGGAAACATTCATAGTCAAGTGTGATCAAATGGCGGTGACTTTCCGGACTGCCCGTACCGGGTTTCATCTCCCATAAAGAGAGCAATCAGGCCGCAATGACGAAAGAAATACACAGACACCATGGGATACTGCACAACTGGAATGTCAGTTACCGCATGCATAAATAACAGGAAATAAAGCATCTCCTACCAGCACCTGGAGATTGAAAGGGTAAAGAGAGAGGGAGAGAGGGGAGAGAGAACGCTTTCATGGCACTGCTGCATGGCTCACTGCTTTAGACTCATCAAAGACCACGTCGCTCCTATAATGTGCTGTCAGAGCACTCAACCGACTTGGTGGCTGAGGATCACACAGCGATGATGATGATGGCAAGGGGCATTTACTGGCCTGGCATAGTTCCTCAAGTATAAACAGATTTAGTCCACATTGTCCTTACAGTCATATGCAAATATTTGGGTGCCTCTGGTCAAAGGACATGCTTTGTTGACTTTGTCAATTAAAATAAATGAACACATCAACTACAGAAAACCCACTTCTGGACAACCTAATGCACAATTACTGTTTATCTGCTGAATTTAAAATACTGAAGGAGGGAGGCGAGGTATGTGTTATGCTTTATGTTTTTCCTATGTGTTTAACTCAGCAAATAAATAGACATGGTATGCAAATATTAGTAGATAAATGTGTTTTCTACATAGATTTAATTCTACATAGAAATTCGACTAAAACTTGTCAAGTGACTGGGTTTGTATTCCAACAGACCAGCAGTACACTTGATCAATTTAGCCAATCCAACAAAAACACATGCATTAACCATTTGTATGGGCTTTGGGTTATTTTGTTCTCCATTTTTTATTGAATCATCTCACATTAAAAAGCCAAACTGTGTTTATATGTTTTAGTGGCCACTTTTTAAAACCAGAGCATCAAGCAATGCCATTACAATGGCGCATTTTAAAGATTTTTACATTGTCATATATTTTACATGTAAACATTGTTTTTGTTGCAAAGGCTCAATAGTGTGAAGACTCCAATGACTAAATTCTGGATGGCCAGGTATCATTCTCAGCTCCTATTGCAAACCTGACTCGGTCATACAGATTCCTCCTCTACAACATCCAGAGGACACAACCCTTCCTTTCTCAGGAGGCCAGCCAGCTGCTTGTCCAGTCTCTGGTCATTTTAAGGCTTGACTACTGCACCTGGCTGATCTTCCTCTACGGGCCATCAGGCCCTTGCAACTGGTCCAAAAAGCAGCAGCTCGACTGGCTTCCTGTTGCTGCACGTATCAGATTTAAAACTCTGACGCTCGCCTGCAAAGCCCAAAATGGAGCAGACCATCCCTACCTTATGGCACTGGTTAAGAGTCGATCTGCACCTCGAGCCCTTAAAGCTTCAAGTACAGCTCGATTCGACCCACCATCCCTGAAGACACATGGAAGCCAAGCGACCAGACTCTTCTCTGCCCTGGCTCCCAGATGGTGGAATGAACTTCTACTTGTGCTTATATATGTCTGTGTATTGTTCTCTCTAGCTATCAGCACTGCCCCTTGTTCGGGCAGTATCTGAGCTTATGGCAAGTTTTAGACTCTAACCTTCTTATTCTAGAGAGGAAACATTATCCAATGGAACAGTAATCACAGTTGTAGGTCGCTTTGGATAAGAGCGTTTGCTAAAGGCTTTAAATGTAAATGTAAATTGGGTTTGAGACCCACTGATTAAACAAGTATAATCAGGTGTGCTCCTGCTTGTTTGGAATGAAAACCTGAGGTTGTTTACAGGTAAGATCAGATCACCCTGATGTAACCTATTTTTCTAAAGAAATATTATAAATACATAATTATTTTGCAGAGTAAGAGAATTATTGCAGGAAGGCTGGTGAGACCTAAGCCTGTGTTTCCTAACGTTGGTCCTCATTTATGTACCAACCTATCAAGATGTACGGCTGAAAAATACATGTTCTGAGGAACATGTTGGGAACCACTGGTCAAAGTTTTTTTATATGGTTCCTCATGGTGATCACATACTAATTACATTCTATTGAATTAGAATTTAGGACTCTGTGAAAAGCCTTAAACTGATAAAGGCATGTTGGTTGGTGGAGCTCAGCGGACAACACCACTACTTGCCCGGGAGCTGGGTGAGTACTAAGTGCTACACCCATCAAGATTCCTTGGGCAAGATTTCTAACATTACATTGACCAATCTGTAATATGATTAACCTCTCTGGATAAGAGCGTCAGATAAATGTAAATTTAAATGTTTTTCAAGGTGCACTATGTAGAATTTGGAGATTTGGAGATACTTCTGATGGAAATGAGAAATTGCACACAACATGCAGTAAAGGGTTGGGCTGATTGTGCATCAGACTCGGTGATGATTTTGTGTGTGTCAAAACTAGTTGGGGGGAGTGTCCTCCAAGGATGTAAGTAAATGCCCTATTACTGTTATCATATCTTCATCAGAATAATGTTGATGTTGGGTTCCAAACAGTGGACTGATGAACAATTTACAATAGTCTTATCACAGAAGAACATAGTGAAGATGCTATCGGACGTGAGGTTTTGGTCGCTAATTAATAGCCATTTAATTAGCTGTATGTTTGCCAAAGAGTTCCATCTCTAAGCTTATATGAGGTAAAATACTGGCATGAAACCAAAACTACACAGCAACAAAAAGTTGCTCAACATTAAAGATTTCTCTGAAGAAACATTTAATATTTCTCAGCAGTGTCTTTATGAACATGGCATAAGGCATTTTCTCTTGTACTGAACCGATGGAAACCTATTGAGCCTAATTTGTATAATATCTCTGTGACATTTTACTCAGCCGTAGATGGAAACTTGACTACTGTCAGTTGTAAATGTTTTTTCCCCCACATGGGAAGCTTGTTTTATTTGTCTGGTCCTGTTTGTCATTGAAAGAAGGTATATTCCATTGTGATTTGAAGTTGGTAATATTGGGTGTTATGTCATGAAAAGAAAGGCCATCAATTTCATGTTCAATTACAGAAAAAGTCAGAAGTGTAGAGTCAAACCTGCTCATACAGAATGTGAATGATATGTATTATGTAACTAACTACATAATTAATTACACAATTATGTAATTATTTGTAAGGGCTGTAACCTCAGTGCAGTTTTTAGTCTAAGTGCTTGTGCAAAGTGGATTCTCAGTTGTGGCAGCGAAGCAGCTGGGTTGCTCTCGTAGAGGTAAGCAAGGTTTGCCGCAGCTCAGTTGGCTCTGATTAGCCCAGACATTCAGGAGGTCAGAACTGAGACTGACAAGGCAGCGCCACTAATTGGAAGCCTCAGGTCACTAACTCCAAAAGCGTGATCTTGCCAGCAGCCTCCCTGATCAACATTAAGCGATGTGCTGGGATCGATGGCGGTTGCCTAGGGGAACATCCGGCTAGTCGAGAGCCCACATTGCCGTGTTTCCCCCTCTCCGTGATGGCCGTTTTTCCTATTCATTAGCCTGCATTAACCTCCCGCCTGAAGGCAGGACCTAACAGGCAGATGAGGGTCAGTGAGGGGAAAATGATGTTAAACAATTATCCAATTAACAGGCTCTCATCTCCAAACGATTGCCTGAGTATCGGCAGAATGAATGCGAGTTATAACATGGACCATTGCTTGGAGGATAAACTCTATTGGAGAGGGCTGCAACGTGTTAGCAGAGAGCAAACTGTCATACGGGGAGGATCTGCCTGTTGTTTTTCAGCAAGCTCTACACATGTGCATGTGTGTGGGGGGCATTTATGTGAACATGGCGAGGGCTCTCACTTGAATTACTCTGAAGTGCAGTTTCATACTGCTAATGCAGTCTGGACTTAAAACGTACTGTGACGTGCGGAATGACTCACAAATGTTATACCATGTGCCTCTCCTTCATTACTCACACACAGACCACTGTGTTCCAGAGGAAAGCTCTTCCAAAGACTGATGGCTTGAAATGAACAGCCTTTGATTTTGTTATTGCTACTTAGGTACACTTCTCAGACATTTTATAGAATTCTACATACCGCACTCATTGCCGTATGGTGGTTAAATTTCAATTTCAAAGCACTCTGGCAGCACAAAACTTACATTCACCTTGCATCACTTAGTTACAGGCCTACGTCAGCGCTTAACTGTTTACCGGAACAAGGGCGAACCCCAGGAATATAAATTAAATTAATTTTCTGAGGATTCCAAGCATCAATAAAGAAGAAGAGGAGGAAAATAACTTAAAGGCAAAGATAACATCTGATAAGTCGATAAAACAGAATGTTACAATGTGGATACCTCTGAACCGAAGCTAATCAGATGTGCTGCCATTGACATCAGTGAGTGGCTTCAATACTGCTGGGACAACATGACATGTGTTCACAGAACAACTTTGTACCCAGCTACAATTCTATGTGTTCAATATGCGACTGAGGTCAACCTATCCACTCCCACTGATGAATTCCAGGGCTTGAAAGGTTTGCTCACCCTCCCTTGCTGGCTACACTGAAAGCTCTTTTTCAAGCTGAACCTAGCGGCCTGCAAATGTCTCAGTAGCCCAGAGTTAAAAAGCAACATACTCGTTATACTGAGTTGATAAATAATAAAAACAGCTCAAACTACAGAGAGAGAGAGAGAGAGAGAGAGAGAGAGAGAGAGAGATTGAGAGAGAAAGAGAGAGAGAGAGAGAGAGAGAGAGAGAGAGAGAGAGAGAGAGAGAGAGAGAGAGAGAGTATGCCAGACCAAGCACACTCAATAAACCTCTCGCACATTTGGATTCTAGAGAGCTCTATGCTTTTACTACGACTTGCTCATTACTTTTGATTTCCTGCTCTGGGTGCAGTTCAGACAGGGGGCTCTGTGAGAGTGCGTCAGATAGTACCAAAGGGACTGAGCTGGTCCTCTCTAAGCTATGAAAGATCCATTGATGAGACTTGCTGGAATAGTGACGTAGGCTGAAAATGTAACGTCTTCAGTCATGGTTATATAACAACACACAGGGTAGTGCGTCATGTACTGTTTGACCCACCTGATTAGAAGACCCAAAAAAGTCAAAACCAGTACTTGGGCAAGTGTTTGATTAGGGAAGTAGGCATCTCTGACCGATAATAAATATCTGGGTCAGAGCTTTGAGCAGCATGTCTTTTCATTAACTTTTAATCGTGTACTTCATGTATTGCGTTTTTTTTTTTTTTACGCTCACAAATATCAGCAGAACTGCCAGAGTGAAACACTGCCTTTAAGAAGAAGTCAAACAGAGTTCATCAGTAAACTCTGAGATAGGGTTAAATAGGGTAGTGCCTGTTTTAAAGCATTGTCATTGTAAATTAGTGTGGCAAGAGACCTTTGCATCTACCGGATTTGCCTGTCAACCTATGTTGAAGACGTAGCAGTCGTGGAGCTGCTCTCTCAGTATGACTTGGCGTTGGGACTTCCTCCTTAAATGTCACATACTTGCTCTTATATAATCAGTGGCCTTTAGAATGGTTCCTTTAATTACGGAGGTAATGGTCTCGATTCCAGATTCCTATAATCCACAAAGATTGCTGGGCTGTCAGTTTCTCTCTCTATGTGAATGGATGGATTTCACATTACAAAGACTTGATGAAGACAAATTGTACCTCTTTCATATAAACTACAGAACTGTACAGACGTAAACATAGATTCAAAAGCAAAATGGGCTTGTTTAAGAGTTGTATACTGAATAATGATAGAGCTATGACAGTGGGCTGTTAGGTTCTATTTCACAAAACCAGAAGAAATAAATCTACTGATGCAGACACATGGAAAGTTTGTCTTTTGGCAATGAATCACCATTTCCAAGAACTACCAAGACAGTTTATTAAAGTTACTGTCCAAAATGTCCACTTACAGGGTGACTGCTTTTTAACTGACCATTACAAGGAAGGTGTCCAGCATGCTATTCTAAAACATGCAGCTGTATTACTATTTTTGTTTTATTTCTTTTTTTGCAGATGATACATCAAAAGACACAACAAAGGAATGCCAAATCTGTAATATGTGCCATTTCCTTTTTCTTAATCATTACTGTGTTTACTTACGATCATTACATGTAACTAAGAGGTGGCGTAAGTATCCAGTTATACAGGTGCTGGTCATAAAATTAGAATATCCGGAAAAAGTTGATTTATTTCAGTAATTTCATTGCAAAAGTGAAACTTGTATATTATATTCATTCATTACACATAGATTGATATATTTCAAGTGTTTATTTCTTTTAATTTTGATGATTATAACTGGCAACTAATGAAAACCCCAAATTCAGTATCTCAGAAAATTAGAGTATCACTTAAGACCAATACAAAACAGGATTTTTAGAAATGTTGGCCAACTGAAAACTATGAACATGAAATTATGAGCATGTTCAGCACTCAATACTTAGTTTCTTAGGCTCTTTTTGCCTGGATTACTGCAGAAATGCGGTGTGGCATGGAGTTGATCAGTCTGTGCCACTGCTCAGGTGTTACGAGAACCCAGGTTGCTCTGATAGTGGATTTCAACTCTTCTGCATTGTTGGGTCTGGCGCATCTTCCTCTTCAACAATACCCCATAGATTTTCTATGGGGTTAAGGTCAGGCGAGTTTGCTGGCCAATTAAGAACAGGGATACCATGGTCCTTAAACCAGCTACTGGTAGCTTTGGCACTGTGTGCAGGTGCCAAGTCCTGTTGGAAAATGAAATCTGCATCTCCATAAAGTTGGTCAGCAGCAGGAAGCATGAAGTGCTCTAAATCTTCCTGGTAGACGGCTGCGTTGACCTTGGACCTCAGAAAACACAGTGGATCAACACCAGCAGATGACATGGCACCCCAAACCATCACTGACTGTGGAAACTTTACACTGGACCTCAAGCAATGTGCATTCTGTGCCTCTCCTCTCTTCCTCCAGACTCTGGGACCTTGATTTCCAAAGGAAATGCAGAATTTACTTTCATCAGAAAACAGAACTGTGGACCACTCAGCAGCAGTCCAGTCCTCTTTGTCTTTAGCCCAGGCGAGACGCTTCTGACGCTGTCTCTTGTTCAAGGGTGGTATGACACAAGGAATGCGACAGCTGAGACCCATGTATTGCATACGTCTGTGCGTGGTGGTTCTTGAAGCACTGACTCCAGCTGCAGTCCACTCTTTGTAAATCTACCCCACATTTTTGAATGGGTTTGGTTCCACACTCCTCTCCAGGGTGCGGTTATCCCTATTGCTTATACACTTTTTTCTACCACATCTTTTCCTTCCCTTCACCTCTCTATTAATGTGCTTGGACACAGAGCTCTGTGAACAACCAGCCTCTTTAGCAATGACCTTTTGTGTCTTGCCCTCCTTGTGCAAGGTGTCAATGGCCGTCTTTTGGACAACTGTCAAGTCAGCAGTCTTCCCCATGATTGTGTAGCCTACAGAACTAGACTGAGAGACCATTTAAAGGCCTTTGCAGGTGTTTTGAGTTAATTAGCTGATTAGAGTGTGGCATCAGGTGTCTTCAATATTGAACCTTTCCACAATATTCTAATTTTCTGAGATACTGAATTTGGGGTTTTCATTAGTTGTCAGTTATAATCATCAAAATTAAAAGAAATAAACACTTGAAATATATAAATATGTGTGTGATGACTGAATATAATATACATGTTTCACTTTTTATATGGCAAAACATTACCACTACCAACTAGCCTTGCTGGTAGCAATTAGAAATTATACAGGTTGAAACTGACAATAAACTAATCACCATAGTAACATTAGTTTTCACATATTACACTTATATTCTGTAAAGCTCGCCATGAATAAGCATTTTCGTATATTTGTGAAGATTTTTATAATTATTATTATCTTAATCTGTTAAACCAAAGACTTAAACCGAAGGCCAACTTAAACGCACTCTTACTCTAAAATATAATATGAGAAAAGCTTTTATGGTTGTTATTGGGAACAGTACAAAAATATCTGTAAAGTACTATTGAATACCATGGACAACTGAGTCCCATTTTCCAGTACTTACAGTTTATTCACAGAATTCAGTAACTGTCCATTGGCTTCTATTATAAGCATGTTTCCAAGTCACTGGGTTCTTTCAAAATACTGGGAAACCACATCAAAATTACTGTCCCTGGTAATTGACTGTTGCCTGTTGATGCGTCATATAGGAACAGGTTGAAAAAAGTTTTCTCTTATGCCTTTAGGAACATCTGAATGTGAATAGAATGGGATGGATTAGAGTGGAGGATGATATGATTAGAGCTACAGATGAAAAAGCTACCAGTTATATACTATTACTGAAGACAATTGGTCAAATTTATTGTCCATTATTAATAGACATACTGCTGCTCTTTATTTCCTAAAAAAAAAGGTCTAGAATTTGCTTGCACACCATTCTTCAGGCCTAGTGTAACAAGGAGTTTGAGGCAGGTTGCAAGTGCAAAGTGGCTTTATTAGGGTTTGTCCGGGAATCATTATCGGAAGAGGCAGGGGTCAAAACACAGGCAGGCATCATCAGAGACATATCCATAAAGACTAAAGCCAGAAACCAAAGCAAGGGTCAAAACCATAGAAATGAACACAAAGGCTACAAGATACAGGAAACAAGAACAGCAGGGAAACACAGCTCAGTGTGAAAACAGAGACTTCGCAAGCAGGCTGCGCAAACAATGAAATATAAATGGCAGTCCTAATGAGTCCTAGATCAGCTGCAGGTGTGAGAGTGGGTGGAGCCAGGGTGAAGCAGGAAAAGCTGTGCTGTAACATGAAGGCCCCCTAGAGGGCGGTATGTGACACCTAGGTGTCTCGGTAGCGTTAAGTTTAGACTTGGCCATTCCAAAACACAAATCTTCTTACTTTACTTGTGTGCTTTGCGTCATTGCATCTCGTAAAGTCTTGTTGCATCTCCAAACAGCTTTTCGGCTTGGGGTCATTGACTGCTGCTCTTACATCCTCTTGTAAACGGTTGTGATACGTTATTAAATTTTTGGTTCCCTTAATGATCTCATGGCGTCCAGGCCTTAAAGCAACAATGCAGCTTCAAACCATGTAGCTCCCTCCACCATGCTTCACAGTTGGGAAGTTGTTTTGGTGTGCAGTGTCCTTTTTCCCTCAAAACATTCCACTGTCTTTCTTATCCATTAAACATTTTTCCAGGAGCACTGGAACTTCTAAGTGGTCTGGAGCAAACTTCAGAGGCTGCAATATATCTTTTTATTGGATTCCTGTTGCAGTGTCCTTTCATGAACACCATTCTCATGCAGTGTTTTTCTAACAGTGGACAAATGAACAAGAAATTTTGCAGTTTATAGACTCTTCTGTAGTTTTTTTTTCTCTGCTAACCTTGCGTTCTTTCTCATTTCATTCAGAATTGTCCTTTTCAGGTGATTTTAACAGGGCACCACTTCTTAGGAAAAGAAAAGAATTTCCTCCATTTGTAGACAATTTGTCTAACGGTCGACTAATGCACACCCATGTCTTTAGCAAGGCTTTGTAGGCTTCTGAGGTCTCGTTTGTATCTAGGTATGGTTCACATTAACTTGGGAGGAACAGATTTGTTAGTTTTCTGGCTTTTTGTGATGCCTTTATTTAAAGCACCTGTGAAACTCACACTTCCAAACTCATTGCCGCTTTTTTTTTTTTTTTTACAAAGTTAACGCTGCTTCAAGGCTTCCAACGTATGACCTGTAGTTTAAAGGCAAAGGCTATTTTTAAGTCATGGTGTCTGAAACAGAAATAATGGGAAAGCATTTTCTTCAAGTCAGCAGACATGGTAACTGTATTTCTGTAGCTCATACATAGAAGAGAGTGGTTAGTGTAGACATGTCAATACATGACAGTTGCATTCAGTCATGTCCTCATGCCTATCTCCGTTGAAAAGACTATATGACAGTGACTGTCCTGCACTTGGAACATGTTCTTCCCTCCCCAGAATGAACAATCTTTATCCAGCACAATTGCTGAACACGTCCTGGAAATTTTATTGCTTGGAAGCTTTCACAATGTCCATAATGAACTCTCATACTTACAGCAGCATTTATGCGGCCTAGTGCTGCATGAGCCTGAACTGAATTGGTAAGCATGAACTGCAGCCAGACTTCCGATCTGTGCTTTTAGATTTATGGAGTCAGTGAGTAACATTGAGATCTCAGGGGAGGGCTGGGAGACCATGCCTTTCTCTGACATAATTCTTTTTTTGACAGAGCAAATAAATAATAAAGCATAACAGAAGCACAAAGCAAAACCTGTGCAGCCATAACTGAATGTCTATTCAACACAAGACTGTGCACACAGACACATATAATTAAGCAAAATGTTGCAATATGGCTGAGCGTCAATTCCATAAGCTGCATTGGTATCTGTACTGATTTTATTGATTTATTAATATCATGTTTTACATTTTAATCACAATCATACATTTAGGACTGATAGGACTGGGTAAATCGGGGGGGGAAACAAGGCGCAGAAATGTTGATCACTAAAACTAACAATTCCATGTGTAGTTCATTTAGGCCTCATCAACATCTGGGCCAAGACACACAATCCCTCAACACCATCCATCATTTTGAAAGCGCAGTTTCAGATGCTCACAAGGCAGGAAGATGACAAAGGCAAAGACACTCAATGAGGGTGCTGTTCAACATGTGCATCTGTGCGAGTTATAGCTTTTAGGTGCTGCACATTTGTCTATAAGACAAAGAGGCTTTGATTTGCTTTATTAGATCAGCAGATTTCAGTGTCACTTGACTTGGGCACTTGATGGAATACAATCAGTCACTGAGCTAGAAGCTGGGATAAGGACTTCACTGCCAAGATTGACTTGATTATGTCTTTAGACACCTCTAAAGAGGATAAAGGAGTCAATACACTCGCGGCAGAGAGATTCCTAATAGCCAGTCACTCGCTCTGACTCACTCTTTCTCATCTTGCTGCGAGCTTTGCGTAACCAGACAACTTGACCCCTAGGTTCTTTACTGAATCTGTTTTTGACCCAGGTTAATTCACTGGTTGGCCCAAGCACATCTTGACTACTAAAGCATATCAGCCTGCTCCTCAGACATGTCCTTCTACTTTCAATCAGTGATAGGATGCTCGATACTAATGTATCCATGCTGTGTTGAGCTTTCAAAGCGCATGTTTTTCAAAGGTCCCCAGATTGCTCAGGACTGGTTAAAACATCTAAATTTATTTTTTTTTTATAAGAAAAAGCTTACATCAGTTCCCTGTAAAGATGTCTTAGTCCAACATGAAGACGGGAGAAACCACGTGAAAATGGGCTGTCCATATGCTGCTGTGATTCACCCTGTAAAGCCTGAAATAATAACTGAAGTCAGAGGTGTCTGATTAAATTTCATGGGAGGCATTTCAGACCACGTCATGTTTTATGTCATACTGGCACATGTAGAAAAATGGCTCAGTGTTTAGGTCTCAATGAAAAATCGGTACATGAATCACTTACATCCTTTATTACTTTTTCATCAAGGGTTATCTTGGAATACTTTTTCAATACACTCACCATGATCACATTCATCCACATGGGGAAGGGGCCCGAAGCGCAACCCACATTACATTATGTTCTTCTACATGCTGCATGCTATTACACATTTCTACCAGAAAGGGCCCAATCCCTAATCCTACATAGCATAGCTTTAAGTGAAGAGGATAAAATAACAAAAACAAAATAATTTTAATTATATTTTACATTATATATAAAAACATATCAATATTAACACTATAGCTGACTGACCCAACAGCCATAATTGCAGACAATCAGCTAGCAGTGATTCTCTACATGAGTCATCCTGTTAGTGCCAGCACCACTGGCAGACGGCTGCACAACGCTGGACTATATGCATGCAGATGATTATGATGACTGCCCTAAACACCATGTCACTTTCTCCAAAGACTGCAATGGTGTCGTGCCAGGAGTGTCACAGAGTGACTCAGAATGGCTGTGGCTCATCTTCAGTGACGGGTCCTGTTCCTGTCTCGGTGGAGATGGCCATCAAATCTGTGTGTGGAGGCACCATGGTCAGTACCAAGATAAACGACTTGTTGTCACGCGTCATATGTCCAGAAGGCCTGGTTGTCGCTCCACCCCTAGCTCAAAATATGCAGGAACGGTGTGAGAATATTCAAGCTGCATGGGATGGGTTATCACAGGACACCATTAGCAACCTCTACAACTCCATGCTGAGATGTCTGGCATGTATGCATTAGCAAACATGGCCACTGACACCATGCTGAGAGACACTACATCTGTGTAGCTATTCTGCCCAGTTATCATTTTTTACTGTCTATTCTTTTGATGATAAGTGTATTTATATTTAGTTTTTAATGCAAATGTGTTTTAATATAAGCATATGTAATACTAGAAAAACTAAGGAAATAGGATCCGAACTACAGTATATAGGAACCAAGAAAAAGCAGTAAATGTCACAAGACAGATGCATGTCAAATATTTGGAAATCTTCAACAGCTTCTTGACACAACTGTTTCAAATCTAGTTTCAAAAAGCTTTATTTATTTCACTCATCATTACTTTCAACCAACAAAGTGGTGTCATGGGTCCAGACGTAATCTCATAATGAGAATGTCTGGGAACAACCATAGGCGTGTCTCAAAGTGAAAGCTGCAGACGTGGGAGAAGAGACCTTCATAGCCATGGCATACAAAGACTTCTTTTCAGAATTTCCTCAGACATATTTGAGATGGTTTGAGCAGGCTTTACCGTCAAATTACAGCATGCTGATGCAAGCAATGTGCCATGTTTAAACCTTACATTTAAAAAAACATTCAATTTCACTTTTCATCACTACATCTGGCACCGCAGAATTGTGTCTGCTGTTCCTACTGTTTTTCAAGGAGGTTTTTTGCAGTGCATGATGGTTTGTGGGTGACTGAAGGCCTCACAGGATGCATCAGATTTCTATGCAATGAAGGATGCATTTCTCTGATGCATTACAAAACGGGTGAGCTGTCAGTGAAGTAACAGCCAAAACAAATCGCACACTTCTTCAGCTGCATTCTTTGATTTGAAAGTTTGGGCTAAATGTTAGTGAGAGTGTAGATTAGGGTGAGAACAACTGAGTGAGAAATCTCTAAACAAATCCAATGCCTATATAAGGACCTCAAGGTAGGTGGTAATGACCTTTTTATTCAGTGGGCAACAAACTAGGCTTGAATTAAGCATCGAGCTGTGTACTGTATGTGTGGAGTTAACTAATCTTGACTAATGTACTCCAGAAACTAAAGGAGCACTGACTTCACAAACACAGGGGCAGGGTTTAGAAGGTGTGTACCCTTGCTTGGGGCAATTTTGTCAGAACCCAGCACCTGCCACACTGCCCACATTGAATACGCCTGTGGAAGTTCTAACTGAAGAGAAGCTTGAATAGGAAGGGAAAGACTTACAGGAGACTGGCCCATATTGTGGAGTCAAGGAAACGTCCTGGTTAATACTTGTGCAGAACTTCATAACAAGCTGTTTGGTTCTAGAAGGCGATGAAGGCAGGGGTCTGAAAGAAAAGTTCGCTGTGAGCAGACACTCTTCCCCTAGGGTTGTTTTGGTCTCTCGTGTTTGTGGTGTCTCAAGTCCAAATGGCTCAAATTCAATGCGGGTATTGTCAGTGCAACAAGACGTCTCCAGAGCAGCATGTCCTTCATAATATAATAAGTCGCACTGAATTACTACTCCAGCTAATGACATTACAACCTGGTGACACCAATTTAGTCCACTCGAGGCAGCCCACTTCATATCCTAGCACTCCTGCTCTTGAAGTACAGGGCACAGCACCTCCAGCTGTTTACAAAAGGAACTGCATTGCAGAATGGCCAGGAGGGCCAAATATTAGGTTCTAATCTTCAAAGCCAGCAATAAAATAATTAGAATAACTCCTCTCAAGGGAATACTTCGAGTTTAGGGTAGAAGCTGGCCTTTCCTAAACAAACTTTGAGCCACAGGGGGAGGATGGAGTTAACGCTAAGCTAGGTTATGTGTAAGGTCATTTAAGTGACAACTGAAAGGGAAAAATAAAAAATGGGGTAAAGGGAGGGACATGAAGATAAAAGGAAAGAAAGGGAGTGAGAACAAAAGACACATTTGTCCATAAGTAAAAGTCGTAAGACCATCATTTAACAGCTTTTGAAAGATGTTCATAGGGACAGCCCTATCACACATACCATCGTCACTCTAAACTGTCCAAGCATCTGCTGTTTGCATGTGCAGAGAGAAGCCCCCCGCGCCCTGCAAGTACCTCCTGGGGCATAAGGCCAATAATAGTGGGTTTCAATCACACACCAGTTTTGCAGATTGTCAAGCTCTGGCTTTCGTTACACACACCAGCTTGTATTCCTGTCTTTGTTGGGTTTTCCCCATTGGCTTCTGTGCAACTGCAGCTAAATGCTTATATACTTTACCCAAACCCTAATCTAACATGAAACACTCTCACTAAATTGAATTTTTTCCTTTTTACTCTTAAATGTAAAAGCGAAAACTCTCTTTCTTTGTACAGTACTGTGTAAAGGTCAGATACCACTCTTTCATTACTACATTTCCAGTCAAAACAGCCATTAAGTTATTATTCAGTTAAGAACAGACAAGCAGAAAACTGGAACAGCTTAACATAATCACAAACATGTAGGTGTTCAGTGTGTCCACTCTTTGCTGAGCTTTTATTCTTTTCAGGAAACTTTTTCATAAAAATATGGCGGAATGTTTTTCCACTCCTCCAAAATCCAGTTTTAAAAGTTGGATGCACTTTTTTTGCTTTTCACAATTCAAGTAATCCTTATTACAAATGTAGACTCATTAGTCCGTAAAACCTTACTCCACGTTTCGGATAAACAGTATCTGTAATTTAATTATTTTTTTCCGTCTTTCATTTCATACTTTCAGACCCATAACACTGAGTTGTCTTTTCACAGCTGGAAGATGATTTTCTCCCCTCTCTCTCTCTCTCTCTCTCTCTAGATAAACTATATCTTCGAATACTTTTTTGAACTCTAGTTTCCATTTTAGAATACCTTTAAGCTGCACACAAGAAAGAAGCTTTAGCATCCTTTTGAAAGGGAACATAAAGTCAGTGACTGCTTCAATAGCAACTTTTGGTGGGAGCTGTAAGCAGTTGTTTAAAAGATCAGAAGGATGGACAATTAAAGTGGCAGTACGTGAACAAACATAAAGAGAGCACAAAATAAAGACTAATAGACATGATATACTTTTCCTGTAAAAAAGATCTGCTATCCTTTTCCTGTTTGTTTTGGTTCCTGATGCTGAACTGACTGTTTTGACTGGAAATTAGATAAACAAAATGGTGGTCTCCCACTTTTGCACAGTGGTGTAGGTACCAGCCAAAAGCACCCTTTTGTTTTTAAAACTTTCAGCTTTTTCATCTTATCTCGCACATTTCGTCCCAGCAAACAGCAAAATACACATACAGATGGAGACAGATAAAATAATGTAATTAAGAACCCTAAAAAGCCTCAGCCATGCACACTCGCCTCATACAAATACAGGCAGGAAGGGCCATATAATTAGATCATCTAATGAGTGACAAAGAAATACTGGGAAACATATAAAGCTCTCTACTGAAAACAAGCCAAGCAATGCTGTTAAAGATGAAATCATACATCCTGCTGGAGATAACCGTATTATCAAGAAGCATCTATGGACATAAAGTCCTTGCGTGTTTAGACATGTGATAGACAGACTGGCACTGAATAAAGAGTCGTGGTTGCTGGTATATACATAGATGAATTGTGCACAATGCTGACCAGTCATCATTTATGTTCCAGTAAAAGTAGCACAGCAGTAAAATGACCTTTAAGTCATTAACACACATTTAGGAGGAGATAAAATACAATCAACATTAAAGAATTAATCACACCCAGAAGGAAGTGTGGAAGTGCAGTGCTATTGAGAAGGAAGATGCCTGTTACCAGCAACAATAAATGATACACTTGGACTGACATGGGCAATATTTATTGAGCTACACATGCAGAAGTAGTGCATCTCAGTATGCCGTTGGGTCACCATCTTTGCTAACTCAACATGCCAGACATCTCAGCATGAAGTTGTAGAGGTTCCTAATGGTGTTCTGTGATAATCCATCCCATGCAGTTGAATATTCTCACTGATGCACTCCAGATGGAGTGACACCAGGCCGTTCTTTTTGGTACTGACCACGGTTCTGTTACAAAAACGTTCTGGTACAAAAGTATCAGTGCAGATTTCTTTAAAAAACCTAAAGCAAGTCTCCTGAAAAGAACAGTCTAAAGAACAGAACTGAGGTAAAGGCTGGACACACTAAATAACTAAATGTTATATTAAGTTGTTAAAGGTGCTGTTACATTAAATAAATGTATTTTTATGCTTATGTTCTGATGCTGTAAATTAATGTAGAAGTTGCACAGTCCTGTATGTTGACGTAGTGTGAACACCTTCGTTTTTAGAGAGCTGCAGGGTATTGCAAGTGTACTCCACCCATCCATCCTAAATTAAACTTGAGCACTCACAACTGTTCATACACATACACTGTTCATACACACAGTTCCGTTTAAGTTGTTCACACAGAGTTAGAACTGGCCGGTCAAGATGTGCATCTAACTGAAGCAGTGAGTTTAATGGTCCGGATGCATGCAATATTGAGGGAACTAATGCTGTAAAGTTTAATTCCGCTGGGGAATCAGAGCATCTGTCCTGCGTCAGAAAGTGTCCAGGTGAATTGTAGGACTTTAGTGTAACTACTTAACATATGGATGATGAGGTAGATAAAAATGAGCGATAATTATTGTGCAATCTGGCAAATAATAACAGGGTGCTGCATATCTAATTTCCCAGAACATGTCAAGAACCGTCATCACTATTTGATTAATTCAGAATTTTGTGCAATGTTGTGCAATTTAAGCAAGTGTAATACTGCATAATGTGTAAAGCGGATGGACATCTTAAGGTCAGTGTGTTGAACGTCCTGGGCCACTTCCCTGCAGAAACTCACTGCAGTGGCTCATTGCTTTAAGATGGAATCAGAAGCAGATGGGAGCATTTCAGCGCAGCTTGTGCTGCTGTTGACCAGAACATTGTCAATTTGGGCTATTTGCTCAAAGGCTTGAGCAATTCCAAGGGCTTTCTCCCTTATCACGCACAATACTTAATCTTGACTCCGAAGGCCAAAATGCTTAAGACAAGTGTGGAAAATCAATTTTACAGCAGTTTTTAACATTCAGCATTTGACTTCAATTAGGCTTCTAATGGTTTTCTCCAAGCGGACCCAAAAATTGATTTACAAACCAAATCAAGAATTTGGCAGCCAGTTAGATCAGTTCAGATGATGAATGAAATGAGAAGAGGCTGATATTGTGTAGGGTTATTCACACACTCAGAAAAAAAGGTACCAAACTCTCAGTACCTTTACCAAACTCCATTGCAATTTTTTAACTGTACTGGTTCCATGCACCATGTCTTGGCTGCATCCATTTTTTTTATTTTGTAATTCAGTTTTAAAACAATAGTTTATGAAAAAGTACAAATACAAAATACAAATACAAAAAAAGCATTATTGAGATTTAAAACTGGACCCTAAAGCCACTGTTGTACCTTTAAGGGGAACAGTTAAATTTTTCATCCCCCCATGAGCAAAAAATGTACCACTGTTTTCTGAGAGAAGCTAGAGGCAAAAACTATGTGCCCCCTACCTGCAAGACAATGTAGAACAGATGTCAGCTGAGTAGTGTGATCAGCATTAGCATTGCTCACAGGAGCTCATTGTCTTCTCTTAGTGGCTTGTGTACTATCAGCATTCCTGTGCAGGCAAAACAAGACCACCATTTTCATTTTTTTTTACATCTTGGAAAAACTGGCCAGGAGGGAAGAATCCCAACAACTGGGGCACCAAGCTAAACAACGAATTACGTGTACAAACCACACACAGTACTGTCCATGTATGGGCAACTGAGGGAAAAGAGCTGGAAACCATGCCATCATTCATTCAGCTTGGTTGTCCTCAGCTGCTGATAAATAGGAACACATGGAATGATAGTTAAGGGGCAGACACGTCCAAAGCCAATACATGATAAAATGAGGGGAAAAGCAGAGAAGACAGATCTACTACTGAAGCCTCAGCGAGGAGTTTCAGAAGCTGTCCAAGCAAAGAAACTTCAAAACCTCTGAAAGTCAGCAATGAAGCAGATTTACCTCCTCCAAGTCTCAGGGCTTTAAATTCAAACTTAACAGTAGCACAAATAACCACAGTTAAAAGTTCTAAACTGCTTGCAACATAGTTTCTGTGCATCTATACACAGCTATATACAGCAATAAAAAAAACACTTTGCCAGATCAGTGGGTTGGGTGGTTCTGTTCTGTTCTTTCAGTAAACGATTTCTGTTTTTCCAACTGATGTAAATAAAACAATGACTTCAAAGTATGTGTTTCAATGAGATCAAATTATGCATTATTGGAGGTTTGATGGCCTGCTTCATGAAAAGTTCAGACACTGCAACTGATGTGAGTTTTGCATAACAGTTTTTATTATGCAGCTGAAGTGCAGTTTTATGTAGGTTTTCAAGGACGTTTCATTGTGTAAAACTTGCTGGTGGGCTAAAAAACAACACCACACGACTCCTTTTTATGTGATGGGCTATTGGCTCTTTCAAATTAAGCTTTTGCTCTGGTAATGATCTAGCCACCACTGTGGGGTAGCAATTTGAGTGAACTGTTTGGAGTGTTTATTTGTATTTGAGCCATGTTATGAATAGTGGTGGGATGAGGGAGGCATGTTGGCTATGCCTCTCCCACTCATTTCAGTATTAGCAGAATAAAAAATAGCAAATTTTCTATCACAAGTTTCATCAACACCATGTGTTGGGTCCCATGAAAGTTGTCATCTCTTGACTCCTATATTGGAAATCTGCCTCACCACTGAACTGCTGCCTTTTCCACAGACCTTCCAAACTGTCAGTGAACTGTCAAATAGTTTTTAGGGCCTTCTTTGTACACACTCAATGTTTAACAGGGACTACCTAAACTACCCTTTTACTTTCTTGAGATACATTAGTGATGCATTAGTAAAATGTATTCTTGTAATGTATTCTTGAAGACAAAAATGAATTTGGTCTGTGTTAGTCCTGGCTTCTCGAATGGCTACAACATTAATAGGAGCTTCCAGCATATCTGAGATTGTTCTGGTTCACCTGTCTCCATCATTGCCTTTCTCAGTTCCTACTACGCTCTCGAGCCTGCGGGCACGGATGGGTGGTAGCTGTTCGTAAGTGCTGAAGCCCAGTTGACTGTTCTGCTCAGGCAGGAAGTAGAGCAGCAGGTGGCTCCTTAACACCTGGACCAGTGGAGAACAGCATGTTAGAGGCAGAGGGTGAGAGTGAGAGTAGAGGAGTGAGAGAGAGACATACAGCTTAACACGTAAATCACAGCAAGGTTGTACCTCATCTGTCAGGAAGTATGTCTTCCTCAGCAAGCTCCGGCGTGTAGCCTCCACCTCCTACAGGAAAAAAAGACCAATGACTCTTTCCGCCTTAACTCAAACGACACTACAAACAGCAAAACGTGCATAGAGGCAATCTATCACATTCACTTTACAGCAGACATCAAACAGAACCACTCAATTCATCACAATGTGTTACAGCCCAGCATGTGCCTACTGATGATGCGTATTTCATATCTCTTTTTGGACCCCACTTTACAATCAGTTCTAAGTGCTTGAGGGCTTCTCATATTTCCTGTGGAAGGCTATTACAATATAACTGATTCTCTCACCTTCCCTCGGGCTGAGGGACGCACATTTATCATAACTGGCTGAAATTTATCCATGAGCATTCAAGAGATTCTTTCTTTCTGTCTCACCTGGATTTATTTTCTGACATGCCATTGTTCACTGCTGACAGAATAGGGTCAGGTATTGCTTACAGCTCCATTAGAGAACCTACTACAAGACTTACCTTTTACTCGTTATAGTGGGACACAGGATTTTAAATAGTTTAAATAAGCGGGGGAAAAATAAGCTCTCTCTTAACTACCGGGAAAATACATAATCAAAAAGCAAATAGAAGGAATCAACCCAAAAGAAATCAACCAAAAGCAGTGGGGGGATTGGAGGGCAGCAGGGTGTTTTAGGTTTGATATCGCAAGAAATGCAAATTATTCAAGTTTCATGCTCGTTTTTATGTAAGAAAGGACAGGCCTAATCGCTGTACCTGACTGACCAAGTTATCCTGTTGCATCTGTTTTCCATTCTAGTGCTAGTAGCATCCTTCTTAAGCGTAGTATGCTTTGGAGAACAGTTTAAAACTAATTTGAGAAGCTAGAAGTGTAGAAAAAGATTCGCATCGTAGGGCTCTGGGATACGGGATGGTCTTATCAATGTATCGCATGCCATACAGGTCTTATGGATATTACCACAGCATGCTGTTGTCGGCAGTAGATAGCAGAATGACTCATGTAATGCCCCCGGCAGATAGCTAAATGACGCAGGACTAAACGCATGTAGATCAATAAGATCACTGCCCTTAACACCACATGTGCCAAAGACTGCAATGGTGTCGTAGTAGCATCAACACTGCAGTATTCAAATACAGACGTGAATAAGCATTTCTTTTCATTTGGATAGTAATCAGGCCAATATACATAACACACATACACCGCAGGTGCAAAAATAAATGCATTAATACTGTAAATACTTGCACTAATATATGTGCAGTATATAGTTCTGCAAGTGTGCAAAAAGTACCGAGGGAGTAAAGGAGTAAATCTCTGTAGCAAAACTATTTTAAAACAACAGTATCCTGCAAACGCTCATGCACAGTTACTTTACATTTCATGATCCAAAATAGTTTGGATGCCTAATTCAGTACCTAGTAATGACCCTCTTTGGCAGATATCACAGCTTGCAAACAATTTCTGTAGCCAGCCCTGAGTTCTTCTATTCTTGGTGTAAAACAGTTTACCCCTTGCAGATCGCTTCCAGCCCTGCAGTACTGTCGGACCAACTTGAATGCATAGCATGTTTAAGATCCATGTTTAAACCAGGGAAGTGCGAGGGCCATTCCAGAAGTTTTTGTGTGCATTTCTCGAAGCAGTTTAAAGGGGATGTTGAGGTATGTTTTGGATCACTTTCTTTGTCAAATTTTCAGATTTAGCTTCTTGTCAAATTTACTCTGCAGACATAAATTGCAGATTGGAACCCATTCTTTTATTTACAATGCTTGTGCAATTTTTATTTTTTTATTTTTTTAAGGCACTGGCTGCCACACAAACCCAAAGCACAACAGACCTGCCCCATGCTTAACAGTTGGCAATGTGTTCTTGTCAACAAATGCAGATCCTTTTTTCTCCAAACAAACATTTGGTGATTCTGGCCAAGTAGTTCCATTTTCACTTCTTCCATCCACAACACTTCCATACCATCATGCTTCTGGCTTATCTAGATGTTGCCTGGCATACTTCAGACATTGGTTTTTGAGTGAGATTCCTGTTGATGTCTGCTCCCTGTTTTGTGCTAAACTTTACAGCAGGTTCTTTGCTGCCATATAGGTGTTTTGCATACTAGCAGCTCTTTCTGAGAGCTACCATTTTTGAACAGTGGGAAGCAGTTTGAGAGATATTATATATTAGATATTATATTCATGCCATGCAATTGTACTTTACAGATGTAACAATATCCAAAGATTTGAAGTAATTACATACTTTTGCAAATAACTGGAGTCTTATTAGTGGAGTCAGAGATTTACATTCCTGTCACATACCTGTGGCACTTCATCTTGGGAGAATATAAAAGCGTTGAGGTGGGCGACAACCACCACATACAACACGGGACACCAGGTCCTCCTTAGAGCTCCTGTGACCAAGGCACGGAAATAGAGACGCAGCAGGGGCAGTGAATCCTCTGGTGGCGAGGTAAAATTCTCCAGAGCAATGGGCAGCTAAACAGAGAGAACACAAATCAGCGCTAACCAGATGGAACGTATGATTTTACTTGGTTTTGGAACACACCACCTGTCTTGGAGTAGGGAAATTCTGAAAGCATTTTAATCAAAAAAGTAGAAAAGAATTTTTAAATGCTCATTAACAGTCTATTATCAGGAAGTAGTTCATTGAATTATTTGTGAAGTTTATTCATTACTATATTAACTTTTTTTGTCTTTTATAGTGAAAGGAACAAAAATTAAAGCAAAATTATATAGTCTGGAATGCTGGATTTGATGAAAACCTGTGTTATATAATTAGAATTTGGAATAGATCTTTATTTCATATTCTGACAAATTACATCAGTCATATTTAAAACCGTGATGCTAAATAGGTCTTAATTTGGCTCCTTAAAAATTCACACTTTAGATTTGGGCCCTAATACTGTACTGAAGCGTCAAAGATATCTCTTCAAAATGTCGGGCAAGAACAAGCCTTTTCATTCGCAATTCGCACTTCTTTCAACCTCTCACTTGTATTTGGTGCTTTTCACTGTACTTAGTGGTTTCCAAATGTTGCTATACGTAAACCTAAACCCGATCCATAATGTGAATGTGGTTGTAAGGACATGTTAAGGAAGTGACCGTGACAATCATGAGAACTGTGAAAATACAAGCAGTATTCAACATTTCTCACCTGTTCCAGTGAGACGCCAAGTGATCGCAGTATTCCGACATGCTCACCAAACACAGCAAGCCTCATGGTGGCGCTATAGCGCCTCTGCAGGGGCAGCAGCACAAAGCAGCCAAAGAGTGTGTCTCCGAACGACACGGCCTCATACTGGGCCAAAAGGGCAGAATACAGGTCATGGAAGGAGGCCAGTCCAGGTGGTGGCGTGCCCAGGTTCAGGGCCTGCAAACAGCTTGGTCGCGTCAGCCCACGGAACAGCGCCCAGGTCAGCTTTTGCACAGGCTTCTCCAGGAAGAGGTCGCTGGAGCAGAGGAAAACGCAGGCAAGACGGGCTAGCTTTGCCACAGGAGGCACATGCTCTAGCGCCTGCTCTCTCCAGCTCTCCAGAAGTAGCAGCCACTGAAGGCATTGAGTGACCGATTGCAAAGACCCGGAAGGGAGGGAGTTCGCCTGCAGTCCACCACCCTCAGACACTCCTGTCCGCTCATACAGGGTGATCAGAGGCAGGAAGGGCCAGTCGGAAGGCACAGAGGGGCCAGACAGTTCAGGGAGCAATTGTGAAGAAAGCCAAGGGTTGCGGCCAAGGTGCCGGTCACGAGAGGAGAGCACAGCAGGCTCCATGTGGGCAAGGTGGGTGAGGTAGCAGCCCCGTATGGAGGGGAGGTGAGCAAGGGCTTCACTGAGGAGAGTCCCCAGGCCGGACGGAGGGATGGACTTCTCCTGAAGCTCCAGTTCTGCAAGGGTAGCTGCTTCAGGTCCACCACTCCCGCCCTCCCTGCAGAGTACAGAATGAACAACAGTTCAGAATCACAACATTCACTGTTGACTATGGTCACACTCACATTACAGAGCAGAAGCAGCACAAATCTGATTTCATGTTTGTCTGCCTGCCAGTCTGTAAGCCTGATGGAGTTGAGTTCAGACCATGTTTGGGGATTTGGGTGGTGATTAGTAATGGGCTGGATGGAACTATTTGTTCTCTACAGCCTCCTCCATTGCATCACACATTTATTATAATCAAATGTTGGCAGTGCCAGTGGCTAACTTAACAAAAATATGCACATTCTGGTCTTTTCAGGAAAGAGGTATGTTCACACCAGTGACAGACAATTTAAAGCACAGAGCAGAAAGATTGAATCTGGAATTGTAATGTGAACATAGCCTTCTAAGCCAAGGAAGTGTTGTAATCTGGCGAAGACATTCCTGGGAAAAAACCTTGCTGTGTGTAATTAGCATTGAACAATGCCAGTTAAAGTCATCACACCAGCAGTTGGGGCAGTGTTTCTTGCTCACTAAGCCAACTCAACAGTATGATAGCGATTCTCTTAACAGTGGCCGTGACAGCAAACAACAAACCATATAGATGTTCAATGCTACATAGCTGTTCAAGGGATGCCTTTAACATTCCAAAATGCTAAATCCAAAAGTTGTTTGAAAAACTAGCCATAAATGGGGCAGCTGTTACATTCCATTGCCGTTTAAGGCAGATCAAAAATGTTAATACAAGGCTAACGTTAGTTTCTTCAAGGTGGACATTGTTGGGGTGGCACAGAGATTTCAGCCTTAACTGTGTGGACCATTGTTCATCCTGCCCAGCATCTCTGACCTGACAGACACCAAAATATTGCCAATGACAGTAAAGATGATTCTACTTAAAGAAAAGATCTCTAACTTGCTGATTTCGATGCTGCACCTAATCATGGTTTACTGATCAAAAATTGGCGTTATATCTGGTAACTTATTATATCTAGTTGTAATCTAACCGAGACATTCCTGGGTAAACCCTTGCCATGTGTAAGCAAGCATTAGCCTATTGAACAATGCCAGTTAGAAGTCCTGCTATGATGGGCAACACACGTGGCCAGAGATGTCCTGCACATATCGCTTAACTGTTCATTTCTCTCTTGTATCACTAATAGATGGTGACTGACTGTTGTGTGCATTAGCTTCCTAGACCATCACAACAGCCAGTGGGGCAGTGTTTATTGTTCACTAAGCCACTGCAAACAAAGATGACTGTGGCTGGCTGTAAATGGCAGGGTACATAATGGGCACCAAGACACCAAATTACTTTCTGCTAAGCGCCTGGAAATGAGGGGCAGAGACAGGGGTGTGTAATTAAGGTGCCGCGTGTGTGTGGATGGGGGATTAGGAAACTGTGGGAGCTACTCATGCCTGTCGACGGATCAAACAATCCTCTCTACAGGTAGTCTATCTGGGCCATCCAGAGCCTTTTCTCTGTGTGTGTGTGCCCACACGTAATCTTGCAAATCTTTTTTGCCGATGAGTGTATATATGGCCAAAATATGAAAAAGAGTGATGGAAGGGTTTTTGAATAAATTATGTCAGGCTGTATAGTTATAAGGTTCAGTTCTAGCTGATGTTATTCCTTGGTATATAGCATATACAAGCAAGTGGTAAACTGTGGTTATGCTTACACAAAACATTTTGCCCACTAAAATCCTATATTCTGCCAGCGGTCAGAATGTATAACAGCGGGCTGTGACTAAAAACAACGTGCTATATAGATGCTTACTGCTACATAGCTGTCCAAGAGACCCTTTCAACTTTCGAAATGCTGCATCCAAAGCTCGTTTGAAAAATGGCTATAAATGGGGCAGCTGTTACATTCTGGTGCCAATTAAGGTAGATCAGAAATGTCAATCAAGGGCTAACATTAGCTTTTTCAAGGTGGACAGGGTGGCACTGAGATTTCAGCCCTACCTGGGTAGAGCTTTGCTTATCCTGCCCAGCATCTCAGACACAAAAATATGGACCATGACTCTTAAAATAATTTTACTTAAAGCTCTTTTCCAATTTGCTGATTTCAATACAGCACCCAATTATGTTTTACTACGTGATAAAAAAGCTTTACTGTAGTGGATGGAAACATGGCTTTTTCTCCTGCCGATAATCTGTACAATGCATTTGCAAAACCTTTGAATGGAAACCCAGCTAGTGTCAATAATGAGTCACTTTCAGATAAAGTCAATACTTACTGACTGAACTGTCTCCAGTCTCCTCAGTCTCTCTCTGAAAGTGATGTGAGGACTTTCCACTGGGTTTAAAATTAAATAAATAAAAATCACCCTGAAAAGTGTGTTATGTGCAGCCCTCTTGTGATGATAAAGTGCAACAACAAGCCTTGCAGAAACATCTGGTTCATGGACGTTTTTGGAGAAAAAAAACAAAGCTTTCCTAAAACCACAATAATAAATGTGTAAAACTAAGAAAGCAAGTCCATAAACTTGATAAAATATAAAAATGTGGATTAAAGACTGACTGCAGAAAGCAAACTTTGCCCAAGGATTTTTTTTTAGATTTAAAAAAGGCTGCCTGTTTTAAAAAGAATGAAGCTCTCTGCCCCAGATGCTGGTTTCTTTTTGAACAATTCAATAAACATTTTAGATGTCGTTAGCAGTTGCACATGAAGAGTTACATCACATCAAACCAGTGCTGCCAAAATGTAAAAATCAAAACCATATCCTATTAAACTACATACTGGACACACGCCATCTCACAGCCACAAAAAGGCCAAAGCAACACAACACATAACAAGAGGTTCAAGTAGTTCTGGAGTGTAGTGAGTAAAAGAATATGTAAAATAAAACAATAACTCGTTCTAAAATGGGCATCTGCAAAAAAAAAATGAGCTACCCTCATGTACTTTTTTTATTGTCAACAAAAAGCTAATATCACTGACAAGCTAATCAGGGTCGTCAAGAAGAGTATCAGAACGATGGAACAACTTCCTTTGCTTAGAGATGGGATTCTGCAGGTAGGTAGCCTCCAGGAGCATTGCTAAAAATATTAGACAACACAATATAGCAATCCTATATAACAGCACCAGCAGTAACACATGCTGTTCTGATTAGGTTAAACAGAGTTCTCATATATGCAACTTTAGAAACTAAACTGCCCAGCAAATACAGCTTTAAATTAAGGGTGACGAACAGCGCACACAGTAGGCAGCAATTTACAAATATTCTAAGGTGCAGCACCACGGAGGCAGGGTTAGAGTTGCCACGTCTGCAGTATTTTCACACACTCCGCTTACAATGCATGAAGTATAAACCTAAATTTAGACGGTCACTTGGCTTCAGCTAAGGAAAGTGCTCTAAAGAAAGATGAATACACCACAATTAAGCCAGCTAAAGGTACGTCTAACATACGGCAGTCACTTTATTTTGTGATTATTATATGTGAACAGAGCATGTCAAATACTGGAGGTAATTTACCCTCATGGGGTTCTGCAGGTGGGAGCAGGACAAATTCTAGTAGAAGCGGTATTAAAAGAAACAGTCCTGTGCAGACCACTGTATCACATGAAAGCCATGATTCATCTAAAGACCCACAGGAACCCATCTGGAACTTCTGAGGTTCAGTCACGCTGCTTATTTCACACAGTAGGGCATTCGTGATTTGTTAGTGGTCTCAGTTTTAAATTGCAGCCTTCTGCGCTGATAATAATGCAGAAACCAATAGGAAGTGGAATACGGCATAGACTTAATTCTGGTGGTTGTGGACACAGTATGTAGTTGACATGAAATTAAAAAATAAAGTCAGACACTGAAACATAAATAAGACTCACGGAAGGAGCTCATGATTGAAGATCATGGAAGACATAAGCTCATGTGCCAGATATTCACTTCCAGGCAGCAGCCAGGACAGTAGAGCCAAGGCCACTCGATGGAACAGGGATGCATGTTTGGCCACCTCTGGGTCAACAGGAACCTGGATCCATTTCAACCACAAGAGAGAATTTAATTAAAAATGCATAAGTGGTTTAGACAAACATACACTTTGGATTTCACATTTTACTAGGCATATTAAGCCTGTGAAGAACATGTACTTTTTTGTAAAACTGTCAATTACTGTATCAGATACAAATAAAAAATGGGTTTCAAGAGTGAAAAAATGTGCTTTGGAGACTACATGCAGTAGAAATGCACAACAGATGCGCAAGATCAGAACTAAGACATTTTTGTTATTTGGTTGGCATCCAACCAATTTGATGTTTTTATTTGGGCAGATGCGCATTGCAATTTTATGAGGCAAATAATGTGAAGCAGATATTTGTAAGCATGTTTTTGAATAGTGACAGTACATCTGTACCAAACTGACACAGCATAATTAGACATAACTCACTGTGCTAAATAGCCAGGTTCCTCCTCAGTGTAGCAATTTATTTGATTCATACAATTTAAATAGGCTACTGACTTAAAATATACATAATTAATAAATATAAATACAGTGTTAATGTACCAGTCTGTGAGCCAGTCTCAGGAGCAGATAGAGCAGATGGTGTTCATGCCGCAAAAGCCAAGCACTTGCATGAGACACAGAAGGCATTGCTCCGACGCAAGACTGCAGGTATGTCAGAACAGAGTCCGAAAGAAGGATGGAGCTGAACTACAGAGAAGAAGAAAATCATAATCAAGTGGGTAAACATGAGTGCATGAGTGTCTTTTAGCCACAAGGTGGCAGAACAAAACAGCATCACTACTGTGTCATCAATCCCACTGGAAATGGATGAGTTTTATCTTGGGAGGTTCTATGATTGTCTACACAATTCTGACAAGCAAATCTTCAGCATAATTAACCTACTATTAACTGTCAAACCCAGAATTCCCTTGTTACTAGCAATGTTGTTCCACTTGACAGCACAGTAATACAATAATTCCACACAGTAATGTAATAATCAGGGAATGCCCATAGCCATGCTTAGTGAATGTTGTGCTAACGTTAACATCAAGGCTAATATGGTAATTTTGTCTAATTACACATATATTATCCTGTACATACTGGCCAATCAAACCATCAGAAATTACAAATTAAGTCACAGAACCACAAATGAGCATTGACTGAGGCACAAAGAGGACTGTGCATATAAAAAAAAGACAGTTCTAAAACTCACATCTGTTACTGAACTGGCTGGAGACAATAATACTGGTAATAATAGTTACACCATTTCCATTTTCTTTTTAACAAAACGTGTCTGGGGGACAGCAGTAGATAATTCACTTGTAACCCATGTAATCATGTTCTCTACCAGGTTGACAGAGTTATATATAAATACTCTTTAAAAATGCCTACAGTCGCCATTTATCTGCACAGGGAAGAGGTTCAATCAATGATCTGCATGTTATATGCCATTACATGTTTCCACCAGAGAGGTCTCTGAATCCCAAACACTTCCATGGTCTAGCTAAATATAAACAATAAGCTATATTGTTGAAAACTACTATATTGTTTTCACAGATGAAATAGATTACAACAATCACATCACCTCTGGTAAACTCATATCAACAAAGTCTCCCAGTTACAAAAAAGACTTTCTGATTCAGACACCATTTTAAAGTATCTCAGAAAACCAAAACCCTTCAGGACCTAACTAGGTGTGTCAACAGAAGAAAAACAAGTACCATACAGGGCAGTGTCACGCCAAAATGACTGCAAAAACAGCCAGCATTTGCAGATCAAACATACTTTCTTGGTTAGACCTCGGTGGATGGTGGTGAGGATGTCCAGGAGGTAGAAAAGAGCAGTATAGAGAGGGAGAGGAGAGCCAAATCCAAAAAGGCAGGGGTCAGTCTTAAGCCAGAAGCTGCCTAAGACTGGGAGACTGGGGATGACATCCACACCAGGACCACTTATTGCATGCTTACAGATTACTGAACAGGACCTGTAGAAGCAACATCAGTCAGTTACTACAATACAATGAATCATATTATAATAACACTGGGCCAGGAGTGTTACTGTCCTGCATATATGTTAGCATTGTTTCTATATGGGTTTGTAAGTCCCTTTAACTGGGGAGGTATTTTAATTGGTTGATTAATTAGATCAGAGGAAATCAGCAGGAATAACAAGGCTGTTCCTGGACCAAGAGAGGGAATATGGGAATACCAGAGAAACTAATACTGCTTACTTTCAAGGGCAAACTTGCATGTATTTTTTTACCCAAGAAGTTCAGTTTTTGTGGTTTTATGTGCAATAAACACTACTGAGTTTTTATTTTTGCTTCTGTTACCGTGCTTAGGCTTATATATGCATATAATCGCTCCTTTGATTGGTTGACTTGTATTGCACCAACATCTCTGGGCTGAAACATGTAAAAGAGCTAAATGTAAACTGGGATGAAATTAATTGTGACTATTTGTATGACATCACAGAAACAATGAATTCAAAACCTTAGGAGTAAGAAAAATTGCTTTGAAGCCTTAAAAATGTTTGAGAAATAAAAATTACATCCAACCTGAGGCTTTCTGCCATGCTGCGTACGGCCTGGTGGGATATAAGTGGGAGAAGCACCTCTGAGGTCAGAGACTCTAGTTCCTGTAGACACTGCACTGGTTGGAAGGAGTTCTACAAAAGCATACAGTGGTACACATCACATCTCTGAGGTTCAAAGACCGGAATATCAGAACAGTGACAGTGCCCAGTTGACAAAAGTTTATAGTAATTCCAAAGTTAGATAGAGTTTGTATCCGTGTCGGTACTCGGTAATGTACATAGTTCAGGTAATGGTATCAGAAAGGAAAAAGTGCACCCCAACTCCTTAGTATCTAAATAGTGCTCTAGATACAGTGTTAGCTTTAGCTCATTTTGACGCTTCTGGCAATAAAACCATAATATTTAAATAACCATAATATTTTTCTTTTGCTTTATATGGGTATACATTCATATTTTTTCAGTTCTTAAGGACATACATCTGCAATCAACGTCTTGTAAAGCCTGGTTAGTTCTGAATAAAAAGGTTTCAAATGTACAACTAAACTCATGTTAGTACTACAAATGCTACCACAAGACCTGAGTTGAAGTCTGTTTTTTTTTTAAGCAGTGCTTACTTGTACACTGAGTTGTGAGTAAAATGCCCCCAAGTAGTTCAAATAGGATGGCAGCAGGGTCAGGGCGCTTTTCCTTTGACCTGGGTCATCCAGCGCTCTCAAACTGCCTTTCAGTAAACCGTTCAAAGTGGCCTGCAAACCAGTCACATGACCCCACGTCACTGGAGGAGGGGGAAGACTCTCTGTACCCTGGGAACTGGAACAAACACAATTAAAGGCTACAAATTCAGATAAATGCCAATATAGCGTTTCTGTGGTTCTTAATGTGTGTGGAAATGTAATATCACAGTGGTGCTTCTCTCTAGTCCTCCCTGAGGCCTCTTTGGAGCTGAAATGTATGACTCACCTGAGCAAATCACTTTGTAACTCCTGGTGGCAGCCAGCAGTGTGCGTGACCTGAGTGAGCAAGACCAGCAATGCTTTCACTCTGTGGAGTTCCAACAACAGGAGAGCCTCAGATGGAGAACTGAGTTTGTGTGCCGCCTGCAATGTCGTCACCAGAACTGAATAAAGATCCCTTTAGAAAGTAAGAAAAAGAGATGGAGAGCTTGAAAAAAGAAAACTCATTTAGACAAAAAAAACCCAAAAAAAAACAACATCTGTTTTAAACATTTAAATACACTGCATCACCATCACAAAAGCAGCACTGCATCAAACATTCAGCGGCAATTTAACAGTTTATAATCAACATTAAACTGAAACTTCTATTTTTTTAGTAAATTATAAAGTGTCCTAAGCAGGTCTATTTAAGGTCACTTAATTAGTAGCACACTGTACATTCAAACCACTTGTACAAAATGAATACATTTCTCTGATACGATTTGAAGTTCAGATCTGGGTGTCACGCACATTAACATATTTGGTTTAGTTTGACAGTACAACTGAAAGAAAATTAACACTTTCACTCATGGATATAATATTTAATATAATACATATATAATAATGTTTTTGCATAGAGGATACAGGCCACAAACTTAGTGTCAGAATTATAAATAAAAGAGGAATAACTAATACAATGTACTAAGATTAGGCTAATTAGCCTATTCAACTTTCCATATGGTAAAAGTGGGTACAGTGATAACACAGAAAATGCATTTTTTAAAAACCCATGATTCCTGCCCAACAGTTCCAATAGAATCATCACTATTTTACCAGAACTACTTTTCACACTTCCATGTTATCTATGGCAAGTGTTAGATGATTTAGGTATGCAGTTTACACAGTGCTGATTAGTTGGTAGAGGCCGCCATTAAACGCTAGTAATTTTAGACTTGTAACAGCAGTGCAAAACTGAAAGCAAACTTTAGACACCAAACTTGTCATATCAGTTCTGTAATATCTGAGTTTTCCCCAAACAACAAATGGAAACCGAGTAGGAGTTCTCACGTGTAGAGATTGCAGGCTTGGCCATAGCTGGCAGCCACTGCCCAGAGCCTTAGTGCTTCTGTGTTGCAGCAAATAGCTTCCGCTGGCTCCAAAAGTAGCTCTGAAGGTTCTGCTGCCAAGAGCAGAGACAGACGCTCCCTCCCACCTAAAGAGTTCAGCTAAAACATAATCAAGTCAGAACACTTCCATCTGCATGATGAGCATGCGCTGTACATAAAAATGTCAAGTTTCATATAGTGAGGTGTCCATCAGTACAGCCAGCACTCACTATTCTGGCACAGGCATTCCTCCCAGCACTCGCCAAAACTCTGAGGAGCTTCACAGCCATGGAAATAGGTAATCCATATATAGAAGCTGGGGCCGGAGAGGTGGGTGGAGTCCAGGAGCAAGGCAGGAACTCTGACATCACAGTCTCCATCAGCCGTGGGCAATCAAGGATCTAGACGTGGCAAACAACTTGACAAAGTCTGAACAAACTCAACAAATAAGCTTCCACTTCTTCTATACCTGCCTTATAGCCAGATGGAAAAACTAAAGAAGCTAATTTCAGACACTGTATATGCTTTGAATGATGAACTACACTTCAACTAAGAGTAAGATTTAGATTTTTTTTTTCCACAAAGAAGACCGCAATATATAAAAGGCCACAGGAGATTGTACAAGAGGAATAGAGTAGGACTTTACCTGTGTGGCCGCAGAGGTTGAGTGACGAGCTATTCGAATCAAAATCTGTAGAATATCCAGAACAACACGAGGTGCCGGACGTACAACCTCCAAAATGTACCGCAGCCTCTGTAGAAGCTGCATCTTCAGCAGCCCCTAAGAGCACAAACAACCCCACACACAAAACAGATAATAAGACAACTCATCTAAAGTAAACTGCTCGCTAAACTAAACTTTCTAATGACAGTAGACACCAAACTACAACACACCAACGCTGCGTTGTCTTACCTTGACAACATCCAGTCGAGCAACATCATGATCTAGTTTTCTCGCCTCTTTCTGTTTGGGGGTTTCTTTCATGAACTCAGCCAGACCTTCATCCTCCTCCTCATCTTCATCCTGAGTTGAGGGCAGTAATGGGAAGGCTGCCATCCCTAGCAGCCAGGAGAACATGTTGTCCAGACACTCCTACTCAAGAGATTAATGCAAATATAGAAGGGAAAACAAAGACTTTATCTTTAACCTCCCTTTACATACATGTTGTGCAGTCAGATGTGTGAAAATAATATCACATCTGGTACCTTTTATTTCACACACATACAAGTTGTAATTGCATTTGCAGGATCAAGCTAGTATGGGCTGGTGCCAGTTCCTCCTTTTAAATGATGCACACAAATACTACCATGCATACCAATACTACTGTGCTAAAAGCTCTGCCTTCAATGTTCACTGTGTTAAACATGTATAGGGTGGGGGGTGAGTTACAACCCAGGTTTTTAAAGTATACTGATATATTTTCAAACAAGGTATGGGTTGAAACAATACCTTTTCATGTTGCATTAAAATACACACTTCTTTGGTAAAATCGCTAAAGCACATTGCTCCTCTCTGACAATCCCTGTACAAACTGTATATTCCAGTAGCAGTAGCTGTTACTAAAGTAAAAATGGTTAAAACAAAACTAAGATGCGATAAACTAGAGTGAAGACAGTGGTGTGAGGAGAGTGGAGTGGTGGTGTGGAGTGAGAACAATGAAGTAAGGATGGTGGAGTGGTGTTGTGGAATGTGGACAGTGGAGTGGTGGTGTGGTGTAAACATAGTGGAATGAGGAGGGTAGGCTGGTAATGTGGAGTGAGAGTAACGGATTGAGGATGGTGGTGTGGAGTTAGGACGATGGAGTGGGGCTGGTCTAATGGTGGTGTGGAATAAGGGCAGTGGAGTTAGGATGGCGGAGTGAAAACAATGGAGTAAAAATGGTGGAGAGGTTGTGTGGAGTGGTCAATTGTCTTAAAAAGCGCCAAGTGGTGAGGTATAATTAAAGTGGTGATCTACCACAAAAATATGTAGTCCCTGTTGCAACAATGGAAGAGGAAAGGCTTTAATGATAAAACCATTAACCTAAAAATACAAGTTGCCCAGTCACAACATCTTTTATACTGTTTTTATTTACATGTTGATTGAAACCCTGTCTTTGAATTTATTTTGCTTTTGTTTATCACAATCTGTTTTAACAACAGTGTTTGGAACACGCTTAACTCACTTTGTAGAAAATACAGTTATATATCTCGCATCACCATTCAGCTCAAAAACGAGATATGATTTTTGAATTATCATGGTGTGCTTTGCATTTTGAAGGTAAGCCAGTTTATAAGTTGAAACAATTTTTAACATGGTTGTTTGTGCCTCACCTCATCATCAGAAGACACCAGGAGTGCTTGAAGAGCATGCACAGCTGCAGACATCACACCTTCCACACTATCGTCCAAAGAGAAGCGCAGGAGGAAGAGGAGGCCAGCGTCTATTAAGGAGTGTAGAACACTGCCTTTTAGAGAAGAGGAGTATTCGCCAGCATGAGCCTGGAAATAAAACAAGAATGGAACCAGGAGTAAAACCCTTGCACACTGTCAATGGCTTCTAATGACTATATACCAGTGCATCTAAAAATAATAATAATTGTGGGAAAACAATATTTTTGTTCATACCTCTATTCAAAAAGGTAAACCGTCATATTTTATTAATTACAAAAAATGCTACATATTTCAAGCTTTACTTGGTTTTTAGGTTGAGCAGTATGGCTTATAGCTCATCAAAAATCAGAAATTCAGTCTCTAAAATTATAATATTTATTTTAAATTTGAGTAAATTACTATAACAGAACAAACAGTGTAAACACAGTGTATGACCGGCTGTTGACAGAGTGCTGTATCAAGGCATTAATTAATGCGCAACTGGAAACACAAGCAACAAGGATGAGCACAGCCTTGAGATGACAATTCAAAAAGGCAATTCAAGAACTTGGTAAGGCTTCACAAGCAGTGCACTGAGGCTGGTGCCAGTGTATCAAAAGCCACCAGGTACAGACGTCTCCAAGAAAGAGGCTACAACTGTCACATTCCTGTTATGAAGCCACTCATGTATCAGAAACAATGCCAGAAGCTTCTAACCTGAACTAGGGAGAACAAGGACTGGACTGTTGCTCAGTGGTCAAAAAGTCCTCTTCTCAGATAGAAGTACATTTTTCATTTCATTTAAACATCAAAGTCAACACAGCCGTCCAGGAAGATCCATGGCTACATCTGCTGACATGCTTTATGGAGATGCTGATTTCCTTTCCTAGTAGGACTTAGCAGCTGTCCACAGTGTCAAAACTACTACCGAATGTTTTTCTGACCATGATTTCACCGTGTGTGACTGGCCAGCCAACTCTGCAGACACAGAGAATTTACTTTTGTCTTTTGGAATTATTTGCTTTGTAAAGAGGAAGATGAGAGCTACCCGATCTAGCAATGCAGATGAGCTAAAGGTCACTGTTGAAGTAACATCTCAGCATGGCCACAAGCTGACTGCATCCAACCAATGAACATACTGTCAGAAGTGGGACTGCACAATCTTTTCTGATTGATCTTACAGAATATTTACTTTATCCTTTTGTTACAAGCCATACTGATTATCATTAAAAAAAGAAGGAACTTGAAAATGTCACTTCACATATAACAAATATAGAATATACGACAGTTTATCTTTTTTAATTAAATAATGAAAAAAATAATTATAACCTTTTTCCACTTTATTATTTAAGATACTTTGTTTTTATGATGTTCATGTTTTGGACACATGAATGACACAACAAACTATATTTTTTTATTCATAATTTATGTCATGCTACACAGACTTAACTACATAAAAATAAGTACATTAAATAATTGCACATGCTCTCAGAATATCTTTGTATAATATCTATTTATGGTTAAAATGGAAAAGAGCCCGCATTACTGAGTCAGGAGGAAAAAGAGTCTGCTGAAAAATAGGGATCCTGCGGGTCTCCCTGTGAAGCCAGAAATACTCTTTAAAAAGTCAGAGCTGCCAGGTTTGAAAGAAGGAGGGAGATGGCGCTGAATATGAAGACATCAATAAAAGAAGGCAAGTCATTTTCTGCAGCATCTCCCATGGTCAATAGAAAGAAACTTAGAACTGAGAAGAGCCTGAGCTTGAGGCACCAGAATGTAACCACTGTACCACTTACGGTGGAATTGGAAACTTCTAATAAGAACCTTGAAAATGAGTTGATTTCAGCCTCATATTTTTAATGCTAGTAGTGTTCTTGGATGAGGTGATTGGCCATTAACACATCTTACCTGTATTATTTGTCAAGTCAAACTCCTATTTGTCAGCTTCTTGAACATATTTTTCCATTCCACCTTAAATGGTGCCTGGGTGTGTCAGTAGCTTGAGGAGCCAGAATGTAACCGCTCCATTATTAAAGGTGGAATGGAAAATTCTGATATAAACCTTGCGAATAACAAGCCGACTGCAGCCTTGTAATATTAATGCTAGCAGTGTTTGTTCTGTCTCCTTTCACAAATCCAACCAATGTAATATATACAATAGATATAATATAGATATCTGACTAAAAGGAGGCAAACATAAATAATGCACACATGTTCTACCCAGCTGTGGTATCAACAGTAAAGCTAGTAGTTCTGTTTCTATAGAGCATTGCTGCAGCTGGTGACAGTTTCCAGTATGTAGGTCTGACAAGCCCTTCTGCGGTGCAAACACTGTGTTGTGTGTGATTTTTTGGATTTGTGATGTTGAAACAGACAGACAATGGGGCATTTACAATTCGCATAACTTTTAACATCCTGACAAGAATCCCTTGCTTGTTTTCTCAGATACAGCAGGAAGATGCTCATCTCCCCCCTGGGCTCCTCTACATTTTGTCCTCGTTAGGGCCTTGTTGTTAATTGCTGCCGAAGTGGAAGGCAATTTAACACTGAACCAACTTTATTGATTTACCTTTGACAGAATGTGAGCCAAAGTGTTGAGGGCCAGGGTTCGCTGCTGGGTCAGCTGACTGCGAGAGAGAAGGAAAAGCTCCTGCAACGAGTAGCCTGCCAGCTAAAAGACAAAGAGACAGAAAAAAAGATTGAGAGGGACAGAAAGAAAGAGAGAGAACAGGTATTTCAAACAGGCATCCACAACACAAAGCCAACAGATGAACATATTTATCAAAGGTTACATTAGGTAAGACTGGCTGAATTGATCTGATAAATTCCCTCAACCAACTGACCTCTGGCTCTTCGCCATGGTGATGCAGCCCAAGATGAGTAGGCAAATCTTTTGTGGGGGGGATGATGGTACCAGAGAAGTCAAAACGAGCCTGCATAGACTGTCCATACCAACACACACAGAAAAAAAAATTCTTTGATGTTTTTGCAGGCTTATGGTGCCATACAACATTTCACACTCTTGCTTTATCCTGATGATCATAGCACATACTGAACTGAACTAAACTAAAAGCGGCAAATAGGTGATGCTATAAAAGTGAATCATTTCTCAAATGACCTTTTTAGTGCTCTGCCTCCTCGGGGCAGGCAAATCCCTCATCCATTCCAGTTTCTCTGGCTCCAGCTTGTCCATGTGAAGCCATTCTTTCTGTGGCTTGACTGGCAGTTCCTTTTCTGCATAAACAAAACTAGAACCAATCAGAATGTTATAGGATCCAAATGACATTCTGTTTTCTATAGAATGTAAAATGAACAGGCACACCAGTAAAAACATGATTAAAATAAATGTCCAGCTAACTAATGACCAAATCCTTTTCAGTGTGAAACATGAAATGTCACGCCAATAACCAACATAGTTTAAACATCATAAAAGTATAACTGTTTTATTTTGGAAGTTCGAAACTTAACTTACTAAATTCAACAAGAAAAAAAGCAATCATCATATTATTATCAACTATCACAAGTGCCAGTGGCAAACCCTTAACTGGCTTCATCCATCTAAAAACCAGTGTTCGTGTTTTTTTTTGACTACCTCTGTCTACTTTCTCTATCCCCCCCAAAGATGAATCGAAGTCTGCTCTGGCTAGCTTGCGCTAATCAGCCTAATTGAAATCGATGACTCTGCCCTGGTGTGCTAATCCTGCAGCTCAGCCGGATGCTCTCTGCCAAATGGACATTAGTGCATATGTGCAGTTAGCTTACTTGTACAAGCAAAGAAAATAAGGACTGGCAAGCGGCCAAGGGCACTGGAGCTGAGACAGTGCTGTGGAAGACAAGTTTTATGTGCTTTCGCTGCAATTGCTGCATGTAGCTACTACGAGTAAAGCTTAGTCCGCCGCCCGTCAGTTGGTAGACTAACCCTGATATGCAGGACCATGCACAAGTAATATTTAGAATTTGAATGACAGCTAGAAAGAATTGCAGTGACTTGAGTGGTGGCACATGCTGTTTACTAAACAGGCGCCAAGTTTTCCAAACGAATCCTAAGACGACTGATGGGGAGAGTGTTGACTGTGATGCTCAATCTACCATATAGGAAACAACTTTATGCTTTTAGGAATCTAGGAAGTCATTTGTTCGAAGTCCCTCCTCCACGACTACAACTAGCAGCCATTACCACTTAAACGGCTTTGAAACCACCTCCAGATTACACTCGGCTCTGACAGTGCGTCACATGCTCCGAGACCTATAATGACCTCAGAGACTGGTTCCAAAAGAGTGGCATCGCTGGTTCAGAGACCCTTCCCCCGAATGTGATCAAATGTGTTCAAATCATCGCGTCACTCATTCTGAGACCTCGCTCTGACTGCCAATGGTTCCAACACTGTCATTTGTTCTGAGATCTTCCTCCGATTGTGACTGGTTCTGATTACCATGGTATTAGTTCTCCTGCTGACTGTAAACGGTTCTAACACTGCATCATTTGTTTTGGAGACATGACTTCTTTCTACATCACTCACTCTCAGACCTCCCCCTGACTGCGACTGTCACTGCACTGTTTGTTCTGAGACCTCTTTCTGACTGCGAGTGGCTCTAGCACCACAAAGTTTCATTCACTGCACCCTTAAGCTGGCGGTATACTTCAAACAACAAAAAAGCTAAATGTAAAACTCCAATATCAGGGCAACCTCAGGTGTCTTATATTGAAATTCTTCCTAAAAAGAAGTGGTTCTCCCAATGCCATCACAACAACCCTTTGAGGCGCCTATATTTTTTAAGGGTCCATATTTCGAACACTCTGTTGTTTATGTAAGTACAGTTCTTAAGTTTACACCATGCTCCATGGTGGTTCGATAAAACAACTTTTATTGTTTTATGGAAACTGCCAGCTTAAAGGAGGAATGAATTCAACACAGTATTGACAAATCTGGGGGAATAAATTTAAACGTACTACTGATACACCCCTCTTTTCTGAGCTTTTCATGTGTTGGCCACCTTTTCATCAAAACTGATCAAAACTACTTCACTGGAAAACAACTACGTGTAGTGAATCAGCTAAGACACGCTGGGTGTCCCTTTGATTCTTTACTACTGGAGCGGAGCTACGAGGTAATAGAAGTTTAGCTAACTAAAAATATATATATCCTTACAGATGTCCATTTCTTTAACCTGCATTAGTCTTATAGCTGCAGTGAAAAACAAAAGAGAATGTGTGAACTTATTTGCACTTAGAACATTTTGCCCCATCATCACTTTCATCTTGCTCTTCCAATATGACTTTAAACTTGGAAGCCTCTTCAGAGTGTTTCTCCATCAGTGTAATAAGCCAAGATTGAATGCCAGGGCATCACTGCCCTTCTTGAAACAGTTAATAACTTACTGTTGTGTTTTTGGTTCAGTCTATGGCTTCTTCTCCAGGTCTCGTGGTTTTGTCTGAGTTCAGCAAAGGTTTCTGGAACTACTACATGTTTGTAGTAGGAACTCTGCCGAATAGTTGTTTAGTAGGATGGCAGGTACTCAAGCATTGCTCACCTGTGATTGGAGGCTGAATTTCAGGTTCAGTCTCATCTTGTCCATCCACATCCATTGTGACCTCCTGAGAGTCCAGCTTTGTGCCCAAGGCTTTACGTTCACTGACTGGCTGATCAGAACACACCTGTCCCTGGAGAGTAGAGGGCACTGAAGAAGCTTTCTGAGTCTTTCGCGACCTCACAAACTCAACCAGTCTCGGATCTGAAATAAAAGGAAAGCGGATGACATTAGATGGCCTGTCATAATTATTACATAATCAAGCATATAATGTGAATTATATTCTGAATGATTACAGTTATTTAAACTGGCTGCAATTACTTTGCACAGTTATTTGTTTTCATAATCACTTGTGCTGCAACAAGCAAAGTAGGAATTGGGTATGATAGGATTTGGGAATATAAATGAAACAAAGATTTTAATGCATTCACTGAGATATATCACAGGACTAATGAAAACAAAAACTTTTACTATTGTATGTTTGAACTTGTATATGTATTTATTAGCTAGGTGAGTATTTACTACTAAGTAAACAAAGAAGCATCAGCCAATTTGGCCACTTTAGGATTCAACTTATTATCAGTTTTTATTATTTATATTAATCATAGGCTAAAATGCTTTAGTAGTTTTTCAATTACAGCATGCTGAATACGTTTCCTGATTTCCTACCTGATACAGAGCTTTAAGATAGTTACAGTGGAGTCAAGATGGTCAGGTTTAAAATCATCATGAACTGGAAATCATAATGATTTTCCTCCTATATTGTGGCATAGTTCAGAGTGGGAAAATAGTATCAGGAAGGGTCTCAGAGCCAAAGTGTTTTGCTTGATGCTTGCTAAAGAGATGCACCAGAGATACTTTTTTTTTCCTTTTCATACCAATTCCGATACTCTTCAGTCAAAACACAGTTACTGACCTGATACCTGTGTTTTTTCCCCAATTCTGTGTATATGTATCTGTAACTAAAATAAAAGGGTAATACAAAAAATTTCACATTAACCAATTTCCTTAAATAAAGAGGTTTGCCATTAATGTGATGAATTTAAATCCTAATTGTTACATGAATAAGCTTTCTGATCTGTAAATTAAAACTAAAACGTTTGATATTTGTCCTGTTTCAGAATAACACATTTTAGGAGTAGAGCAACCATAGCAAGAGACTGTACTGAATGTCTATCAGACACATCTGACTGATCAGGGTCAGTTCGAACAGAGTATTAGATTAGTGCATCATTAGAATGGTAGGAAAAGGTTATAAATTCTCCCACTGACTGGTGCATTACGATGTTTCAAAATGCAGGAGGGCCTTTTTTTGGTGGAGAAAAGTTAACACACAGAGATTAATTTTTCTAGATGTAATGAGTACTGTGCAGATGTACCCAGGACCATAAACTAACATGAGTAAAAAAAAAACATTTCAGGGTAAAGATTGGGAACATCCTTTTACCTAGCTGGGCCATCAACTTTTGCTGTTCCTCCAAAATTTCACTCTGTGACATGCCCTGCAGCCTGGTCTGGTTCTCCTGGTGGATTTTAAAAGTTTCTACAGCACTGTCTGGACCCAGACCCTGACCCGACACCAGTATTGAGCCATCAACAGAACCTACGACAAAAAAAATAACATGCACATATAGTTAGGGAGTAATAGTAATAGGGAGACTTGGCTTCACATGTTGTGATATTTCTAGGAAACGTCAATGATATAAGAATCTTAGTAGTATTCATTTAATGCAAATGCATAAGTTACCCTAATAAAAAAATAAAAAAAATGCCATGATAAAATGTCGCCAATTCTTAGGGATTTTATGCCATGCAGAAAAACATCTTCAAAATGTTTTGTAGGCTGTAGCTATTGATTACATTCACAGTGGTATAATTTGATTATTTTAATGAGTAATAAGTTGTTTTAAGATTCCTGAAACTGCTTATATGTAAACAAATACACAGAGAAACCTTAAAATAACATAGTATACAGAATCTAGAAATAAGAATTAGAAAATAGAACATGGCAAACACTGCGTGTACATTCTTATACATTCTCAAAAAAGGGCTGAAAATAGATTTGTGAGGACAAAGAGCCAATTAAACGTAATGATGAAGAACCACCACAACACTTTAAGGCACCAAGGTTATAAGTCCAAACCAAAGAACTGATGTATTTTAGATTCCCCTCCTAGTCTGCTCATAACATTCGAACTTTTCATGATTCACTATTGTCATGCAATCACAAAGTCATCAAGAAGGCAAATATCTCCTTTTTAATTTAATCAGGTTCTGAACAGTTTATACAGCTACTGTGACTGCACATGTCTACGCAGCATGTCAGTTAGTCAAAATAACTACCATGGCCCCTTTCAGAAAAAAAGATCAAAACACCTACCTGGGACCACATGACTGGATCCAGAGGCCTGAGAAGCGCTGACCTTTAGATCTCCACCTCCTGATTTAGCATTCTGTGCAGCAATTTGACGTGCAAAAATACTTTTCCTGCTTCCTGGTACTGTCGCCTGTCCAAGACAAATCCAACAGCTCTATTTTAAACACTTTCAGAAGTACTTTGATGTTCTGCATTTGATGTTATGTGAAGTCATGTGTTATGTAAAGATCTAGACAACAATGCATCATCTGCTGCACGCGGACATCTCACCTGCTTTTCTACTGTTGATCGATGTAAGACTTTTGGGAACGCTGTGCTTGTGAAAGCGGGGAATGACACTGGTACTGCACTAGTGTCCCTCTCCTGCAGTGAGACAGTATGGTATTTAACAGGGTGAGGTATGTTTAGATTAGGAATAATACTATCTACTAATCAACTCAGCTCACAACAATCCTGGAGAGGACAGCACTGATGTGGGTGTCATGTCTGTCCAACAGCTCCTCTGGATCTTCATTTTCAAAATGCACTCGCTCCTTTTTGAAACGGGACTTCTTGGGAGGTGCAGGGGTCAGACTGGGAAGCTCATCAGGTAGATCTAAAAATACAGAAGACACAATGTAACATCCCCAAATCTAGGAAAGAACACATGGTTTATGACTCACAGATTACACGCCAGAATTGAGATAAGCTGCAGGAACGACAGTGAAAGAACTCCGGCACACAGATGCGGAGCTGCTCTCTGCCACACTGACAGAGTTTGTTTACTAGCCACCTCGCTACTTACTGCTGCGCAGAAATAATAAAATATTGTACATTAGAACACTAAACAAACTTTTAATAAGCACCAAAGCATCTGCTTTACCTTCTTCAAATTAATAATATTTTTAAACCCTCCGCTTTTACAAGATTATCTGGCATTTTTATGAGACACAATGAATGTTGATGGCACAATCATTCCATGCAGGAACAGGGATATCTGCACCAAACTGTCAGCAGACATTGTTTATCATCTTTAAGGCAGAAGTTGGCTACCTACTGACCAGTTTCTAAATCTAATGCCCTGTTCCACCTTATGGTGCAGCTGTTCCACCGGAACAGAACTCAAGCAAGCAGGCAAATAGAAAGCCAACTTCAGCTAACCACAAATTTACAAGATCCCAGACAAACTGAATTAAACGTTGTTGCACGTTTCACTCCGGGCAGTTTCTCAAATCTTGGATTAAACAGCTAAAAAATAGGGACTATATAGAGGAGCAGTTCCACCTGTATTAAATCACAATCCCAACAGCAACCTGTAAGTAGCAGCCAGGCTGTTTGATGAGAGCCTGTTGAAGTCAGATCATCATAAACTAAATGTTCCATAGCAGTAACAACTACATGATGTACATCTACTTGTGTTAATGTCAAGATCGAAAGCAAGTAGCTAATATGCTACCTACTGGAAAACTTTAAGTAACTAGCATAACTAAACATCTAAGATATACATAGAGGTTGATTTTATGGGCCCATTTGTGTCTATTTCACATGTTGCTTCTGTGTGATCATCGTGGTGGTCTCACTGTTAACCAGCAAATCAGAGCAAAGCTCAACACATTTTTCATGAGCTCACCATAAAAGGAAAACAATTAGTTTCATTCAAAATCATAGGGTGTAAAACCACATCTGGGCCTTTTTTTTACCCCAACCAATGTCACATATCTTCTAGGTAGAACATCAGAGAGAAATTAATATACTGAATACTGATTAAATGTATTCTACGGCACCTTTACCTGGACTAAATAAACAGATGGATCTAGTAAAAAAAATGTATAAATCACTAACAATGCTAGTAAGGGAGGTAAGGAAAGCATTAAAGGGCTAATTTTATAAAGACAACCACTTGTTTTAAAAATTAAAGCACAGTTAGTCTTTGTAATTGCACCAACTCCAAACAGTTCATTTACAGATATCTCAGGTACAATAACAGCCCTTTTATTATTCAATGTTTTTGCACAAAGCAGTGCAATCAGAACCTAAATCATTTACATATTACACTTACAGTCTTTAAGTAAAACTGTAATAAAGTGTCCATTCTTGTTTTAAAGTTTAATTAAAAAGAGAAACTAGAATAATAACTGCTGTTGTTACAAAAACCCAGACACGTGTAATAAGTGGACCTCTTAGTGTACCATTACATATTGTAATATATATTCACACACACACTTTATATATATATATATATATATATATATATATATATATATATATATATATATATATATATATATATATATATATATATATCTATATTATGGACCACCAAGAAGCTTTCGCCATTAAAGCCGACACTGAACATGTGGCACCACTGTTTCTTCTACAAAAGCCTGTAACAACACTAGTCCCTACTTCTTGCAGCTTGTCCGCACCTGGTATAGTCACCACATCTCTCCGGTTCTCCTGAGTCTCCTCGCTGTCACTGCCAGGTTTCTCCCCTCTCCGCTTATCGGGTCTCTTCACTACATTCACCGCTGACTGACTGCCCGACGCTAAAAACTTCTCCTGCTCTCGGAGCAGGTCCGACTCGGAGTCTGTGGGCTTGGGACGCCGTAACATCCCCAAATCTAGGGAAGAACACATGGTTTATGATTCACACATTACACACCAGCGTCTGAAATAAACTGCAGGAAGGACAGTGCGAGAACTCCAGCTCACAGACGCGGAGCTGCTCTCTGTCACACTGACACAGTTTGTTTACTAACCACCTCGTTATTTACTGCTGCTCGGAAATAATAAAATAATGCGCATTAGACACTAAACTAACTTTTAATAAGCACAAAAGCATCTGCTTTACCTTCTGCAAATTAATTATATTTTAAACCCTCCAGTCCGCTTTTACAAGATTATCTGGCTACAGACTCACACACATGCTACAGTTTACATGCGAAGTACGTCCGGTTTGTCCTGGCAGAAGAATTTCAAAATAAAAGTCTTTTCCTAAAATAAATCAAACGAATATTTCATAAATGTGTTGTACAATTATTTTGTTTTATAGTTCTAAAATAGGATATAGTACAAAATGTATGCTCCAACTGTCATCTAGCCGAAATCATAAAAACAGTTCACTAACACTGTCATCCTCGTTTAACCGTAAAGCGCTGGCTGAGCTGTTTCACTGATAGGTGATGGACGGTGGGCGGAGAGGTGAAACACGATTTCACTGGTTCATAATCGGCGACATCATAAAAAAAATCGGCGTTTAAGCGGCAAGCAAAAGACACTACGCTTTGACCAAAGATGACAGAAAACAAGACTCTTTGTGCTTTGTATAATATGATCAATTTTGCTCAGCGTGATCAGGGATTTAAAAGCTTGACTTAATAAAAATGTGTATCATGTGACATTTCTATGGCTATTATATTTTATAAAAATGAAATATCAGTAATGTGAATGTTTTGTATCCACTTAATATCCCTCCACACTATGCATGCTCGCAGGGTTTCTCGTTGTATAGACAGTCGGGAAATCCTCTGCGGTTTGGCGCCCCCTACCGATCAGATTGGGATCCGCCGGAGAGGGATCCCCCCTCGTCTTTGGCTGCTTTCCCACCGGTAGAGCCGGACGCAAAGCGCCTAGAGCCCGTTTCCAGTGGGAAAAGCGGGGGTCTCTGAGCTCAAGTAGACGGTTTGACTGAAATGTCAGTCTTGCCGCAGGATGTTGTCTCCAGATGTGGAAACTGATACGACTGCGGAGGAAACGGCGCCCAGCAGCCCGAACGGCGGTGCGGACACACCGGCCAGTCTGGATATGTTAGAGGAGGTGAGACACACCAGCAGCACATCTTTACTCCTCTTTCAGAGATGGGAGAGGGCACTACAGCCGGTGCGGGCGCTGATTAGCTTGCTGCAGATCTCCCAGCATCTTTTCATACGAGCTTTCAGATAACATGAGAGATGTTCAAATCTAGTGATTTAGGACAGTAAGCAATATTGCATATCTTCAGACTCCAGCCCTGCACTGTTCTCCATTACATAAAGTTTAAAGCTATTTAAAGCTATCTAGGTATTGATTGTCATTGATGCTGAACCCTATTTTAGTCCTTTGCAGCACTTTCAGTCACATCAGCTCGCATTGCAGACCATCAGTGAGATAGTTCTGAAGAAGCCTCCTACCAAGCAGCCCAAGTCTAGATTTTAAAATGATCTAAAAGCAGCAGAGTTGTATTATAGGTGGTGTCCTTCCGAATAACCTAAAGCACATGGTTGTTTTGTTATGAGAACAGTCTTAACATCAGTCTGTATAAACTCCATATGATGGGACTCTTTGAATCATAAATACAGCGTTATTTGACTTAAAGATTAAATATATGACTGCACTCTTTGATAGAGGGCTCTCCAAGGGTTCTTTAGAAAAGAGAATGACTATGAAGGACTGTGACAATTCAAAAAATGTGTAAGTAGTCCTTTGCACGGTGAAATAGTTCCCTCACTATGATGTAAAGTTGAGATATATGGTTTAACCTTTTAAAAATGCACCAAAATTGTTCTGCTACTGTTTATTTGGATTTGGTACTACATAGTACCGTAAGAGTGAAAATTGCCTATGCAGAGTGGCTATCAATAAACTGCTACTATTTGCATTGTAATGTTTATTTAAACGCATTAACATTTATATTACAACCCAAACAGGTGTACATGTGCATCCATCTGTAAATATGCTTTACATACAGTCTTAAAAGACGGTTCTTTAAAGGTTCTTTAGAGAAGACAATGGTTCTGTATAAAACCAAACACTCAAAGAAGCATTTGCATGCTTAAATGGTTCACTGCATGGTGAGTGGTTCTTCAGATTAATGGCTGGATTGTTCTGATGTTAAGTTTGCAACAATATTTCAGTATTGTCTTTGCAGGTGAATCCTTGATGAACCATTTTATTAGTGTAGCAAATCGTGAGGAGTCAAAAGGACAGTTTGGTTCAGTATGGTCATTCAATTTATTGTTTTTCACTTTTCACCTTCATCTGAATCACCTATTTTATACATACCACTGCTTCCTTTTATCCACAAAGGCTTGGTTTCCTGGCCCTTTCAGATTTCACTGTCCTATATGGTACTCAGCAGTGTGTTGGAGTTCAATAAACGATGTTCATTTATGTCCAGCTGTAATTCAACGCTGGATTCCCAATTAGCTGTTTGAAATGTCAAGGCTCTTCAGCAACAGTGAGGGAACATCACGCAATAACACCTGTACAATAAAACTGCTCTTCCCAGAATTATAGTGTGCTACTATAGCTACAGTGGTGTGAAAAAGTGGTTGCCCCTTCATGATTTCTGATTTTTTTGCATGCTTGTCATTCTTAAATGTTTCAGATCATCAAAAAAATTTAAATATTAGTCAGACAACACAAGTAAACACAAAATGCAGTTTTTAAATGAAGTTTTTATTATTAAGGGGGAAAAAAATGGCCCTGTGTAAAAGAAAGTGTTTGCCCCCAGTAAAACATAACTTAAGTGTGGTTTATCATACCTGAGTTCAGTTTCTCTAGCCACCCCGAGGCCTGATTACTGCCACACCTGGCCTCAATCAAGAAATTGCTTAGATAGGACCTGCCTGACGAAGCAAAGTAGACCAAAAGATCAAGACCAAGAAAGTCAGGAACAAATGAGAAAGAAAGTAACTATCATCTGAGATCTATCAGTCTGGAAAAGGTTATAAAGCCATTTCTAAAGTTTTGGGACTCCAGCGAACCACAGGGAGAGCCATTCATCCACAAATGAACCTTCACAGGAGTGGCAGGCCGACCAAAATTACCTCAAGAGCGCAGCAACGACTCATTCAAGAGGTCACAAAAGACCCCACAACAACATCCAAAGAACTGCAAGCCTCACTTGCCTCAGTTAAGGTCAGCGTTCATGACTACACTATAAGAGAGACACTGGGCAAAAATGGTGCTGCTTCAGGACCTGTAAGACGTGCTTTGATAAATGGAACCATGAATTCCACTGCTTAACAAAAGATCCTGAAAGAGAATGTCCGGCCATCTATTCGTAACCTCAAGCTGAAACGAACTTGGGTTGTGCAGCAGGACAATGATCCAAAACACACCAGCAAGTCCACCTCTGAATGGCTGAAGAAAAAAGTGAAGACTTTGGAGTGGCCTAGTCAAAGTCCTGACCTGAATCCTTTTAAGATGCTGTGGCATGACCTTAAAAAGGCGGTTCATGCTCGAAAACCATCTAATGTGGATGAATTACAACAATTCTGCAAAGACAATTGTGCCAAAATCCCTCCACAGTGCTGTGTAAGAATCATTGCAAGTTACCGCAAATCCTAAATCGCAGTTATTGCGGCTAATGGTGGCCCAACCAGTTATTACATTTATGGGGCAAACACTTTTTTACACAGGGCCATGTAGGTTTGGATTTTTTTCCTTCCTTAATAATAAAGACCTTCATTTAAAACTGCATTTTGTGTTTACTTGTGTTGTCTGACTAATATTTACTTTTGTTTGATCTGAAACATTTAAGAGTGACAGACATGCAAAAAAATAAGAAATCATGAAGGGAGCAAACACTTTTTCACACTACTGTATATATATACACATACATTCATCATTGAAACTACAGCTGCATAGTTGTACCCAGAAGGAATCAGCCGACAGGAATGAAATTTGGTGGATTGGTTTGATATCAAGAGACATGCAAAAGATTCAAGTTTCACACTCTACCTCACAAGTCCTGCTTTTGTCTTGGTGGAGATGACCAACGAATCCATGTGTGGAGGCACCGTGGTCAGCACCAATATGAATGGTTTGTTGTGCCTCATCAAATGTCCAGAAGGCCTGGTGTCACTCCACCTCCACGCCTACCGCAAAATCTGCAGGAACTGTGTGAGAATATTCAAGCTGCATGGGAAAGATTATCACAGGACACTATTAGGAAACTCTACAACCCCCTGGGATAGTAAGTCACGGCAGCATGGAGTCAAATCAGTCAAACATGAGTAGCACTGCTTTGTTAGTGGTCAGGCATGTCGAAGGTTTTGCTCCAGGTTGGATGATTTAAGGACAGCTCTTGTCCTTGGCTCGTGACCATTATAATAACTGCCAAAAACTGCTCACGTTAAGGATCTGCCAGCAAACGGAAGAAGCAAAATAAGATTTAGCATAGTCATTGCTGTCTACAGCTGGAGATGCTCGTTGCAAGTGAAATTTAATGCTGAGCTTGAAATGTTTCCTCTATACAGATAGGAACTGAAGGAACTGATAGGAACAGATAGGAACTGAAGGGGAAGGAGGAGGGACCAGGCAGGGTAATATGTTGCCCCATTATCGTTTAAAGTATGAATTAGACAGATCGCATTATCTAACACACCTTGTAAATAATAGATGTTTATATTTAGGCCTCTGAAAATTATTGTACAAAAACCTCAGACACAATGCAACGATTTTCTAACCATCTCCTGTCAACTTTCTGCCATGTAGCTTTCAGAGACCATAAAACCTTTGGTTACTATCATAACCAGTATTAACAATTCCGAGCATTTCTTATCAAGTCTGATTGACTTTGTTTACATCTACTTTATCATTTAATTAAACAAACATTGGAATTCTCCTTTAAGAATCTTTTGCTGGTCTTTACATCTCAACAACACTTGCTTGTAGACATCTCTAAAGGAAACCGAGGTTTTACTGTTATCAGTCCAGTTGTGAGGATTTAATAAATGAATATTTGGAACTTAGGCTGAACATTCATTTAAGCCAAGCCAAATTGGATCCTGATTTATCAGTCATATCTAAGCAAATCGTAAAGAAAGAGAATAAACCTTTTTTGGTATATTAATATTTAAGTACATGAAAAGAGCTGGTATTTTCCACAACAAACATGAGTCTTGCTGACTTTCAGAGACATTAAAGCATTCTGTTTCATGTGGCATCTCTATTATTGATGCTACACAGCCTTTCCTGCTCCCATAAAAGCCTGTTGACCCTTATAAATATCAAAAGCTGTGCTATCAGCTGCTTAAACTTCCAGTGAAGACTGTGCTGTCATGATGAACCTGACGAAGACAAGTTTATTGTCACCATCAGAACTAAACCTCTACAGGATCATGGTATTCAAAGATGTTCTCGCCATCTCTGCGTGGGTTTTCTAACAAAGTCCAAAGACATGCAGTAATTGGAGGTACTACACTAAGCGCACTTCTATCCATTGAGCAGGAACAGGCTACAGCACCTCCTGCGACACTGAAGGATAGTGTTTTAAAAGATCAGTGAGTGAGTGAGTGAGTGAGTGAGTGAGTGAGTGAGTGAGTGAGTGAGTGAGTGAGTGAGTGAGTGAGTGAGTGAGTGAGTGTGTGAGTGAGTGTGTGAGTGAGTGTGTGAGTGTGTGAGTGTGTGAGTGAGTGAGTGAGTGAGTGAGTGAGTGTGTGAGTGAGTGAGTGTGTGAGTGAGTGAGTGAGTGAGTGAGTGAGTGAGTGAGTGAGTGAGTGAGTGAGTGAGTGAGTGAGTGGGTTTAGAAAAATGCACTTTGCCATGATTTATCAAGATAAGATAAAGTACTGATCCCCAAGGCAGAACTTGTTGATATGTGGTGATTAAAATTAGTCCTGGGACACTCCATAAATTCAGCCTATATTTTGTTTATTTATTACTTCCCACGATAAATTTATCTCTTATTAATGCACATTTATTAGAAAAGGAATAAAAGTCACATTTAGTTCTAAAATTATATTAGTAACCTGAAAACTAAAAAGATAAAAGTACTGAAATATTAGTGGAACAAATAAGAGTATCTTAATATAAGCTATTATTAAGAATTTACTAATTAAAGTAAATATTTAAAAATTTAAAAATCTTCTTTAGACAGGTTTCCAAATCTATATCATGTTTTAGCATGTTTGTTTTTCTCCTGACACACACTTAATTATTTTAGAGCAAGTGTTGGATGGTACAGTGAAGATCAGTGCTTGTTTTGGGAGAAAGTTTATGCTAAAGGTTTTTAGTTTGCTAGTGTTCAGTCAGACCAGTAATATTGAAGGTCGAATCATAATATTGTTAAAATGATGTACTATTGAATGTGATAAACACACAATTTCCACAATGCATTAACAAATGAAATGTTTCTAAAAAGCAAAGGATTACAGAAATGTCACCCGACTTCTTTTGTGCACAGTGTGAACAGACTTTGTTCTTCATTATATCTTTAGCAACACTGAAAGGCTCCCTCCAGCGTCTTTCTTTTTTTCTTTTTTTTTTTTTACTTTGAAATCTGTATCTGTTTTCTGGTAAACATACACTTTTGGAGTTAATTAGATGCACTGTAAACCAGAGAGTTTGTGCAAGAATGTATGTAATTAAGCCTGGAACGAGAGATAAGATACACAAATCCTCTGCCTTGTCAGGTCCCCCTTACTCACTAATCCTTTTGCCCTCCAGGCAAGTGGAGGTTTTATAGCCTGTGCTCACAGTGCACTTTATTTGAACTACGTTCAGATCAAACTGCATCTTTTGTGCCCGTGCCTCAGCATGTTGAGCATTAAGTGGTTAAGGATATAATGGCATGTGTTAGCAGAATACAAAAGACATACATCCAGGCACTTGCACTCCTTTTGGCAAATGGAGCTTCATTTATGTGGCCTTTTGAGATCAATGAACTCAAATCCCTGAACGGTCTCTAGGATAATCTATTACCGCCTTGCGCCGTGAGTTTTCTAAGAGATTGATTCTGTCCTTGCCTTGCAGCTGTTTTCAATTCACAACACCCTAGTCTGTGTAAGTGTCTTAAGGCATCTTCTGCATCCTCTCTGTCTCTTCTTCTGTGTCCCTACAGCAAAGGCCAGTGAAGCAGTCCTTGAGTGCATCCGTGTGCCGCGAGACGCACTGGCGCTGTCTCCTCTTGTCTCTGCTTATGTACAGCTGCCTGGGTGCTGTGGCCTGGTGCCAGTTCACTCGTGTCACCAAGCTGAGCTTTGACTCCTCCAGCACCTCGTTGACCTCCATCAACTCTCTACGAGATGGAGGAGGCCGTTCCATGATCTATCATGACAGCCCCTGCTCTGACGGCTACGTCTACATCCCCCTCGCCTTCCTGCTCATGCTCTACGCCATCTACCTAATGGAGTGCTGGCACTGCCACTCCCGCAGTGAACTGCAGTACAAGGCCAATGTGGACAGTGTCTACGAGAGAGTGCTGCGCCTGCGCCAGGCTCAACCGTGCGTCTGGTGGAAAGCCATCAGCTACCATTTTGTACGAAGGACTCGGCAGGTCACGCGCTACCGTAACGGAGATGCCTACACCACAACGCAGGTGTACCATGAGCGTGTCAACACTCACGTGGCGGAAGGCGAGTTTGACTACAGCTTTTGTGGAATGAAGGATGTCTCACGGGACTTGCGTGGCTTGGAGGGTCACCCGGCTACCAGGTTACGTTTCACCAAGTGTTTCAGCTTTGCGGGAGCGGGACCTGAAAATGCATACCTCAATCAGAGGGCCAGATTCTTCTCTGAGATCGAGGGCCTGGATGACTACATGGAAGCCCGCGAGGGCATGCAACTAAAGAACGTTGACTTCAAGGAGCATCTCATAGCCTACGTGGATCCTGACAGGTTACCCTGGTATGCATCACAGGTCGCCTTCTGGCTGGCTGCTTTGCTCATGCTGTCATGGCCTCTTCGGGTTTTTATCGAGTATCGCACAGCCTATGTGCACTACCAGGTGGAGAAACTTTTTGGGCTGGAGTATACCAACAGCAGTCCATCTCCAGAGGAAGTTGCTCCTGCGAGGAATAGCCGGTGCAGAGTCCCTAGAGGAGACACCGTGGACAGCACAGAGCTTGAATGGCACATTCGCTCAAACAGACAGTTAATTCCAAGCTACTCAGAAGCCATGCTGATGAACTTAGGAAACGCTGGGTCAGGCCAGGCTGATAGCAGACCTTCCAACTGCTTCTTGCTGGACGACAACCCAAGCCAAAACTATGGCACCTTGGTACGAGACTGCGAGCACTGCAGCCAACCCGAAGGAGGTAGACGAGCCACTGTCACCTCCAGCTGCTCATCAATCTTTTCCCGCCACACTTCTCACTCACGGGTATCCCTGGACACCTCTCGTTTCTCACTGTGCCGAATGTATGGTTCCAGGCATACAGTGGGACTGTGGAGGAGTCACAGCAGTACACTGACTGAGCGCTGCTGTCTGGATGAACAGTGCTGCAGATCATACTCTAGCCAGCTGGCCCTCAACGACAGCCCACCTAACTACCAGGATGCACGGTTCTTCCCTGTTCTCATCGTGCACAGGCCCGAGGGCTGCGGGGACCCCTCAGAAGTCAGGAGATACTATGTCCGGAGGGGTTCCTGCTGTCTGGAAACTTCCCTTTAGAACTGCATGCTTTATGACTTGAAAAGAAGAAGATTTTGATCTGAAAGAAAGCCTTACGACCTATACATCAACAAAAGAGTCAGTGATCATACTGAAACCACTGAAGGATTAAATTAAGGAGCACTTTCTTGAACTTTGTGTTGCTTCAATGTCCAATATGATACGGGGCAAATAAAAGCCTCTGTAGTTGGCTAATGAACCTTTTTGTAAGTTCCCTCCTGTGCACTTAAGCAACATTTTAAGTTGCCCCTCTGTGTCTTGAATGTGGTGTAACCCCAAGGGCTTACTGATAAAGAAACAAAAGGCTTCACATACCTTTGAACAATGCATGTATACCAAATGTTGTTAGTACCACAAAATAAGAATTAAGCTTGAAAGTAGATGGTAAAGAATTGTGTGTATATGCCTGAGCATTGCTTAGGGAGATTCAAATAACAAGCATGAGAGAAGAAAAAAACAAGGTGAAAAGATATATGACTGGAAAAATGTAGTGGTATATCTTTATATATAAAATTTACAAAAGAAAAAACACACCATGAAGGAGTTGTTGGAATTGGATGAAACTTTATATGTGTGAATGCAGTGATGATATCTGAAAGTGATTAAAACATTAGGGTGATTTGAAACTAGGCTCTGTTAGGCCACTTCTAGCCTGGATACAAAACACAGTGTATCGCTCCACAGCAAAGGCAGGATTGAAGCACTCACCACTTGGCCTCCATACTTGAACCCGACCATTGTCAGATTTCAAACAGAACCTGGAGTCATCACAAAAGATGATACGGTTCTACTCGACAGTCGTCCAGGCTTCTCGTTTGCGACACCTCTGCAAACGAAGGTGACAGTGGCTGGCTGTCAATGTAATAGGCACTGTGACACCAGATTTCCGTCTGCTAAGCCCCTGACAGAGACAGGGGTATGTAATGAAGGTTCCACCTTTGTCAGAATGGTGGACAAGAAAACTGTGGTAGCTGCTCGTGCTTGTCAGCGGATCAAACAGTACTGGTGGTCTGTTTGGGCCATCCAGAGCCTGTATGCTGTGTGTGCGTACCCTCACGTATCCAGACCGCACCTGTATTCATTTACATATCTGCCTAAGACATAAATGCATGCAGAGTTTTGCAGCAATCCAACATTTCTATCTGGGTGCATATTTTTTTTGGCTGTGTGTGTGAACACGTACTGTCTGGACAAAAGGCATAACAAGTTGCTCCCCCTTTGCATCCAAGGGCACAGTTTTTGTACTGACATTATTACTACAGGAGCTATAGAAGTGTGCAGTAACTGAATCAGCAAAGTGTTGGTGACTTTTACGCACTATATGCCTCCACGACCCCGCTCTGTAGGTTTACATGCTCAGCCACTTTGTGGCTGAGTTGCTGTGGTTACTAAAAGCTTTCACTTGTCAGCAATACAGCTTACAGTTAGACATGGAATATCTAGGAGGGAAGAAATTTTATGAATTGAATGATTACAATGGTAGTGTCCTATTACAGTACCATGCTCGAATGAAGTGAGCTCTTCAGGTGGACCATTTTTTCACTAATGCTTGTAAAGACAGACTGCATGATCCAGTGATTAAGAGGCTTGCATACTTTTGTCCGTACGTGTATAGTGTACCCACATACGCACACACACACATATAAACACATAAGGCACTCTCAGTTAATACGTATTGGACTGTACTATCACCATACTTGTTGCTGTACTAAGTAAATAGTCATCATGGCCTAATCACTCGGTGTTGCATTATGATTTGCACCAGCAATAAACAATTGACAAATGTGCCCAGTCACACCAGTGAGTGAAGAATCTACGAAAGCTAGTACAGTTGACAACTAGTAACAGAAGTGAAGGCAGTACCAAAAAGATCTGTGTGGGTCCGAGGCCTTCAGTTATAATAGTTAATTTTTTTTTCCATTTAGTTTTATTCTTTTGCATTTTATGTATTCATGAAATGTTGTTCAGTGTTGTTGTTGCACAGCATGGACAAGGTACGGCAAACTGTGCACTTCAAAAGAATGCTTAGGTAATGTAACGTACTGTACACTGTACCTGGCTATTCAGTCCTCTATGTGAGGAAGTAGATAAGTAAATGTGTCATGATTTCAATACAATACTTTAAACTAAGAAATTCAAAACTATATATGCCAGTAAGCCCTCTTTGAAAATCACTGGCAGTGGTCGGCATCTGAGTGCATCCGATTAGAATGAATGGTGCTATGGACAACGGCAACAACTAGCTCTTTTCTACCTTACTTATAAATTCTATGGGTTGCATTTGTGGTTGACAAAAATAAAAATCATCTTGAGCTCACACGAATCAAAAATGTTTGTTGTTACATGCATAGATACTGCCTGAGTTACCCACTAGCTTAGCCACAGCTTGACGTTGACAGTGGGGAATGCAGACTCAAAGAAAAAAGGTATAGTTCAGGTTGTTTAAAGGGCCCATGTCATATACTTTTCTGGCATTTTGTTTTGGCCCCATTTTATATGGCCCACATGTGACATGGGGTTTATTTACAAAATCAGACTTCTTTTTTAAATCTCTTTTCATCCACAAGATTAAACCAGCTGTTTTTGTTACTGTGCCTTGAATATATGCTGTACATACTGTTGTGCATTAATGTTCTCCATGCCTTTAATATAGATGAATACTATTATATGTTATTGAAATCTGTTCTGATTGGCTGTCCTGTATTGTGATAAAATTCTGTAGGCTGAACAGGCAGATACACGCTGTTTGGCCAAAAAGGTCCTTTAGCTTTGATTTCCATCCAGAATTGCATTAATTTTTGGCTGAGATCTTGTACTGACAGTGAGAGAGTGACTTTGTGAAGTCTTCCCAAAGAGCAAATCCCAAAAACTTCCAATTAGCTCAAGGTGAAAATGATCCCTCATGCTCCCTGAACCACTGTGTCACAGTTTGAGGCAGACGAATCTTGGCAATGTGGTCCTGGCATATGCTTGAGCCATCAGAGAAGAAAAAGTCCTTTGATTCCTTAAGCTGAGTTAAGTCACTGCTGGAGGGGTTACTGTGTTCAGTCACCGCTGTGGGGGGTTTACTGTGTTCAGTCACTGATTAATTGTTGTGTTCAGTCACCACTTTGGGGTTTACTGTGCTCACTCCAGGCGTGGGGGGGGAGGGGGGTTAATGTGTTCAATCACCGCTGGAGGGTTACTGTGTTCAGTCACTTCTGGAGGGATTACTGTGTTCAGTCATTGCTGGAGGGATTACTGTGTTCAGTCATTGCTGGAGGGGTTATAGTTTTCAGTCACTACTGGAGGGATTACTGTGTTCAGTCATTGCTGGAGGGGTTACTGTGTTCAGTCATTGCTGGAGGGGTTGCTATGTTTAGTCACTAATGATGGTTTACTGTGCTGAGTCACTGCTGGAGGGATTACTATGTTCAGTCATTGCTGGAGGGGTTAATGTGTTCAATCACTGCTGGAGGGGTCACTGTGTTCAGTCACTGCTGGAAGGATTACTGTGCTCAGTCATTGCTGTAGGGATTACTGTGTTCAGTCATTGCTGGAGGGGTTAATGTGTTCAATCACTGTTGGAGGGGTTACTGTGTTCAGTCATTGCAGGAGGGATTACTGTGTTCAGTCACTGCTGGAGGGATTACTGTGCTCAGTCACTGCTGGAGGGATTACTGTGTTCAGTCATTGCTGAGGGGGTTAATGTGTTCAGTCACTGCTGGAGGGATTACTGTGTTCAGTCACTGCTGGAGGGATTACTGTGTTCAGTCACTGCTGGAGGGATTACTGTGTTCAGTCACTGCTGGAGGGATTACTGTGTTCAGTCATTGCTGGAGGGGTTAATGTGTTCAATCATTGCTGGAGGGATTACTGTGTTCAGTCATTGCTGGAGGGGTTACTGTGTTCAGTCACTGCTGGAGGGATTACTGTGTTCAGTCATTGCTGGAGGGGTTAATGTGTTCAATCATTGCTGGAGGGATTACTGTGTTTGGTCATTGCTGGATGGGTTACTGTGTTCACTCACTGCTGGAGCGATTACTGTGTTCGGTCACTGATGGGGGTTTACTGTGTTCACGCCTAACAATTTAACCTAGTGCTGTTCAGATGACCGTGATGTTACAGATGACTGTTATGGAGGATGCCTGAATAAACGCCGGTAAGCCGGTGAACTGTCCTCGGTGTTGCTGTGTAGTCGAGCAGTAAACAGGTCGCTGTTTTATACCCGGGCTCAGATTGTTTGTGAAGCTGCGTTTGGTTGCCATGTTGACGCGTATCAGTCCGCGCGCAGCCTGACAGTAGCAGACGGAGCGGCGAAGAGCCGGAAAGTTTGAACATGTCTCTGTATGTTGTTCGCCCAGATCATAACCTGTTTCTGAGCGAAGAGTATAGTAGGACTCATGGTTCTGAAGCAACAGGTAAGCTTGTTCTAGCAGTGGACACTCGGTGTCAGACATTCATGTCTAGCGACTTAACGTTATATGATGTGGAAAGATGTCACAGAGTCTGTTCTGTTCAGTCTAAAACGATGTTTATTATGCGCTTTATGTTTATTATATATTATTTACAGATAACAGTGTATTTGACATGTTTATAATAATCGTTCATTTAATATAGTTTAAAAAACGTCCTCAGATTTGGTGTCAGACGAACTAAGAGTACGGACTTAAAGGGGAAGTCCACTATTTTTTTTTTTAGAATTTGCTTGCGATGTAAACAGACTCAGTGGTTTGATGTGAAATAGTTTAGAGAAGCGTACGGAGTCTGATTAGTTATGGGAGGGGGGCACCAGGGCTCGGCATGTCTACAGCACATATCTATCCATTGTATTTACACCACCAGTGAACCTATATATATATTTCATGTGATAACTTTCTGTGAGGGGGAGATAACAGATTACAGAAGTGTTTCTAGAATGAAATATAAATTACATTTGCACATTTTATGTTTTAAACAAAACCTCATGCTGAGAAACCGTGTGAGAGTAATAATGCAGCTTCAGAAACATTAAATCCTATCAATCCTCTGATATGGTATATTTCTCTAAGCACAATTCCAGTCAAAGCACTTTGAATGACATCACTTACATGATTAAGACATGGATTAATATCAATACTGTCAATACTATAGCCAAAAACACGAGAAGCAGAATTCCTGTTTTCTTCTTAGTTTAAATGTTTTATGTTTTGATTATTCTAATAATGAACTCAATCTAATAACTGTTCACACATGCCTGGTTTCTATTCAGCTTTTTAGTTTTTGTTATTAGTAAGGCTTTACTGAGCACCATGGATTTCCAGCAACAATCAAAAGGCAGAATGGAATATTACTACTCTCGGAGAGGAAAGCAGCTTTACAGACAGCTCGTCAGAAATGCCTCTGAGGGCCTGTCCTTTTCTCAAGATGTCATGTGGGAGATGGGGCCGGATGGCATTTCATACAGCAGTGCTGACTTTAGCTGGCTTTTCCGTTCTTCCGGACCTTTGGCACCAGATGCCAAATCAAAGAGCAGAAAGAAAACAGGAACCAAAGTATGCCACATTGGTCCCAAAGCACAGGAGAAGGACAGAGGACTGGTGGGGATCCCACCACCAGTCCTGCCGCCATTGCAGACCACACCTAATAACTCAATGACTACTAAGGAATCATATATGATTCCCAGTCATCAAGGTGGGATACTAGTCTCCTTTAAAAGCACAGGACTGAGAGAGGATTCAAATGTGTATAGGAAGGTAACAGCCGGAGTGCAGAAGGCGCAGGACAGGAACCAGTGGGAGGAGTTTGTGCTGAAGAAGCTGACAAAGACTACTGCCCAGTGGATTGTCACCCAGCAGATACCTAAACAGAGTCAGTACAAAGCAGGTCTGCAGTCCCTCCTGGAGAATCAGTATGGGTCAGCTAGTGCCACAGACCTGGTAACCGACGAGCAAATGTGCGAGAAGGACTTCTGTGGGTTCTATGATGCACCCAGACCAAGCTCGGAGCCCAAATCTCTGCTGAGCAGCAAGACAGAGATGCCGTTACCAGTTTATTACAGGTAAGTAGTCAATTAGTTTAGACTACCTGGAAAATAAATAAGCTTTTACATAGCTTTTCAAAATGGCTTAGAATAAGCATAGTATCTTTGCTTACCTTAATACTCACATTTACTGTTAATAATTTTATTTTTTGAGGTCTACTAGAATAAGCTTACATTTAATAGAATATGCTTACATTTCCCAAAACACAATATTCTTCTTAAACGACAAAGCTGCAGTAAAGGAAAGGGTAAACAACAGAAAGGCATTATATGTTACTATTAATGTATGGATTGTGAAAATCAAATTAAATTCTTCTGATTGTTAAGATTTTTATAATCATAAAGTCAATGATTTATTGTGAAATGGTTTATTGAAGATAATTTGTACATAATTAACCCATTAGTTAAATACTACATACGATTTAGAGACTTCTAAAGTGTTCTGTCATGAACCTGAGCTGTCTAAATTGTCTATAAATGCTGTACAAGAGGAAAGCCTGGTTAGTAGTGATCCTTGGCGCTGTTCAATGCCTTTTGGTGGAGGTGATTGTTATAAACTGAAGATAGACTGAAGATTGATGACGGAGGATCAACAGGAACCTTAGATGCAATTTTTGTCTTCCTATCTAACAGATTTTTCTCCACATAAGTTAGACTGTCGAGAAAATGCTCAGTCACTCACCCTTTCCATAACCTCACCATTATTTTAAGTGGGCATACAGCTCTCTTCCCATACTACCATCAATTATAATCTCTTTACTTTTCCCAGTGTTTCACGCCTACACTGCTGCTGTAATGTTGATAATGGTAAATTAAGGCCAGACCCTCATCTCTAAACTATTGTAAAACAAGGTCTCAGACATCAGACTGCATACTGAGAACCATTATGTAATAGCTTTCTGTTAGTTATGCATTAAACTTTATGGACGTCTGGTTATCACTACGCTGCTTAGACAATTCTGACTCCATGGATTTCTCTGAAATGGAGCATTACTCTAGAATGGGTGAGGAAGTGAGCTGAAAAAAAAAATCACCATGGACCCAGGGAACTGTATGTTCCAGAAACTCCTCTTGGGACAATGGCACTGCTAAATTTAAAACCAGAATCACGGAACACTTACATATTATATCTCAGTGTATTTTGAATAAAACTCTCTTGCTTCATATTCTTCATTCGCTTCCTGTAGCTGCCTGCATTAGATTTAAAACCTAGATTCCTCAACAATAGACCAACTGCTCCATACCTGGTGGAGGACAGGCATCAAGACTCCCAGGAAGAAACTGATCAAGAACCTGCCCTTTGAAAGGGGCCTAAATGACTTTTTATCTAGTTTATTAAATTGTAGGCGCAGTTATAAAATGTTGGACACACTTTATAATAACAGGCTCCTACAAACAGAACTTTGATCATTATCTTTTACACGTCTATGATAGTAATTGGTTGTATTAGTTAATGCTAGCAGTTAAATTATCAATCACATACTCAGTGACATTCAAATAATTAAAGCACAGTAATTAAGTTCTTAAATAAATGAATCCATAAGCAGTACAGTATATCTTTATTAATGCACCCTAAAGTTACATCAGTTCAATAACTGATTAATAAAGAGGATGTATTAACCACTTAATAATGATTAAATACGCATTAGAGAAAAGCATACTTCACAAAATATCAAGATACTAAAATAGCAACATGAAAGTGCATTCAAATAGTATGACAGATAACTAAATCTTAACAAAATATTTTATTATTGCTAACATTTAATGACAAAGAAAACATGCACATTTATACTGTAGAAACATCTTTTGGAAAATCTTATTTTATTAGATTTCTACATGATGAAATGAAGAACTGAATATTCAATTCTGTTATTCAGTGTGACACGTCTCCTCATAGGGTACCAGGTCATAGGGTTTTACCAGTTTGCACAGACGAAGAAGGTGGGTTGAACCAGACAGCAAACACTGTGATCGTTAAACATGTGGAGACCCCCAAACCCCCTCGACTACAGGACAGCCTGAACCCGCGTGCTGGAAAATACGTTTATCACACCGAGAACGACTTTGAACAGGAACTGTACTCAGGTAGATACGATGTTCTCGCTGTCTGATCTATGCATGTCAGATCTCAAAGTTGTCAAACCTACCTCATGGAGATTCTGAACAACACTGCAAGGCAAAATGGTTTCTTTAGCAAGTTATCAAGATCTTCATGAGTTAAATAAGGTGTGTTACATCAAGGACTGGGGTTAGGTAGCTGTAGTGTAGAAAAACACTTACTGTTTGTGAACATTTATTGTTCATGCTATTTTTAGGAACAGCCAAACAGGTGCATCAGCGAGACAGAAGAAATCATGATCGCATCATCTTGGACAATAACTCAGAGTACCAAAAGAACCTCCAGGAGTTGTTTCCATGTGGCCCAGAGAAGTGGACATGCTCTCCATCAGATGGCATGCTCAGTGTGACTGAAGGTTTGTGTTAAAGCGTGGTAGCTTTGCTAGTTGGACTCCTAGGAACATGAAAATCTGCAAGGATCATTACTGTATATGTGGCATAATTTAATATGTCTTTGTTGATCTTGTCAACTTCTGTTCTATTACTTTGTCTTCAGCAAGAATGGGTAGGGTGGAGAAAGGGGTTCAGCGATGGGTGGACCTACCCACCAGAGCTGATTACGGTACAGAGCTGGGGATTAAGCCTCCTGACTTCAGTGGACAAGACACAGGGGTGCCAAAACAGCAGGTTTGCTATAGCCTGATACCAGAGCTCTCTTCCCTTCGCTATGCAGTGGAGGAATGGAGGAATGCCTGGCAGATCAGTGAGTACTTACAGAATTATGCTCCCCAACTCTCAATCATAACTTACTTGCAGTTTAGCATGAGTACACATTCAGTCGTCTGTATTGTTAAAGCTGCTGGAAATAGTTGTGGAATTTACATTCTATTCTATAATACTATTTTTAAAGAGATTACTTGGCAGAGTGTCACTGTCGAGGGCTTGAAGAAGACTCTCACTGACCTACACTACCATGTGCGGCTGGCAGCCATTGCTACGTGTGCATCGGGTGCGGTTCATAGACCACAGGAGGGACTATCTGCAACTGAAATAGGTTAGTCTGCAGCTGGAACAAAACTTTAGAGGAAAACAAAATAGATGTTATAATTCCAACACCAAAAAATACCATGACTGCGTAACTGTGGGCACCTTTCATTATGGGAGCTCTAGCAGTGTTCAGGAGTAAATCATATTTAAAAATCATTAGGCATCATACATCTGCCATCAATGAAGGGAATTTTGAGTAACCCCAAATAATAACCAGTCCTGTGGGACATCGTAAATAGCTTTTGCGGGTCATTTTTCTAGTATAGCCATGGTCCCTAAAGATCCGATGGAGAAAGGTCAGGAAAAGGAAGGTACTGTTTAGGTCATTCCTTGCATGTGATCCTAATGGATCTCAATTTCCTGTGTGTTTATGTGGTAAGGCAGGCACACGCACAAAACACATTCTCACAAAAAAAAAAAAAAAGATTGTCCATATAATGTTGGCAAAAAAAGACAAAGGTACATTAAATTACCAAAACATGTTTTTGGTCTGAATTCTGATTCCAAAAGAGCCCATAAAATAAAGAATACCATACTTTCTGGGAAGCATGGGGGCAAGGGCATCATGTTTCACATGGCTTCTCTTCAGCTGTGATAGAAGCCCTGGTCAAGATAGATAGGATCATGATCTCCAAATATTAATATACACTCAAAAATGTGTTGCACCCATAAGAAAGCAATCAACAGCAACAAAACTTGCTGGGTAGGTTTGCTCTGTCAGAAAGCTAAAAAAGAAGAGGAATTTCATCTTTTATTTGATGCAGAACCCTACACTGAAGTCAACCGAGATATGACTTTAATGCAGACAATTCTTTAGAAAGTTATGCAGCTGTGATATTGCATTTTTACCAAATTTCTAATAATTATCTATTTGTATTTTTGTTTTGCATTGTATATTAAGAGGATACTGAATCTTCCAAAGTGGCAATGCAAAGCTATAGCTCCAGATATGAGCATCAATTCTCTACTCTTTGGTTAGCTCAGTATGGTCGGGGATGGGAGGTGGAACCGGTGCCTCCAGAACTGCAGCCCCTTCTTCTCTCCGCTCTCAGTGACCCAGTGAAGAGAATTCAAATAGCAGCGGCTGTGTGCCACTATGCCATGGGTAGGCCCAATGAACATGCACGGGAGATACTGAGAAATACCTTACAACAAGGTGAGTGAGGTGTCTGGTGACCATAAAAATAACAGCCTTTAGTCACACATCAAAAGTTAATTGAAAGAGAACATTATGGCTTAGACACAGATAATGAAACGTGTATCCCATCTGCAAATCTATATTCAGTTTGAACACTTGGACCTATTTGTGCCTGCTACAGATTCTTCAGGGCTAGGGGCAGACAGCTGGGTTGCGACACAGTGTCTAGCGATGGAGGGTGAGGCCACTCTGGCTGTTATAGACAGACTGCTTTCCCAGCACTTTCTCAGCGAGGCTCCAGCAGACCAAGAACAAGCTGCCAGTCTACTTTCCAACATTAGTAGCAGAACTGTAAGTTGCTGTGTTCTTTTGAGGAATACGGACATAGTACATGTGTTGAGTAAGAGTCTATTTTTTCAATACAGATTTTAAATAAGTTTTTAAAAATATATAATTAGAACTTTGTGTGTGCAAATTTAAACCTACATGTTAACCCCACTTTCTTTCCGAGGACTATTAATTTGCCATCTTTCATGAAAACCACAGTCAGTGATCAAAACTAGGTATCAGAGTACAATTAGATGGGAGAGAGCAGATTCAAGCGTTTGTCATATGCACAGAGAAACAAGCAGTTGCACTGTACAATGAAGTTCTGCACTAGCTCCTGGATTTCAAGTACTAAACAATTACAGTATAAATACTATGTACTAAATAAGAAAGAAATAATTAGAGAGAAAAAAAATATATGTATATAAATTAAGAAAATGTACAATTTGGGGCTTACTTTGTTACTGAAAATGTAATCATATACAAGGCATATCTCTTGTTGTTTTAAGTTCAGAGTGTACAGTAACTTGGATGAGAAGAAGCCCCCTTCCGCTTGGATTTACTTTCCTAAACAAATGATAGGGCAAATCTATAAGACATACGTATTTCCTACACACCTGCCTCTGGTTTTATTAATCCTATACAAATCTGCATCACTGCATTCCTGGAAATTGTTGCCCCAATTTTTACAATAGTAATCTATGCAGTTTCGTTTTAATTGTCTGATTTGTCAAGGAACATGATTTTTTTCTGATTTATCAGGGAACGAGATTTTTTGTATATAGTTAGTGTAAAGTTTGACCTTTGGGGTCAAGTGTCCCTCCAGACACTGCGCAAAAGGCCCTTTAACATGTTGCCATATTTGAAATATTATTTAGTTCGTTTTTCTTTAGGTAAAGATACAAAGTTGTTGCACAGGTGTTGTATGCTAGTTATAGTAAGAATAAGCTGGAATCGAGCAACATTCTTAGCGGTCAGGAGGAGGCTTTGGAGTTAAGTAGAGCTGCATCCATACCTGATCTGTCATGTGTAAGAATCTTTTAAATTTAAAAATAAAAAATATACATTTTTAAATCAATTTAATCATTTGTATGTGTTAATATGAATAAGTTAACCATTTAATTGACCAAATTAACATTCAAGTGATTTTATTTTGTCATTTAACATTCTGTTAAACAAGGTAACAGATCAGCCAGGGTTTTTGTGGAGTTTCTGTGTAGTGCTATTAAAAATAATGAACCAGTGTGTAAGTTTATGCATGCTTATCATGTCCTTGCTGCAGTTAACCTTTAGCAAATTAAATATCATTTTGCTTGACTGTATACTAGTTGTTATTTTTTGTCTTGATGTTTCTTATTTCTGTCGTTTCATCTTTTCTTCTTCCATTCAGTAGATCAGTCTTGATTCTGCTTTTTTACAATTTTTTTACAAACTAAACTAACTCCCTAGACTCTTGTGCGTTCTCGGCTGGCAGAGGAACTAAACTGCGCTAATTGGAGGACCCGAGTTCTGGCCTGCAACACCATCTCACAACTCAAATGCCGGATAAACAAGGTATCCTCTAACTCATACCAAAATGAGGATAATTACTGAATATGATTGCCTACTACATAGAAATATACCATAGAAATACAGTAAAGTGAGTTTATCAAGTGAAGAACTCTAAACATGATTGATAATGACAGTTGCTTTTATCCAGGATCTCACTCACAAGCTAATCCACCTGATGTGGAATGACTGGAGCAGTGTGGTGCGTCAGGCAGCAGCACAGGCTCTGGGCAGACTGGACATGGGCAGGGAAGTGCATGATGAGCTGATGTACTTGACTCCTTCTGACTGTTAAGAACATGCCTGGCTGTAGACTAAGAGCTCAGCTTGTTTTAATATGAACTCCATTCTTTTTCCAGAGTAAAACTGACTGAGGGTCAAACTTCTTGTCGGGTAGAAGCTCTAGTTCTTATTGGTCAGCTGAAGATAATGACAGCCAAGCTACTTCCTGCTTTCCTGCTGTGTCTAATTGACGACTTTGTGGTCGTACGCAAACAGGCCTGTTTGACTGCTGCCTCTCTTATGGTGAAAGATGAGATGGTAAGGACTGGGCTGAGCCACAGGGCCCATCACCATTTACCGTAAAACAATAGGAGGCTAAATAAAGAAGCTAAGGAATTAACTATATTCATAAACCTTTATATTATGTGTGCACAAGGGTATAAACACAGTCAATTCTGAATTCTGATTTCAGATCATGGATAAGCTCATTGATTTAATGCAGAATGACACGTCGTGTGATGTGAAGGTGATAGCAATCAATGGTAAGCTAGACAGCAACAGACCCTTCAATAAGTGGGCTAATAAAAACAATTCTGTATGAAAAAAAATACATTCTTAAAAGTGAATTAATGCTAGTGAGCAGTCTGAATGGAACTCCTGGCACTGACAGTTTGTTACTTTGGTACCTGCTTTAAACAGTTTCTTTAAGTCCCAGTTTTTGTGGGTTCTGGGCAGCTTTAGGGAAAATCGGGCACCTGACACCTGCACTTGAGGAGCTTTTGCTGTGGGCACTACACCATGAGGAGGAGCCCAGAGTGCGCATTGCTGCCTGTGAGGCCCTGAAGACATTAGGCATTAAAAGTCCTGAGCTACAGCATGTCCTGCAGGAGCGCTTTGTCCTGGAACCCAATCCTCAGGTTCACAGGTCTGAACTTCAATTTATACAGTGGTACTTTCTGAACAGAGCTTAGAATGTTGATATGAAGGCCACTCCTTGCTCTAAGTCAGGGATCTCAAATTACCTGGGGGCCACTAGAGAAGTGTTTTTGTTCATAAGACTTCAGGTTTAAAAGAATGGAAGGAAAAGTGCCTCATATTCTTTCCAAGCATGACTTTAAATCTGTCTCTCTCTGTCTCTCATATGCAGCAGCCTGACAGATATTCTTCTAAGATACTAAATAATCATACTGTATCTTCAGACTTCACATCTTGTGTATATAATTGTGTAAATGTGTTGAAACGCAGCTGTTATCATTTCACAGTTCAATCAATATTGCTTTTCTTCCTACCCAGTCACATTGAAGCAATGATTAAAAGCTATGGCTACAGTCTAGAAGGAGACAAAGGCTTGGTTCACAAGATAACAGGACAGGTTAGTGTGCTGTAAATCAATGTTATGTTTGGTACTTTACATATTTTGTGAAAGTAGCATTCCCTTTTATGTATAAATAATGTTTTGAACTCAGTGTATTCACTTACTGCACTGCTGGTCTGTAGGTACAGAAACTGTGCTCCAAAAACATCATCACAGAGAAAGTGCTGCTACTGGAAGAACTGGCACATCTGCAGCAGCATCAGAGAAAACTGCTGGGACGAGAGGGCCAACCAGGAACTTCAGTCATATCTACACTACTACAGGATAGATTCACAGGTATATAAACCACAATAGTCTTTTGTCCTTCGATATAAGGATATAGTCAGAATACAGACAATTTATTTACATATATTTATTTACTGTATTGCAGCAGTAAAACACTTGACAACAAGGAGTTTGTCAGCATCAACAGATGGTCCAGATAGACAGGTATTTATTATTAACTATTGCTGTGTTATTTTATGGTAGCAACAACACCCACAATTTACAATGCCTGTCCATTATTTCATCCAAAATAAGACTTTCTGAAGTAAAAGTAGAAAATCAATAATGTGTGAAAAAGTCTATATAAGCTTTAAGGTAAACCTTGAAATGTTTCCAAAGACTTGTATAATATGAGGTCCTAACATCTCTTCTCAGATTTCCTAAAAGAATAAGGTGTTGATGCAGGACTATCCCTAGCCACTCAATGGAAATCTCAAGCCAACACGAATCCTCTAGCTACAACATAATGTAAAGACTGAGGCACATTCTGAATAAAGCAATAAATACAGAAGCACTTGTTTATTTGATTACTAAGTGGTTTTGTGTCGCTGTCTGTTGTAGTCTAATTCAAACAATGTAAGTTTATCACATGAACTGTTTGTGGTGTATTTATGCTTTACGGGATGGTCCTTGAAGTTTAGCATTCTCTCAACTGGACAAGTCTTTTATATCATCCTTTGACTGGCCTCGTCGCTGAAGCAGTTGCTTGGTCAGACTCTCTACCTCTGTGACCTGAGCCAGGAGCTGCGTCATGGCATTGTTCTGATTGAAACAGGAAGGCAAAACAAATTTGTGTTTAAAGCTCATCATGTACATCCATTATAATGACAGCAAAAGTGAAAGTCTGATTATGAGCCCGATGTTTTTGGTACAGAACGTCAACATTTTCCCTGCTTTGTTTTCTTTGTGTAAATACTCCTAACAAGCAAACCTAAAACCAGTTAAAAAGACTGATTAGGTACTGTAACACTGGGGATTCGTAATGAATCGGGAGTTTGAAAGAATCAGTTCTGCAAACGGAATCAAACCTCCTTACTCAGACCAAACGAGGCGGGCCATTCAAAATCTACACCAGCCAAACAGGAAGTTAGCAAAGGGCTAAAGCATCAGCCCAGGTCTAAAGTAATATTGCTATTGGTAATGTGCTAATGCAGGCTCAAGGAGAAACAGAAAACGGATTAGCTTATAGCAATAAATCTCTCCTTTAATGACCATTTGTGAAACACAAATAAATTTCCTTTAAAGGGCCGTAACAGTCCTTACCAGATTGGTTAAAGAGTCATCAGCGGTTGGAATCGAATGGACCATCTTTATTTTCATTTCCAAATTCTCAATGAAGTCCACCACCATTCCCATGAGCTCCACCACATACCTAGAGTAAAATGATATATAGAAAAACATACACATGAGCATTAGGAGAAGTCACTGAGAGCGGTGAAGGCCAAGCAAGATGTGACAATCGATTATCGTCTCATAAGCACTGGCTATAAAATACTTTTCCTTTAAAAACCTGAAACAATTAAACCTTGTAATGAGCATAACCATAGATCAATTTGAGCATTAATTAAGAAAAACTCTTACCTGTGAAGATCAGCCTGTATTGGCAGGTTCTGTTGACAAAGAGGTTTCATAAGCCTTTGTCGTAAATTCGTCTGTTCTCTAAGAACGTCCTGAAGGTGGGATGTAAACTGCTGTAAGGATGCAAACCTCTGACCTGTAAAAAAGCAGAAAAATGCATAAAGGTTCCTGAAGGTTTTACAGTTTTAGTTCTATCATTTTAACAGTTCTAGTGTTAAGGATGTAACAATTTTACTACAATACAGAGAAATCCAAAACAAACACAAAAAAGTGTATCAAAAATGTAAATCACATTGCCAATATGCGTCTCTTTCTTTAATGAGTGTCTGTGCTACAGAGGAAAGCCTTAAGTCGTTCACACATTGCATTAACATGTGTTTCATGTTTGGTTCATATCTGTGTGTGAAAAGATTACATTTGGTTTTACTTTCCCCTCACAAACATGTTGAATCAACAAGATCAGCCTGGACATGTTTTTGGGCCAAAAGTGCAAAAAAGGCACTTGGCTTTTAGGTAACTCCAGCCATGCATATCATACATCTTGGTTATTGTATCATACGTGCTCCGACCTTCTTGTCAGAACTCAATAGATGCACAGCAGCTTATGTACCACTGTCTGCCACCAGACTTTGCAGGTGAAATATTTAAAATAAATAATATATTGTATCACAACGTATCACACCATGATATTGCAACACTCAGTGGCATTAATACTTTCGTACACTCCTTCAGAATCAGGATATATTTCATTTATTTATAAACAAAAAGACCTCAGAACAAATCAAAAACATAAACCTGAAAAAAACATTTCAATACTTCTCTTACACATCTTACTACACTGAAAACCAGCTTATAACACTTACTGAGATAACAGGTGTGTGTCACATCTGCACTGTTTTTCTCAAGTTTTAGCAGCTCCAAATCCAAACTCACCTGAAAACACAAATATACACACGTGATAAACACATTAGACTGTATATCTTATAATACCATAGTATGCATTAGATGATATACTTTATTCTAAAACTGATTTTAGCCGTGTCCAGTCTAGTTTTCTAACCTGGTCCACCTCATGCTTTATTCTGTTTAGCTGCTCAGCTTCAAGCAGGCGAGAGGAAAAGACCTCGGCTTCTCGTGGTAGAGCATCAAGTTCCTCCTGTGAGCGGAAAAGATTCGGGTCAAACCCTTCAATCTTTAACCGATGTAACCGATTAGCGATTTTACTTTACCTAACCTGCGACATTGTGCCAGACGTAACGCATCTCGCCAGGACCTTTGCGGCTGGGGTCACTGAGTAAGGATTGGGGTCCCACATGTTCAGCGTTATGTGCAACTTGTAGCTTATACGTGGTAATTTAAAACTGGTGACGAGAAAGGAGGGAGTGAGTTAATAAATTATTAGACTTGGGAATAAAAAGCTAATTTTCGTAGAAACGTTATTGTAAAAATAGCCTTAAAGGGTATTAGCTACCACAACAGTAGCTACAGCTGGCGGCTACAGTAGCTAACTGACGTTATCAGGCTTAAAAACAACAGCGCTAATGTTTACAGACCAGTCATTGTAAAAGCAGACCTACTTTAATCAATCAATGCCAGTAAAATCTCCAAATGAACAGATCAACGTGAAAAGAAAAAAAACATGTTCAGTGCTGATGCTTTAGCCCTTTGCTAACTTCCTGTTTGGCTGGTGTAGATTTTGAATGGCCCGCCTCGTTTGGTCTGGGTAAGGAGGTTTGATTCCGTTTGCAGAACCGACTCTTTCAAACGCCCGATTCATTTCGAATCCCACAACGATTTTCTACACATGTAATGATTTTCCAGGTCACGTGAGTCTGATGTCCGCTGTCTGGACGTACAAAAATTGCAGTTTTCAAAGTAGATGTCGCAATGCGATGTTTCGGTCGTGAATGTATGAAATAACTTCTAAAAGATTCATTTGGTGTTGTGAATCGGTTCAGAGACGATGGTCTTCACATTAGCGCGTTTCGCTTTTGATTCATTTTCAACCGTGGAGCTTTGGCGATGTGTTCGTAGTTCAGGTCTCACGCTACCATAAATAACGGTATAACTACGCACAAAATGATGTTGTGCCGCTAAAATATTAAACTAAACAGAAAAACATATTTTAATTGCGCTGTTATCCATATGATTAGATTCTCTCCTAATACGGAAATCGTGAAAGTGCGGTAGGAATAAGGGCCGATAATCACCATTACAGTAAAAACGGCTGAAAGGCGCTTATATATGGGGGTGTACGGTAAGTAAACAGGTCAGACAATGACAACACAGTCCTGATAGGAAGGAAAGCACTAATGTCACGACGAAGCATATAACGCTTTGCTTTACAAAACTGGGCTGCAGTAGGGCTACTAAAACGTGCCAAATTAGCCCCCAAAAGCGCTAACTGCAAAAGCAAGCAGCACGAGAATGACGGCTGCAGCTCGGTTAGCTGCTGCAGGCGGGCCGGTGTCGACTCTATCCCGGTTTCGCGGCGCTCTCGTCGGGGCTGTTCTGGGAGACTGTGTGGGCGGCGAGTTTGAAGGAGCTGAAGATGTTCCCCTCGATCGGGTCCTTCAGCATCTCAATGGGCTTGAGGACGACACGCGAGGTGACGGTGAGTATTATTTGTCTAGTAAACAGATTCAGGGAGGTTTTTACAGCATGGCTTTGTGTGTCCTAATAAAACTGTATTATGTAGGCCTTAATATACAGGTAAAATAGATTTAACATCTTAATTATACACCTTGTGCAGTTCCTGTCTCCTAGTTTTTAATCTGTGGCCTTTGTAAATCTTTACTTTTCTACTTTTTAATTGACTCGGTTTTCTTATTTACTCCAACCCAGACATGAAGCATTTAAGATGAAAAACACGAACAAGACTTTAGCTTCACCCAGACATGTTTGGTGTCTGAAGGTTGTACTGGAGTTTTGAGGCTAGTGTGATAAAAGTATGTGCCACCCAAAAAGGGTGTTCTCCAGAAAAGTCAGATGACCAGATTCCTGAATTCAAAACTGGGTCCATTTCCAGTTTGGTCAGATAATACATCATTAAAGTATCTAGAAAATGAAAAAGTAGGGACAGACCTGGTTTAATATATTTAATTGTCAAACAAAAATAGTTCCACATAGTTGGTGGATAGTTTTGACATTGTGAGACATGCAAATGATTCATATTCCGTGCTCAGGTGCGCATGTGACGTAAGCAAGGACAGCTGCACAACACAGGAGTTCAGGCACGCAGACCATTACGGTGACTGGCCTTAACGACACGCCAACATTGGAAACGACTGCAATGCTGTCATGCCAGACTGTCATGGAGTGACTCAGAATAGCAGTGGGCCTTCCTCAGTGATGAGTCCCGCTTTGGTCTTTTTGGGGACGACCAATGAATCTTGGAGGCACTATGGTCAGTGCCAAGATGAGTTGTTGGTTGTCATGCATCTAGAGGGTCTGGTGTCATTTCACCTCTACCTCTACAGTTAAATCTGCAGGAACTGTGTAGCAAACATGGTGGCCCGACGCCATAATGAGACACACTACTTCTGCATGTGTGTATAGCTCAATAAATATTGACCCCTGACACTTCCATCTGGGTGCAACTATTCTTTTGCAATGAGTGTATTTATATACGGCTGACTGATGAACTAGGCACAGGGACTGCTGCTATCAGTATATGCTGTATGTAGTATATGTATTGCTGAAAAAGTGAAACAGTTTTTGAAGAATAATGCAGTGTTCGCAGATTGCACAGTAGCCTACATTTCAAGTAGATTCACATACCTTGAATTCCTAAGGCCTCATTAAGCCAGCTTTCTCCTCAGGCATACTACAATACAGTGATGACACAGCTATGTTGCGCTGTGTGGCCCAATCGCTTCTGACCAGGATGGGGTTTGATGAGCAAGACATGGCACGGAGGTATTTTGAGAAATGGAATTAGTTTCAGGATGGTGCTGGCTGTATTATATTGGACTCTTTTATATTTTCTGCTCACTTTAATTACAGTTTTGCGAAGGAGTATAACCTTGCCCCTGGCCGTGGCTATGGAGCAGGGGTCATTCAGGTCCTGCGGAAGCTGGCTTCCCCTCAGCTTAGTGATGTCTTCCAGCCGGCACGCGCTCAGTTTGGTGGCCGTGGATCATTCGGAAATGGGGGAGCAATGAGAGCAGCACCTTTTGCCCTTGCCTTTAGGCATGCAGCTGACGTGCGGCAGGTAGGGCGTGTGTCTCAATTATGCCTTCACATGAAGGAAAGCTGAACAAGATTGTGTTTCGATTTATAGTAAATCATGCCTGACTGATGACCTTTCCAATAAAGTGTTGCTTTGGAAAACCCTGCAAAACATCAAAGCACAATAACTTAAGCAGTGTCAGAAAAATCTGGCACTGCAGTGTTCAGTGGAATTAGTGGCGGGTGGTATGGCCAAAGAAGTCTGTCATAGTATAATTGAAGTAGTGCAAAATAGTAAAAACAGAACTGAGCAGTATAGATAAACCTAGGACTGTGCTGGTTTCTGACGCTATCGCTGGAGACCCAGCAAAAATGGTGCGAAATGTCCTCATTTAAAAAATGACACAATGACATGTAAATGCCACATAGTGATCATGCTGCTTTATAGTCAATGCATGCAAAGAGCATGTGCTTCTTGTGGTACAGTTATTAACCGCATTCAAAACAGAATAACAGCAATTATCAGTAAATTGTTTGATTTAACACTAATAATTATCTCAACACACAATTCAGCCACAGACTATAATTCATTAACAGATTATGGTGCAAGCAACATAATGGTCAAATATTACTACATAAATGTCACACGAGTTTTTAACAACTTTGCACATTAATACAGATTGTTTTTTCTATCAGCTTGGAACACAGACCAGTCAACCATAACTTTTTTTTTTTCTTTTGTTGTGTCTCTGGCAGTACTCAAGACTAGGTGCGATGCTCACCCACTCCTGCTCTCTGGGCTACAATGGGGCTGTGCTGCAAGGCCTTGCTGTCCACTTGTCTATGCAGGGTGCCCTGGCCATACCAGAGGAATTCATCAACAAACTCATCTCTGAGATGGAGGATGTGGAGAAGGAGGAGACAGCACAGCAAGATGCCAAAGCGTGAGTCATGACTTAGTCTGGGCTGAGTGGAGTATCCCCACTGAAGGTGCAGTTTGTAAAATATAGACCAGTGTTTTTGGACAAATGGGATTTATCGCCATGGTTGTTTCATTAAAATAATCCACTGACTGCTTTATTTTGCAGGTTTAATTTAGCAGAGTTTCCCTACTGCACACGCCTACACAGAGTCAAGGAGCTTATAGAGCGGAGCAGTGTGAGCATTGAAGAGGTCATATCAGAACTTGGTTAGTGCTCTGATGCATCGTCCTTATAGCTTGAGGGCTATTTACTATGTGTTGTAAAAATAATAATAACAATACTGCTAATAAATCTTAAACTGTACAGCTTATATGACAAGCACAATATTATTAACACATCACAACAGATTAGGCAAGAAACTTCCACAGCTTAGTTCATCTTTCTGGACACATTCAAATGTTTTTGTGGCTTCATAGTATCCTACAAATGATCTGAAACCTTTAAAGTTGAACAGGACTAGCATATTAGATTCTTTATATACACATAACTGTGACCAAATTGGTTTAATATTGTTCAAGTCATTGATAAACATTGATTTGATTTTTGATTACCTGTGATTTTAAATAGTGGAACATTGTACATACTGGTTATTACATGTGTGTATAGTTGACACTTGAAGGTAATGCTTATAAACTTTGTGCGCATAGGAAACGGCATCGCAGCCCTGCATTCTGTCCCCACGGCCATCTTCTGTGTGCTGCATTGTCTGGAGCCGCGAGAGGGCCTGCCAGAGCGGTATGGTGGGCTGGAGAGGACAATAGCCTACAGCTTAGCCCTGGGAGGAGACACGGACACCATTGCCTGCATGGCAGGTGCCATTGCAGGGGCTCACTACGGGATCGAGGCCATTCCCCAAAGCTGGCAGAAGAGCTGCGAGGGAGTAGAGGAAGCTAACCAACTGGCTGAGCGCCTGCACAAACTGTACACTCTTCCTCCGGAGGATGGCATTACCACGAGCGACAGCAATCAGCCTCGGTCACATGGCAGCAATCGGTATCCAACACCCACAGAGTGACCCCACTGCATTACTTATTATTATTACACTGCATAAACCATGTCACAAATCATCATTGATTTGCGCTGTGTGATACAGAAACCTTCATTCATAAAGCTGAAATATTGTGGATTATGTCTCTGTTGTGCAAAAAGGTTTACAATAAAAGAACAAAAGCACTTCCAAGATTGTTTTTGTGACTTTCGTTTAGACATGGAAGACAGGAAGAAAATACACCTTACAAACTGCATGCATAATCAATTTGGTAACTGCACTAACTACAGTTTAATAGTCTACAAGAGTTAGTGAATGTCCAAAGCAACATAAGATCAGATAAGATGTGCAGATAAGATTTCAGGACAAAAGCTTGTTTATTCTCAACAGGAGCAGACGACAGGATTTCAGTTTGGTGAAGGGCATGGACGGATATTACTGCTAAAAATAACTTTACTGTATCTAAAAATGCCTAAGGCAGAGCTGGGCACAAGGTAACATACACTCATCATCTAAAGAATAGTTGCATCTAGAAAGAAGTGTTGAATTGCCATGCTATTGTGAAGGGATATACAGGTTACCAGAGACAATAAATGATGATACATTTAGACTGATATGGACAATGTTTACTGAGCTACACATACAGAAGTTACGACACCATCGCAGTCATTGGCGACGTTGACGTGGTGTTAAGGTCAGTTTTCGTAATATGTCGTGCAGCCGCCTGCTAAATGTGCTGGCACTACCAGGAGGACTTATTACTGCTCATTGAATGTCCGCGATCGGCTCACTGATGGACAACTCGTCGGTTCTCTCTCTCTCCATGGTTTGTGTAGGTCTACCAGGTACTTCATGTTGCTGGTGCATGCTTTCTTCTATCTACTGCCAGTATGCTATGGCGATATCCCCACGGACAGTATAGCGTAGGGTTGATAAGAGCATCATGCTTCTCAGAGCCCCAGGGACGTCGTAGAGTGGGGTGAAAAGTGGGACTGAGTTGCCAGGGCCCGGGGGGGAGCGCCCTTGAGGAGTCTGGAATTTTATTTTCCTTTAAATATTAATATAACTTAAAGATCACAATACATGTTGCTAACTCATATACATTAAATGTTTAGAGTAAATAAATCGGTTGAGTGATGGATTGAATTGTGTGTCCTAGCCTTTATATAGTGTCTGAGAACAGGCACCCTCACCCCTTGCATAAAATGGTTTAGTCCGCCTTCCCCGCCGTTTTTAACTAGGCGCATTTAACTAAGCGTTAATTCTGCTGAAGCTGCAGTGCGCGTTATCTGTGCTAGGGAAGATTATGCCCAAAAAAGTTAAATCTGTTAACTGTCTTCTAAGACAAGAAAAGAGAGGCAGGAAAGAGACAAAAAGAGAAATGAGGGAAAGCAACTGCCAACAAACTTATTCACTATGAGCCCAAATATAAAACAGTCTACATAAAACGATTATTCTCCTGTGGTTCTAAAACGCTTCAATACCACAGCGATGGTCAGTGCTAAAAACTCCATAACACAAAATTAGAAATAACATGATGCCTTGTCTGTAATCTGAGGTTAAACTCTAAATAGTTGATTTGTTTGTTTGCATAGCCTACCAGACCGTTGTAATAGTATACTAATTCGAAAATTAAATTAATGTTTATTATTGGGCCATAATATGATTAGGCTAATAGCCTAACTTAGTAGGCTCAATGTCATAGGTTCATAAGGATAGGCTGTCAAAGTAGTAGCGAAACTACCTTGTGAAACGTCTAATTAGTATAAGAGACTAGAGGCAATTCCATCCAAAGTTGACTTTTTTTTGTCACACCCATAAGAAAAATAAAATACCACATAGATTGTATGATGCAAATGATATGAAATTTGGGGACGTTTTACACACAATATTTAAATATTATCATGTTCAGTCACATCCATTAGACTACATTGGAATTGCCTGCTAATATTTATCATATGCTTCATGCTTGTAAAGGGGGTCTGTCCAGGTAGATAGAGAAGATGTGATAGAGGAAGATGCAAGTGAAAGATGGGAAAGTGGAGAAGGTTCTGAGAAAAGTCAAAGGGATAAGGAGAGGTCAGAAAGTAGTCAGGGTAGTGGCAAGGAGTGTATGCCAGCACTATGGCCAGTGAAGTTGACTACTGAGTAGAGGGACAGCAAGCAAAGAAACAAAAAATAAAATTATAGCAAAAAACATAAAAGGGAAACCATTTCCTGACTTCCTTCACCCGTCTTTAATTTGCAAAGTCGTCCAATGGTTGTAAGAAAATCAAAAGAGATTGAATAATCTTTAGCAAAAGTGCAGAGGCTCCAAGGGGGCCTATGGGCACTGCTTGTGCATAAGGCCCAAAATTTGGTGCTACGCCACTGCGGAGCCTTACGATGCAACTTCTCTCAACTCCTCAGACTGCTTACGAATTCTCCTCCGCGTCATAGTTCGCTTGCAAAGGATACCAACACAACAGCTTGAGTCAGAATGGAAATCTATGGAAATGGAGAGCAAGATCAGTTATTGCATACAATGACCTGTTCAACTGTGATGGATGAAAATGTAAACTTTGTTTGCAGCATTTCATGTGTGTGAAAAATAAAGCCAAAGCAGAATGCAGACGGGCCAATTCTAACTAAATTGTTGATGTAAACATGTTTAACTCAACACAATTTTCTGTTATGTGAACCACATGACTTTCCCAACTTAAATGCAGAGATACAGGCTGGTACGTTTGGGCGTGCCTGGCCGATTACAAACATTTAGCTGATTTATTTATAAACACACCACAAAGGCTGTAATCACTAGAAACAGTGCAAACACAAAGGTGTAATTTGTGTCATTTATGTAGTAAATTTATATATGACTAATAAAAAAAAAAAACTAAACAAAAAATACAAAAATAAAATACTAACTGTGAGCATGTATAAAAGTTTGAACACACTTTTAATTGTAAAATCTGAGACATAGATTGACTCGGTAGAAAGCTAAAACTGTCATTAGTAACTGCCAGTTAATGACAGTTCCAGGGCATAATTAATTATCTTTTTTGAGCCTATATTCAGCATTCCGATAATCGGAGTAGGCATATGAACTTGCTGTTATTTTATGCGCATATCTGACGTAACCGCGATCAACAAAACACCCTTTTGTAGCAGGCCCAATGTCCCGCCCACATAAATCCAATCAAAGGTGCTTCTCGTGTTTGTGAACGAAGAATCATTTTTCGTCTAAAAGTATATTGTCTATACTGTCTAATTTTCTATAATGCTCTAATGTTCATTTACTGTAAGTAGTAAGAGCTGCATTGTAAAAAAAAATAAAAAAATAAATAAATATTCTAACATTTAATTTATAGTAAAGTAACACTGGCCCCAAATATTTTTTCCTACTTTCTATGCAGATATAACTAACATACATAATTTAAAAAAACTGATTTTTAAAAATATAATTTATGCATTAAAGGCTTAAACACGATGGTCTAATAATTTGACAATCAATGAATTAGATCTGACGTGTTCAGAGCAGCAAAAAAATAAAAAGTACAGTACGGTAAACGTCTGTCGACAGTGTTAAGTATAAGAACGGACAAGATCTCTTAGAAGTGCCTTCATTTCCCTTAAGGTCAAGTAACACATACACAGAACAGCACTTCTGCACTGCAGGCTGGCAAACTGTATTTGCAGAAACACAATTCAGCTGTAGATGGCAGTAATGAGCTGACTGTTTTAGCGGGAAGGCTGGAAGAAGAAAAAACACGGACCGCATGAAGCAAAACGAATATCTGTAGATATACTGACCTCGCATTTTCTTTACTTTGTCATGTTACATTAATGGTAGAGTTCAAATGGATGGTAAGATTCATAAAAGACTTAGCAACTTAATGCTGGCTTCTCTACAAAACCGGAAGCGTGTGTTTCAGTCCATGTTGATGCACTGAGTAGCACTAACGTATACACAACCTAGTTTTACATGTAGCTCTTTGTTTCCTTTACCAGAGTTCAGTTTACCTCAGACTAATTTGCATGCAGTCTGTATTTTCCAGTTAGTTCGGTTTCACTTTTTAAAAGGTAAAAGTGCAGTTTGGTGACTTTTGCATCACTAGCGTAGTCTTGCACGAGATCGTTTTGGTGAATGCAGTAGGATTAACCAGTACGCGTTACCCTCATTCATTACGACAGCTTTTCTGTAGAACACCCAATGACTGCGTGCATCCATATATAGACAAACAACCACACCATTCAGTGTCCATAAATTGCATGGGAACAGTTTATATGCTATGGATTATTCTTATATCCGTAGTTTTGCACTAAAATAAACTCTGAGCACTTCATCAGGTACACAAACCTTATACCTTAATTTATTATATCTTATGAGTCCTGTAAATATAGGTTCACCATGTAGTTGTGCAATTTCAAACCATCTGTAATGTGGACCACCACAAAGCAGTTGTTATTTAGGCTGTGGATCATTGTCATCACTGTAGTCACACTGACATGATGTGTTGGTGACTGGTATGTGTGGATCAAACACTAAAGTGCTTCTAAAGTTTTGTTAAACACTGTGGCCAGTCTATTAGACCCTCATACCTTGGTGGTCCACCTTTTAGATGTGACTTTGTAGACCTAGAGAGAAAGGGGGATAAAATATGCAAAGAGAGTACAGCTATATGGTAAGTAGAGCTGATAACAATTTCACTGAGTGTAGAACAAGTTATTGAGGTACTGAAAAAGTGCCCAGTAAGTGTATGTCAAAACCTTAAAAATAGGAAACGTTTGGGACTGTATCGATCTGGATTAGCATTATAGGGAAATCTAACATTTCTCTGTAGAGATTCATTTCACCACAATAAATCAGTGGATCAATACAGACAATACTTAAACAAAAAAATCAGACTAATCTGAATAGCTGTCCATTGGCAATCATTTTAAGAAACTAAATACGGTGACGTGTGTAGTGCATCACGTAAATCACTTAGTATTGCAATGCTGTATGTTTGCCGTAACGCTCTGCCTTTGCGGTTGTTTTCATTTGTTTCTTTTTGTAAATACTGTGTATTCAGAGAAGAATTCTGAAGCCACAACTCCTGGAAGAAAAGGAAATCTGACTGGAAGCGCCAGAAAACTGAAGGACAATGCTGCAGACTGGCATAACCTCATCCTGAAGTGGGACCGGCTGAATGATGAAGGATCTACCAACGCAACTAAAATTGTTAACTACAGAATTAGTGAAAAGTAGTGTTCATTTTTAAACTGTGACATAACCGTTACTTACCTTTATGCCTGCTTTAATGTTAGGCCCTTTCTCTGCTCTTTGCTATTTTTAACAGGTCCATGAAGGAGCCTGATGTTCTGATGGAAGAGGATGGTTCATCTGTCGCTGCTTCAGAGAGAAGAGTGAATCAGAGCACTCTGGAACTTGAGGAAGAATGTGTGAATCTGCAGAACATTGTAGACAAAATGGTAAGACTTGTGTAGTAATATGTAGGATCTCACATTCATTTCCGGATCCTACCTTAAATATTACTTAAATGCTGTTTTTTTCCCCAGAAAGGTTCAGTGACTGTGGAAACGGTGTAATAGTCTTGTGTAGAGTGGCATGTTTTATCCTCCACAGGTCCACATTCTGTCAAAAATGGAGAAGATGGTTTCTGCTGAGAAGGGAATATGTGAACTGGAGAAGTTTCAGTATGGTGCAAAAGGAAGACCAGCACCACTGTTTCAAACTTGGTCCACCCAACAGTTTGGTAAGACACTGAAAGGTTCTCCCATTATTCACGTTCAATTTGAAAAATGCAACATCTGTTTGACACTTCAGTGTTGATTGTTAAGTAATTAACTAAATTCAGGATTGAAGTCAATGTCTATCAGAAATCAGAACTTATTTTCTGCACCACGACACATTCCACAAGCATTACTGAGGGTCTCCAAGCTACCTGAGCATTTTCATTCAATGATCAGAAAATATTGTAGACAATGATCCAAAGATTAAACAGTTTTCATTTTAAAAGTATGACAAATTGTTTTACAGAGCACATGAATAACACAGTAAAAAAATAATTTAATATTTAATAAAACATTTAATTAATATTTAAATAAATACAATTTCAGTTAATAAACTTTAGAACACTGTTCATTCATACTGTTGTATAGTCTACTATACATTGCACTACATTGCTTTAAGATTACCTTATATTAACATACATTACCTTGATTCTTTTTGTCCGCTGCAGCCGAAGTGTCGTCCAGGCTTTATGAGGCTTATAAGCAGGAGCTGGCACTCAAGCAAACCATCCTGCAGGAATTGGCCCACACAACTAACACTGAACTCTCCATGGTCTACCTCTCCTCCTGGTTGTATCAGCCCTATATTGAGGACAGTATAAAGCTCCTGTTGGAGAGCTTACTAATGGAAACAGGCCACAGAGGACTCTGATTCAAATTTGTGGCAGTTTTTTCCACAAGGCGCCTGGAAAGCATTTAAAGAAACTGATGGAAAATAAGTACAGGAAATTTTCACCAGTCTAGGATTTCAGATGTTCTTTTTCCCCCTAGAAGCTAGAAATGTGTGAATTGCTAATGACACACTGACATTAGCTCTTGTTAGCCTGGTGACAAATGGCTATATCTCATGACAGTTTGTAATTATGGTGTGATATTTTTATGCATTGACAGAATTTCACAACAGATATAAAACTAAATATAATTTGCTGTGGTGAATTCCCATTGGGATTGTGCAACACACTGACTTGTAATCAAGTTGGAAAGTACAGCAATAGGCTGATAGCAAATACTGTATATTAAGACATCAGTGAACTGGGTGTCATATAGGACTGAAACCTTGGCAGAATGTAAAGAATGACAAATGTTTTTATAGCTCTGGCTATATTTTTGCTACATATCCTTTTACCCTGCTAAAGATTTTTGGGAACTTTCTATTAATAGTATTAGTAATAGTTTCTATTAATAGTATTAGTGGGGTATTACTGTTTTAAATCAATGGTTTGTTGTTCCATTTGTTATTTTAAACAATGATTATTTAAGTTATATAGAAGTTATATATTAACAGACCATTAGACCCATTTCTGCTCTTTCAAATGTATTTCTAGGTTTCAAATACAGATTTACATATAGCCACTTATGTTTGAGTTGTCCCGTTTTCTTTTTGCTGTAGCTTTTATGCATCTATTTATTGGAAATGGTACTTGTGTCAGTACTGGAGTAAAGAATTACAACCAAATGAATCACATTTTGAAAGCTCTTAATCATTTATGTGGTTATGCTTTAAAATGTTTCAGTTCTCATGGCTTCATATATCATATTTATTACAATTTCCACCAGTATAAAGGTTTTCTGTCTGCATGCTTGAGTGCCAAATACAAAACCCTTTGTACCATTTCCAGGACTCACCCATTTAAGAAATTAAACACAGCTCAATAAAAATATATTGGACAAGTCTATTTTCTAATCATGACTCTTCATAATTATTTCCTCTACAGTGCTTAATACCAGCCAACAGTGTAACGTCTAGCTTTAGTAGTTACTATGAGCAAATCTTTGTCTGAATAATCTTCAAAAATGGGTGCAGCTCTTTGACTTCCCATTTTACGCTTAATTTGTCTGCTCACAGTAAATGTGATGAATGAGAATCAGGATACAAGTATGTCAGGCATCTTATTGAATAGAAAGCCCTGATTCGAAAAGCTCGCTCGCAAAGATCGTTTTAATGTCATCAGCTCATGTTTTCCCTTCATATTACAAATGTTGAGATGTTTGAAAAAACACAGTATGCCCAAAGATTATATAAAAAGTAATAAAATAGTGCTTTTTAAACGACCATTGAACTGGACAAACTACTATTTAACATGTAACAAACAATGAAACACTTATAAGAGGTGAACTGGGATTTCAAACACTTAAGACATGTTTATCTGTATCCGGTCTAGGTATTTTATAGATCTCAGTTCAACGCCATTCTGCTTGGTTGTCTTCCCAGAAAACAGTAGAACGCTTATGAAGTACATCTAATCCAACTTCATAAACCATCCTCAAATGAGGTTTAATACCAAACCATGAACCTTTAGCGGTTTCTTGTTGCTATAAGCATTGTTTTCTATGCAAACTCAGCATTTAAGCTTTCATGCTGTAGTGGAACGTATTTCCCCCTTCAACTATACACAACCTCAAATCCAAAATGGGTGCGTGTATCCCTGCAACAGTGATGCAATGGAAGGGAGAAGAAAAGCGTTTGGCAGCTAGAACAAAGAAACACAAGGGTAACAAGTCTATGTGTCCAAACTCCTAAATATTACATATGTTTAACAAAAGTTTGAACCAAAACAATGCACTATTCTATAATAATGATAATACTTTGTTTTTACAAATGTACAAAAAATTACAATAAAAAAATGATATTGAAGAAGAAAAAAAAAAAAACATTTTCTTGAAGTAGACGACCAATTGCAGATGGGTTTTGGGAGCTGCTGGAACTCCCTCAGGTTTTTTTTTCTGTTTCAATTCCGAGAAGAGCATGGACAGTTTCTAAGGGCACCCCTTCCGGTGCCTCAATATGCATTGTGGTGCCGTCTGGCCCATTTACAATGACGATTCCTTTGGAGGCTAGCTCCTCAGCACTCTGCCTGACCAGGCCTTCTGCTGTCTGAATGAAAACCTCCTCAGCCTGGACAGACTGCATCACAGCAGGTTCCTCTACAGTTCCCACCTCATCCAAGCTGCTCACCTCCGGAGGGTCACTACCTTCGTGTTGTGGAGTGGTGTCCTGAGGGGCACTCTCATTTACTGCATCTGAGCTCAGTGCCTGTTCTAACTGTTTCAACTGATCTGTGACGTCCACAGTTCCTATGCTATTGAGAACTTCAGAAGATTCCTTTTCAGGGTGTTCCTGAAGCTTGGTTGTCTCTGAATCCATTGGAGTAACGTCTGTGTCCATGGGTTCCTCCTCTGTCCTTACTGCAAGAGCTTCATCAGAACTAGGCAAGGCTTCACCATCAACTACAGTTCCCGAGGTCACGTTTTCCAGACGAGTCAAAACCACCTGGGGCTCCCTAAGTAGTGATGAAGCCTCATCCTTCTGAATGCCATTATGATTAATCTGTGTGTCAGTTTTCTCTCCTCCACAATTTTCCATTTTGAACCTCTTTGCTGGGGGTAACATCTTGGTGTTCTGGAAACATAAAAGAAGTTTACTATTTAACATTACTATTGCAGCATGTACAGCATGGTAGCACACAAACTGTTATGCATTAAACATAATAACTGATAGATTGAAGAAAGAAAAAGAATACAGATATTTTGAGAACAGTTATTTTAGTGTTTTTCCAGTTCTCCAGGACCACAGTCGACTGGATCTTTTTGACTGATGAACTATTTCCTGTTAGTTTACTATATAAAAATATTTTCAACATGGCATAAGGCAATTGCTTACAATTTAATTAGGAATGTTCCAATGCATTGTGTCCCCCCAATCTGATCTTACAGCTGTACAATTTAAGATTACTTTTTTTTTTAATCATCAGTATCTGCTTTAAAACTTTATAAGCCAGCTGTTACCATGTTTAAGGTTTCTACCCTATAACAATATCCACAACATACTCAAGATCATAACCTGATGTAATTTATTATAATAAAGATGAATACCATCATGTTTCCAGGATTGAGAAACACTAGGCTAGACTAATGCTACAAGACCAGATGCTCACCTCAATACTCCGGAGGCTCTTCACAGCCTGATTTGCCGCCACTGTACCCTGTTGTCCAGGAGAGGAGTTGAGGAGTGTCAGTGCACTGGGCAGATCAGTAACACCCAGCGATTTTAAGACCTTCAAAGAGAGAATTTATATTTGCATTTAGAAAGAAACATAAAACCACTTTTATTACACAACTTGTGTCACATTTAACTGTGGAGAATATAGATACATAAGTAAATAGATTTACAAGCAGCTTAAAAACAAAAACATACAAAAAAAGTGTTTGATTTGTCTATACTGTTTAGTAACAGATTTTCTTACTTCCATGTTGTTAACCTCTAGAGCTGGTCGAGAAGCCGGCGAAATACTAAAGTGCTCTTGTGCCATCATCTTCACCTGGCTGTGAAGTTGCTCAAATTCATGATAAACACTGGGGAACTGCTGTTTTGATGGATGGCCTTTTTCTACCTTCAGTAGAACAAAACAAAAGCTGTAATATTATACATATTATGCATCTTTAATTTTTAAAGTTCTTTCCCCATTATGTTACCTTTGGAAACCTTTAAACTGAGCGTTACATTATTAAACATGATTCATTTTATAATTTCATGTCTAAAATGATAACAATTAAAATGACCCAATCTGTAGCTAAAGCAGATTTGATTACAACACTGTTGCAACTGAAACATACTTAAGCCTAAAAAGTGTACCTTGGAAAGACTCCTGGGAACGTGTGCACATGCTCACTAATGATTACAGACCAACATCAAAACTGTTCTCAAAGTTCAGACTACAGATTTACCTTCATCAGCACAAACTCCCATACTGTCATGACCTTAGCTAGGCGTGGAAGAACAATCTCCATCAGGTCTTCATCGTCATACTGCCGTATAAACTGAAAAGAGATGGGACTTAAATTATCAAATGAACATGCTTCATATTTTAAGACCACCATCATGATTTTCTTTTCATGATGTACATTCTTGGGGGTGGATTATTCATATTCAAGAAATATTAAATCTTCATTAATACTATTATATATATTATTGGTGGGAGGGGTGACAAACCAGTAAAGTATAAAAACTTATTTTATGTAATTTTATATGTATCTTCAAACAATAACAAGAAACAACTCAGTGAAGTTAGGGAATCTTAAAGATGGGCCAAATCAAAAGATTCTTACAGGCCACCTTTAGCCCTGGGCCTCACTTTGTGGAGCCATGATTTATCTGCTTAATTAATAATCCGCTTAATTAATAATCATAGGTTGCAATTTATTACTCAAGACAGCTGGCAAACCCTTAATTTACTTAGGATACAAAATACAGAGAAACTTAAAGATCAACAACTTGTATGGAAAAAATTAAGTTGTCATTGTAATCAATTTGCTTCACTGGGATTTAGTTAAAAGAGTGGCAAGTAAAACTACCTCGAGGTAAAGTAATTTCCCCTGAGATGCCTTTGAAAATCTAGGGTTGCACAAGGCAGTCGTACCTCTTTCAGGCGGGTTCTCCGTCTCTGTTCCTGCTGCTCTGCAATAGCTGCTGCATTTAGGTACTTAGGTGGCCGGCCCCTTCGCCCTCGCTTCGGTTTCCGTCCTAGCCTTTTGGGAAGGCTACTTACGCCAGATCCCTTAGGCCTACCAGGTCTGCGTCTTTCTATCTGTCTTGTGGAGTCTGCTTGCACCTGTAAACATGTCTAAGTTGACAGAAATATTACTCAGCTTTCATTTGGCTTTTACACTATGACAAATATACCATGTTAGTGTAGTCAACCCCCATAACACTCTGACTGGTCAAAAGGACTTTAAATAGATGCAATGCAAAGAAACAAACTGGCTAGAAAACAAAGCAGTGCAGTCTGTCAGGTTCTAAACAACAGCATTGATGAACGTGTTAAGTTTAAAAAGCTGACGTGCGTTTTTATCTGTAGCAAATCAGAAACGGGTAGAAGACCTCTAGAACCACAATGGGAGCAAACGTCTAACAGTGAATCTAAAAACACAAAATGTTTTATTTCCGTATGTGAATGCTTATGTAAAGAAAAGGCATCTTAACCTTTTGAGTGGTGTCCACTTTTACAGGACTTGTTTTGGTTGCTTCCGTTACTGTCGGTTCCACTGATGGCTTCGAGTCTTCTTCTGATGGAGGACAAGTCTGGCTTTTGTTGTGACTGGGATTTAGTCTGTAGTGTCTGTTTAAACCAGCCAAGCCTATGTAGGATTTCTCACAGGTTTCACACTTAAAGGCTTTGCTGCGGCCTTTGGTGGCCTTCTTCTTACTGTCATCACCCTCCTCTTCCTCCACACTGATCTCAGAGTAGTCATCAGAGTCTGACTGATGGCTCTCAGCCAAGTCCTCGTTCTTGATAAACTTATAGTCCTTCACCTTGTGCTTAGGCGGTCGTGATACTCGGCCAGAGCGGGTCTGGATTTTCTGGGGCTTCTTCTGACGATTCTTGACTTTGGGTTTTTCCTTTTCCTTTTCGACGGCTGGAGCAGAAACCTTGGTCACCACTGTAGTGACCTTAGTTGGAGGTGTCAATACTTTAGTGGTTGGGGACGAGATGCTGGTGGAAGTTGTTGGAGTTAAGATCAAGGTAGGAGGAGAGGTCACCACAGCTGGCTTGGCTACAGGACTTTTGGTGGGAGCAGGGCTAGGAGCAGCAACAGGAGCTTGGACTTTATGCACAATTGGGACAGAAATGCTGCTGACCACTGGTGCTGGCTTCTGAAGAAGAAGCTGAATGGGGGGCTCCCCTGGATTCTGCAAAAAATACTGCTGCTGTCCAGGAACAGGGGTGATGTGGATAATCTGAGGAGTGCTGACTGTTCCCACAGTAGAGACTTTCACCAGAGGCTGGTTTACTGGCAAACTTTGTGGTTGTAGAATTGTGATGGGGGCACTTTGCCTTTGCTTGATCTCCTGTTTCGGTGGTGCCTGTACTTGAATGTGGATGGGTTCAGCAGGCTGAAGATTTAAACAACAGAAGAAAAAAAAGCAGGATGAATCAGCATTTATCCTGGTTTTATTGATAGTACTTAAACAGGACAAGCAGAAAACATAAATAATTCACAGACAGAATTTTGAATCAATACTGTACTTTAGTCCAACTTTACAATTTGTGTGTTTTTCATGCAAGAACACCATCACCAAGTTTAAGTATTATGAGGAGAACAAAAAAAAAAAAAAAAAAAGAGAGAGGCTCATCAAGAAGAATCTGGGGATTCAAATGTTGGCCTATAAGAAGATTAACTGTATTGTAATGTTAACTAAATTACTTTACATAGAGGTGGAGAACTCAGGAGATCACATTTTTTAAATAAAATACTTTCAGATATAACAGCAACCAGACTTTTGTTGTGAAATGGTTAATAGTAGAGAACACTGTCGACAAATTCATTTACAGCGGTGGTAATTTGAGCCAGGGCTCATTATGTCCACAACTCAAATATAGTCCCTTTATTTTGCTATGTAAAATGACCAGAGAACCTACATGTGCCACAGTGTGGAAACAAAGAAATCTGTATCCTCTGAGGGCTACTTGTTTGGCCTACAGCACTCTTACAGGCTTTTTAGAAATGCCTCATCACAAACTTTCATAAAACTGTGTCTCTGACATCATGTAACATCCTTCTCACAGCTGCTTGCATCACCTTGCAGTGAGGAGGCTTTTAGAGGCGTTATACTCTTTAGTCGTCTGGTTCCTATCTGATTTGGTTAGCTTCTCATTATAAAAAGCACTATGAATGACCTTGTGTACGTCTTAATAGTTACATTAGGCGCCTTGAATAACTGGTGGGTTTTGAGGGGTGAGTAATTCTGCCAAAACATCGGGCATCATCCATGGTAGGCTTACGTAGCACAGTTACAGTAATGACTGGCCCTTGTAGGCCTCCTGTCCAGCGCTGTAACATTAAGTTAGCCTGCTTAGATACTGAACGAGTTGAAGTGGGTGTGCCGTCGTGTCGCAGGGGGTGGCTCCATTGCCAAGAATGGGAACCACGAAACTCGCAACACATCTTACCTTTGGCTGGATCGGGTGGGCACCATTTTGCGACTGCTGTAGTGCTACCTGCTTGGCAGCGCTCTGCAGCTGCTGGGCTGCGTTCTGGACGATAGTGAAAGGCTGGGGTTGGATCGTTGCGGTCAGCTGGCCTCCCGAAATCAGGTTCCCCGGTTCGAGCGTTATGTATGAAGTGGGCTGAGCCGTGATAGTCCTCTGCAGTATTTTGGGAGCTGCTGTCGCGTGAGGACGGGTCGCTTCTGTTTGAGCGACCACTTGGGACTTGTTAACATGGTCTATAACCTGTTGCACGTCCACAGGCGCTATGGTCCCGGTTTTCACAGTGGGAGAGGCAACGGAAGCGGGAGTCGGGGTGGAGGCAGCTTTGGGGGTCTGGGGCTGAGGCTGCTCAAAGATACGAGCCGCTTCGCTGCCCGTGACCTGGACCAGCTGCTGCTTCGATAACTGCTCGATGAGCTGCTGCTGCTCCTCGGCGGACAGCCCCGAGCTCTCCACGAAGCTGCCGTCAGGCTGAACGTAAATGATGGTGGTGGCGGGAGCCAGAGCGTTAAAGAAGTCGCTGCTCACGGTGGTGCATTCTGTGGCCATGGGTGCCTCCACGGTTTCGGCCGTCTGCACATAAGACGTCAAAACATCTGTGCCCAAAATGTGGCCAATGACCTGGCAACCGCCGTCCACCTCTTTGGCATCGGCTCCCGAACCGCTGTGTACCAGCTCGGGCAGGCCTCTCTCAGCGTCCCCCTCGCCGCTAACGGCTGTACCGCACACCGTACCGCCGCAGTCCTCGCCGAGGTTTTTACCCCCAGTAGCGGCCCCAGTCGTGATCGACACATGAGCTTGCGTTTGGGTCCCGCCGAGGGCATCGCCCCCTGCTCCAGCAGCGCTGCCTGTATTACTGCTCTCGTCTTCGTTGTCCGCCATTTTAAGTATGGAGGCTAACTCGCTGGCTCCGCTACAGAGCGCGTCTGTAAAGTCTGTAAAGATGAACTGTGGAGGGGAGAGCGCTCACTCACAGCACACTCCTGTTTAACGTCGAGAGTATCTGGTCAGGGAAGAGACCTGGTCAAAAGCATCTCAAATTTACTCTCAAATTCAGTAGACTTAAAACGTGTCGCGCTGTGTGAATAAGTTAGCGGGACAGTAGAGATTCCCGTCCATGCTACGATGGCGAGGAGGGGGAGTGGATAACAACAAACGCCGTCATTTCCGCTATCAGATTGAATCACTTTACCGAACCGATTCTTTCTAAATGTCCGATACAAATACTCGGAACCGGCTGCTCGCCACTTGGTTTTCCGCCATCAGATCTGATCTGCTGGCCATGTGGCTCCACATGCTAGTCAACTCTGCCAAGTACCACTGAAAACAGATCAGGCAAACCGGGGTAAACAGATATGAAAGAAAGTGTCATACGCAGCCGATTCAATGATTCATTACAAACGAGACAACTTTATTTTCGTCTCAAATGTGTACAGTTAACCCAATTGATTCTAACCCCGTGCTGACGATAAGCCCATTTATGTCCTAATTTACTTTAGTACTGCTAAAACGGGGGACTGTGGCAGGATTGGGGCCACTGAGTCATGGTTGGTGGTTTTCATAACACAAATTAAAAAAGGAATGCATAAATATATCTAATATTCTGCTGGGCGTTTTCAACAAGCCTCATGGTGTAGGCCAGTGTTTCTCAACCCTGGTCTGGACATTTTAATGAACACCCCATGTGGGACACTGGGGTTTGATTCACTGTCTGGGTAACATTTACCATATACCTTGTATGTCCCTCTGGATAAAAGCATCAGCTAAACGTACTAAAAAATATAAACTAATGATATTGATATTATCAATCTGCCTGTTCCTAGTCAGAAGTTAGGCCTTGCCCTAACTCATCCACACTGCAGTACTCATCTACAATTAAGTGACATCAACAGATCTGGCTAGGCTCTCACTGATAACTGGCTAGGCTTTATCGCTCAGCCCTGCCAGTTCCTAGCACTGCCCATCACAATAAAAGCATCCATAAAGTGTAATAAATGATAGGAAACATTTCCTAAAACTATCATGTTAAAACACAAATGAACTAAATAGAACAATGCTGCACCACAATATATACATATGGTGGTTCTAAAAGTCGCAATAAATAAATAAAACTGAATCTCACCAAAATGCATAGTTCTGATAAGTGCTATTTAGTTTCTCAACAATAATTGGTTGCATTTGTGTGAAATCCATGCATAGTATGTCACTGATTCTTCTTTCTACCCACATAAAACAAATTTTCTCATGTGGTCATGTGTGGTGTGCGTAAAAGGATAAACTACTTTACATGTTGAGAAATCCAGGCACTTTATTTCATGAAATAAAGCAGGTGACTTGCTTTCACTCGTTAATATGCATTTGTTGATGCATTGATTTCATGCCATACTATACTTACGAAGCTTGTACAGGAAACTTTACAGTGCATAAAATAACAGAAATTACTTATTAGATCAGGACAACAATCTGAAATCTACAGTTAGCAAGCTTTGACATCAGTTTGGCTTCTTTTTCTGAGACAAAATGTGGTGTCTGTCTCCTCTGGCTGTATTAGGCAGAATTACTGGTTTCTTTTTGATTTTGTTTGATGGCTGCTGTTGCACTAACACTACTTTGATTGTATTTATTAGCTATAGATTACTGGCTGTGCTAGGTGTCAGGATTAGCACTGCCTGGATTGCCAGTGGTTGTACGTCTTTGTATTTGTGCAGTGCATGCTGGGTAATGTAATGGGAGAACTTGCACAAGTAGAATATAACATCATTACTCCTGTTAAACCACTGAGGCTGAGACATGCAGTGCTGCACTGCAGGATGTTTTATAACATAACAAACAGCATTAAGTACTTTTAGGCCAGACGGCTCCTTTAAGATGAAGTTAATTAAGTATTTTACCTCACAAAATCACCTGAGATTATTTGATCATTAATGATTTTTGACTGCAGTTTAAAAATCATTCAGATTTTGATATGGTTGAGATGATCAACGGAGCTAAATTATTCTTATCATTGACCCCGGGGCAAAAATATGGATAGAGTTTCTCAGTGAAAGACTGACCAGTGAAAGAGTAGATACGAGACTTGGTCTGTACATCATAAAAAGAAACCAGGCCCTCCTCATAATCCACAAACACCCCCACTTTCTGGGGCTTTTGCCTGAGTAACAGGGAGACTGAAGGACCAGTACCAGGCTTGTACTCGTTCTTGTTTGTCAGGATCAGAGCCCAGAACCCATGTTCAGGTCTCAGTGTAATCATCCCCTTTCTGTTGATGGATGCTTTGGCAACTCCAAAATTCCACTCTGTCTTTCCTTTGACCTCCACCTCGTAATAAAATCTCCCTGAAGAGAATCCCTCCTTTCCCAGGACCATGATGTAGTAGGTGAATCTCTTTGGGTTGTCAGGCAGATTATGTCTTTTGTCTCCACAAACCACTTGTTTTCCGTCATTGGACAGAATGAGTGTGGGATGAGCTGTGTCAGGATCCAGAGTCACGTCCACTGAGAGACAGACGCAGTATGTAATGTAAGTATGCAGGTAATGGATGAAGTAATCATCCAGTGGATCAGAAGGAGATACTTGTTATATTGTATTTTATGCTGAATTATGAGAAAAGTGAATAATGGATCTTTATTTAGCTCAATGGCTGGCAGTGAGAAGATCAGAAACCACAACATACCTGCATACTGCTCCATCCTCTTCAGCTCTGTGTAGATTAATCACAACAAAAGTTAATATACGTTTAATATTTAAGAGATTATTCTAATCTAATTGGTCAAAAAATTGTTTTACAGCCTCTCACAAGGAATTCTGCAAACATTTACTGCATGTCCTATGGCGTCCAGACCTTCTACTTTAAAGGAAAGGTTTGGAGACAAAACACATTTATAATTTAATCTGATTTAAATTCAAGACTGAGGTGTTTATATGCACAATCTACTCATCAGTCTGATTAAAATTGCTGGACACTATAAGTAGGCAAATCCAAAATGCATGCATAGGAGAAGTGGATGGATGAGAGACGCTTTTACAGTTGCTGATTTGAGTGATCTGTGTTTAATATGCTCCATAGTTTCTGTAAACTACAGAATATATATACTTGTCTGAGCAGCTTGTTATTGAGAGCTATGCGACCATATATTCTGGTGTTATTTCAAGTTTGGATAATCTTTGTCTCTTTTGCAGACCAAAACTGACATGCACAGAGAATTCCTGAGCTTTCAAATTGGAACTGTGATCAGATACAGGCATGTGCATGGTTATTATGTGGATTATTTACATATTTATGAAATAGATTATTAACAGATTATCAGGCTTTGTGTATATGTGGCTAATGTTCCACTTACCCCAAATGTAGTTGGTCAGATAACACATACTATGTTTTTTGGGATGTATGTACAAAGACATTTGGATGATTTTTGATCTCTAGTCTTTGTTAGTCTCATAAGCATTAATCTAAACTGGATGCCTTTGGCAATAAAACACATGTTCTCACTGCTGACACAGGTGTTCACACCCATCTTGCATAATCTTTGTACAAAAGCAATGCCAATGGAATGGAATGCTCTAGAGGAGCCACAAATGAGCCTAACTTTGCCAAGCCCAAGGCCTATCTTTGATAAATAAAGTCCCCCCAGCATTGGACTGAGGAGCAGTGAAACTGTGGTCTCTGGAGCAAGGGACCACTGTCCAATATCATTGGAATGATTATGAGTGGTGTTTATGATCCAGCTAATAATACAACATTGATCCTGGCCTTACTACTGCTCTTGTGGCCAAATGCAATCTAATCCTTTTAGCAATGTTCCAATATGTGGTGTAAAGCATGTCTGAAAGACATATCAAATATGCAAAAACCCTTACCTGAGTCAAACAGTGTCTTATTCAGAGTTTGCTGAAGCTGCAACAGAGCTTTCCTCACAGGCTCCATACTCACACGTGTGTCAACACGGACATCGGCCCAGTTGTTTTTGTCTTCTGGACTGCGCAGGGATGAGTAAACCTACAGTCCAACAGGAGAAAGGGAGAGTTGCCTCAGTATGGTTGGTGGTGTTAAATGAAGTGCTACATTGTAAGTGGGTAGAGGGGCACCGACCTGTAGCAGGTGGAGGTGGTCCTCAGTGTATGAAAGCTGTTCCAGCTCAGTGTCTTTCTCCTTTAACTCATTGATCTCCTGCTCCAGTGCTTTAATGATGTCCTCAGCACTCTTTTCGACTGCTCTCTGCTTCTCCTCCATTGCCTCATGCAGCTCATCTCGGGTTCTCTCAATGGAGCGCATCAGAGCAGTGAAGACCTCAACACTGTCTGCAATCTCTTTCTCTGTGTTTTTCTAAATGAAGAAGAACCTTTCTGTGTAATCAGAAGACTGACCCAAGTGAATGGTGAACATATGCCAGTTTGTCAAATTCAGCTAAGTTGAATAAATACAAGTATAGATCATAGAAGATGCAAAATATCACCCACTTTTCTGAGCTCTACAGAGAACTTGATTTCTTCAATCTTCTTTGTTCTGTATTGGATCATCTGCTGCACCTCAGTATGCATCTTTCCCAGCTGTGTCTGTTAAATGAAATTTTATTCTATATGTCAAACTTTTTTCCATATTTTCACTAATTATTCTTAGTTTGCATGGTCAAAGGACACACATCACATAGTGTTGCCAAGTTGGGAGGGAGCTGGAAGGATAAAGGCTGGCACAAGCTTTCTCATTTTGCTGCTAAAGCAATGTCATTAACAAGCTCAGTGTGTTAACTGCTAATTGTTTTACATCAGTCAACAGATACTAAGCATCTTGCTCAGTGATGAAGAAGATGAAGAGACATTCTATCCACATCAGATAAAGCCGCTGTGACATCATCATTTGCCTTACTTCATCCCTCTTCATCACCCTTCATCACCCTATCTTCATCCCTCAAATAATGTTTTCCGTCCAAAGTTAGTTTCTCTGGTTTTGTATCTACGAGGTTAATGCAATAAATATCTAGAGCCCCTTTTACACATCCGCTTTGGACAATTGGCAACCAACCAATTTGTCTATGTTGGTTTGTCTAGCCTGAGGTATTTTCTCCTCACTGGAGGATGTGCCAACATCCTCCAGTACTGGATCCTGTTACCGATACAGCGGTGCCTTCAGCCATATCCCTAACAACACATCAGAACTTTAGACAACGTTACCTACAAGTTCTAAGAAAGTTTTAAAGAAAATGTTTGAACTGAATATTCAAAGACAGTTTTAAAGATGTTTAATAATGTTCCTACAAGGTTAAATGCTAACTAAGACGTAACGTCTTAATTGCAATATTCAGAGGATGTTTTGAGGATGGTGTCAGGGCCACAGATTATGTTTTATGAGACCTGAGAAAACTGAATGTATTAAAGGAATGTTTTACCACCTTATGGAAGAACATTCTGGGACCAAAAGAAAACTTCCTGGAACATTAATGGAACATAGCATGGTAATATTCTCTGAATGATTTTTGAGCAAATCATTTCTAGCTGTTCAGTCACTCGCGTTTCTGAGTAGCAAAATCTAACAACATATGTGCTCAAAAATATAAGATGAATGTCTCGCTTCACAGATGTGATTGCCAAACACAAGGCTTGGTGCGATTATGTTCCTTAACTAAAGACACTGAGGAGTATCCCTGGGGGTACCGCCCCATGAGAAGCAGAGTAACACTCCATAGAAAGGTTAATACCTTTCTTTCTGACAGTATACACAGTCTCAGTTTAGCCGCAATCCAATGTAACAGACACCCGAACAACCAGTGGGAATTCGGAATGTGATTACTGGCACCTGTGCTCTTTATAAAGTACCAGGAAAAATATTGTGTGACATTAAATATTTTGTGATGTTAAAGAATATTTCTCACCTTCTTCTCTCCACTCTCCTCCTCAACAGGAACAGTGTTGTGAGTCCTGTGGTCTGTCTCTGTGCAGAACTGACACACATACGTCTGTTCATCTCTACAGAAGAACAGCAGCGGTCTCTCATGCTTTTGGCAGATGTAGTCTTCCAATTTCTTCACCGGGTTGATTAGCATGTGCTTCTTCAGTTTCGCAACTGCATGTGATTCTAAATGAGATTTACAAAAAGTCACACCGCAGTCCAAACAGGACTTCAGAGCCTTCAGCTTCACTTCAGTGCAGACGTCACAAACAATCTCAGGCTGATCGAGACCGTTTTCCTTCTGGAGGTGTCCTACAGCTTCTGTCAGTGTTGTATTGATCTTCAGTTCTGGTCTCTCTGTAAATTCTTCTTTACATAATGGACAGTGTAGATTGTTGTCCCAGTAATTTGAAAGACAGGTTTTGCAGAAGACGTGTCCACATGGAGTCGTGACCGGATCGGTGAACACATTCAGACAGATAGAACACTGGCACGGTTCTTCTGAGAGGTGACTGCTGGAATCGTGTGGCCCTGCTTTTGAGAGATTGACATAATATAAATGACATCACACATTGCTTGCTTATCAGATCAGGGGAAGTCCCCTTATAAACCCCCTTCCACTTTTATTTTTTTGCATTTTGTTGTAGTAAACACTTATCATACTTATAAGTGTTATAATAAGATATGAGGTGGATGTGGTCGGTGTGGCTCAGCGGAAAACACCACCATGTGAGAAACTGGGATTCAATTCCCAGTCTGGGTAACTATGCCGTACTACACCAACAAACGCCCTTGGGCAAGACTCCTAACACTACATTGGCCAAGCTGTAATACAAATAACACTGGGAGCCGCTCTGGACATGAGTGTTAGCTAAATGCCCTGAATGTAACATGATGTTGGTCTGAGATGTGAATTAGAATGTGTCCTGAGCATATAGCAAAATCACTAAATAAAAAAAGGAAACATTGGAAGACATTCATGTCCAAATTAATCTCTCGATATCTACTTCCTAATTCAAAAGACAGTTTCTCTAATCTAGTGGTTAAGGTCAGAGGAAACATGACTAATGGCAGTCTGGAAAGTCCTCATAAGTTCCAAGTTAAGTCTCTAAAACTCATAGATTAAGAGAACTAATAGATTGACAAATTCTTAGACAACTAAAAACTCATTCAATGATCAGAAACTGCCTTTTTTATGTGTTTATACTGTTTATTTTATACACATATCTCACACTGGTTGTATAAGTATGAGAACAGTGTCTCCAAACTTTTGAGCTGATGTATATGTAATGTTCTCAGTGTTAAAACAATGATAAATCTGAAAAATACTATTTTTTCTTCTGATGCATCTCTTCACTATAAATGTGTTTTAAATATCTTGGGGCATTATTGTAAAAACATGTCTCAGGCTTCACGCAGTGTATCAGTTATGATTGACTATTGATTTTTGAGGTGTAGGTGCTTTGGACTCCCGGTTTGCTATGACCACTTCTGTGGGTAATTCTGTATCTGTACATTTCTCCAGAGCGGAGCATTACACAAACCACTTTGTTTATGTCTTAATGAGTTGTACAAAATTCCTGTTTAACTGTATCTTAAAAGGAGGACGCTGGAGAATACACAACCATATCTCATGTAACTTACCATGAGGAGGTTCCTCCATGCCGTTACTTTCTACTTCTCCAGATGAAGATGCAGACGAAAATTCTGACATTTTGTCGTCTTCTTGAATCCTTTTCAGCGAAAGATCACTCAGATCACACAGGCTACAAAAAAGTAATGACTGATTAGTGAACACAATATAAAATATTTATTATATAATTTAATATAATTATCATATCCAGCATGAACACATTAAAAAGGGGTCTTGGGTATGCATTGTTACTTACATGTAATCTGGGGAAACATATAATCGTTATTATAGCATAATTATCCAAGGTAACCGTTATTATCACTACCAGCTTCTCACTGGCTGCTGTGTTTGACTAAGTGTTCATGTCTCACCCAAGGCGCAACATTGTACTTCTGCAGAACACACTGATCCTCAATGCCATCCATTCAGTTTAGCTTATAGGTTTAAGTTAGCACAGTAGCACCAATATTCTAGCCAACTTTGAGACCGCCTTTCACTTAAGGGGGAACTCCGCTGCTTTTTCGGTTCCTTCTCCATAATGCAGTCGTAGTGGTGTAAACAAATCTATCCAGAGCGGTTAGCAAAAATTACCAACTCAGGTTCCTTACTGTGATGATAATGGGAACCTGGGATCACAATGAATACAACACAAATATAGCTATTTGATTTATTATCCAAAACTACCAGTGAACCAACATGTGTCATCTGAGGCTTTATACATTACGTTCATGATAGTTCTTTTGGAACTGTTTGGCTGTACAGTGTCTTGCATGTACCCTTCCACCCTAAATGGATTAACACGACGCTTTAGGCCTAAACGTTACCATGAAACAGTATTTAAGCATCCTGTAGTGTACTCATAACAATTTCAGCTAATAATCTTCTGCAAGGGAACTTTTGGAGGCGCTTGGAGGGAATCAGTGTGCTTCTATAGAACAAAACAATTTCCATCAAAACACTTTCAATGACTTTCCATTCAGTTATGTAGAAGGTTATAAGAGTTCCACTTTAACGTACCTTCATCTGACAGTGTTCGCCCCAACTAAAAAAGTGCAGTGAAGTACGTACCTGTAGTTTTGTCTATGAAGCGTCAGCACTGCCTTCGTTTAAGCTCTTCTCAGATGTACTGAATGTTCCGTTGTTAAAGTAAGCTCTTTCAATGCAAACTTCCCGGTTCATTTAGTTTCACTACTTCTTAACTGGCGTGATGTCAATTCCTAATGTGTAGTTGCTCCCCTAGAAGTGGTTCCTCATTTTAATGTGGTTTAATTTCTGGCGAATAGTTGGAAGTACAATAGCAGAGTCTAGAAAGGATTGTAACACTGGTTAAGAAGCAACAGCCCATAAAAGAAGAATGTAGGTTATTTATAAACAAAATAAACAAGCAGATAAACCAACAAATGTAGGTGATGAATTTGGCTTTATCCTCTTCATCCTGCTGTTTTGTTCTAGTCACGGCCTCACACTTACACGACACGCAATGTTCCTACTGAATAAAGTGTGATAGAGGTGTGGCCTGGAGCATATCCAGCCCTGGACAGGGCCAACATCTACACTGAGTTGTTGGATTCACTGACCTTCACACAAGCTCTACAATCGTACAGACAGTGGAAAATTTCCATAAACAATTCAGTGTTTTAAATCAGCAGAACTGGAGCGGTCTCTATGTGGGATTTCCCAAGAGTGGTGCAAGAAATCTGCCAGTGATGGGCAGTTATGTGGATCAGAGGGGTCAGAGGTGAATGGATAGAATTGTACATGTGAACAGACCAAGATTAAACACTCAGTTCAACTTTAAATGCACCACTCCCTAGTGAACATTCAGGTGTGGCATTGTGGACTATCCTCCAAGGACTTCAGAAACTTTTTGTGATCACAATGTTCTGTAGAAAGGGCTCTGGAAAAAGTTGTTCATAATTATTCAAGGGAGAGGCCAGTAAGTTCTAGGAAAGCTTACAGTGATTAAACTGTGACAGTAAAATTCAGAAAGCCTGCCGTGATCAGGGTGTGCAGTTTGCATGTCTGTAAACTCCAGAAAATACTCCAGTAATCAGTGTGCGGCAGAGCAGGCGGGAAACTCCCAAAAGCCTACAGTGGTCGGAGTGTGCAGTGGAGGTGACTTTCAGAAACCTTTTTCCACTTTTTACTTCTCTTATTAGAGCGATGTCACAAAGGCCTTAATGTTCAAATTGATAGCTTGTTTATAGGCACGTTAGCATAGCAACAGCTTATTTTTTCTTACCCATGCCAGGACCTTACAGTGACCCGCTCCGTGTTGTGGTTTCATATTGGTTTGGTTTGTCTATGTATGAAATAATTTTAATAATAACATAATAATATAACTATATACAATTAATAACAGGTCATTTAACAAGAACCATTTTGCTGTCCAATTAATCACTGACATTTTCTGTATAGTGACATACAACACCATCCTGACACCTAGCTTACAGCAGATGGCAGCATTCTACCAGTCTGTATGTTTGGTCCTTTTGCTGTGAAATATCAGTTTCAGCAACTGTTTACAGGTTTACACTCTTGTGGTAAATACTACACACTACATAGACAGAAAACAGATTCCAAACATCAGCACTCGTATCACTGGTCAGACCCTGCCTGGTCAGACCCCGTGTCTAATGTTACAGTCTATTATATTCCACTGCTTGTCTACATTTAACCAAATTCTGGAGGGCTTGGCCTGAAGAATAATAATTTCTGTTCACATTGTCTCTGATTATTGTTTCTAATAATGTCTAATACACATAAAACATGCAGCAGTGCTTTTTGCCTTCATATGTTGATCTTCATCTATCATGTCTATATTAATTCCTACATAATTACAGTCATGTCTCATGATAGTTCTGAATTGATCATATTTGGCGGCAAAATAGCATATAAAGAGCCAGACTGTGCATAATCTGGGTTTAAGCACTTTAAGGAATGAGGATGTTGTGTATTACAGATTTTAAAACACATCCAAAAGCGGTTAGGACATATTAAATGCAAATAAATCCACAATAACTACAAATACATATATATATTGCATGGGTCATTCTTAGACAAGTAATGTTGTGAAATGTCTAAAAAATCCTAAACAGTTGATGCAGGCAAGCTTGGCTATTAAAAAAGCATCCAGAAGGGCCTAGTGTTGTCTGAGCAATTATGGTTTTGGGCTCTCCATTTTACCAAAGAACGTCCCACCAGTCTGAGAACATTTCCCAACCAAAGAGGACACAGATTCGGGCTATTTTACCATCAACAGTGCAGAATATGATGAAAGATTCAGGAAAACCAGGGATATCTGTGTGTGTAGAGGGCATGGCTGAAAACCACAATTAAATGAGGTCCGTGACCTTCAGGCCCTCAGATGCCACTGCAGTAATAGCCAGCATGCTTCTATGACGGACATAGACTCGGAACATCACAGTCCGTCACTGCATCCACAATTGCAAGACTATACTAAATGTGTGCTGTGGTCTGACAAGCCAACCTTTTGGATTGTTTATGGAAATAATGCATATTGTGTTCACTGTGCCAGAGAGATAAGGAACCATTCAGATTGTCACCAGCATAAAGTTGGAAAGCCAGAGTATGTCATGCTGTGAGGGTGCATTAGTGCATGGCACCAACAACTCTGGAAGGTTTATATACATTTTGCAAGGAGGTTTATGCGAAACTGGACATAACACATTACAACTGCATGTCTGACCCAGAGAGACGAGGTGCCACAGCTAAAACACTGAAAACATGGTGCCGTTTGACAACAAAGGTCTCATACGGTTGTGCAGCTGCAGACTTGAATAATGAAAGAATGTGCTTTGAAAACTGAAGAGTATTTATTACCTAAAGGACTATACAGTGACTGTTTCACACATTTACGCATTACAAGCATTACATTTGAAGATTTTGTTCAAACGTTCATACGACAAATCATCAAATATTGTTGTTTTGTAATGTTTTAAATGCATACAGTTGATAATCATTAACTTATTACTGCTGTCTATTTTTGTTTGCATTTCACACCCTGTCTGAACTTGTTTAGAAACTGAGATTTGTTTATTGGCAATATTTGTTTGAGCATCTGTGCTGTTCTTATTTTCTAATTGGCCATGTTCCAAGCAACTCAAGCATCAAAAAATCAGATCACTTCATCCTCCGTGGCTCAAATGATAATATATATTTTGCACTTAGATGAAAGGTCTTATCTCCGCCTCAGGCCTAATAATCTTCGCATCATAGATAAGTCGAGTTGGCTCGACTGATGCCCCGGATGCTCAGCATTAGTGACTTTGCAGGATTAGCTCAAGTTGCTTTAATGCTGAATTCCTCTTATACCAACTGGCTAAAACCTGAGGAAACCTGTGATCCCAAACAGAAGAACTGCAAATCCTCACCAACAGCTTAACTAAGCTGTCTCCCACAGAGCTATATACAGCACAGCAGATGCCATAGATATTACAGCAGATGATTTAAGGAATGACATGATTTTCATTTGAGTTTTTAAGAGAAACTGCAGTTTCATTGTTTCAGAAATTTTTAAAAGGTTGAAACATAATGTCCACATGTGTGACCATGCACTGTTATACAGCGGGACTGTTGGGAAATGGGATAGAGATATAACATATTTTGTTGCCTTATAAGCCAGGCTTAATCACTCCAGATGTCAACAAATTAATTACACTGACGCTAAGCAAATTAAATTAAATTAGGACTGAATTAACAGTGTGTATCAATAATCTGTTGACAGGCCTCGATAATAAGGCCAGGATAGGATCAGCAACACAGATGTGTGTGTGTGTGTGTGTGTGTGTGTGTGTGTGTGTGTGTGTGTGTGTGTTGCATGGGGGGTGTTTAGGAGAAATCCCAGTGGAATTCGTAACAGACGACTCTAATCAACATGTCCAAATTCAACTTTCTATATTGTCGCTATCCAAAGACAAAACATGTATCCCCACGGCTGCGGTCCTTTACATTGTGTGAAAAGAATGTTAAGAATGTTAGGAATGTTTTTGCCCTCTGACAATCATCTCCACAAATCTCCGTAAGTATTGTGAATATCTTTATATTCACTGTTACAACAATCTCATATCTCCAGAACTTAACACACCCTTAACTCTTAAGTCAGTTACTAAAATGTGTTTTCCCATTTCAAAGAATATTAGACTGTTCTAGCGCCCCAGTCACCTTGATATTTGTACATAATGTAAAGGGCAACAGGTGTCTTTAAAATCTGTAAGAAAAATGTATATGCAGCTGTATACAGATGTACTTACATGATTTATTGGTTTTCTAAGTGAAAGTATGTTAACACATCATCTTTGTTAATATGCTATATACATACACATACTATATATACTGTATATTTATATAGTATAGCATATATATATATCGTGTGTATATATGTATATATATTTATATATACAGCTAGCTAGCTGACTTGGAAGGCATACATGCTTTTAGGAATGTTTTTATTTGCAGTTATTTGCACTAAAGATAAACATCAGGAGGCAGGGAAGTGAGCCAGTTTTGCCCGTTTTACTCATTTTTAAAAGGGGTCTATACAGAACAAATAACTTTATAAAAGAACCCAGGAATAACTCTCATGTTTTAAAAAGGTGCAGCACTTTATTCGATTAATGTTACTTAAATTAAACTATATTTATATTGAGACTAACAGAAAGTACTGAAAATGTGCTGATCTGGTGACCTGTCCTGGGTGTTTCCTGCCTCCTGCTTAGCCAAAGAATGCTGGGTTAGGCTTAAGCACCCCTCCAACCCAGGAGAATAAGTGGCTGAGATATAGAATTAATGAATGTATACAATGTGTCACGTTTAATACCATATGCAATGTAACAGGTTTTAGTTAGATTTGACCTATTAGATGGTGAAACATAAAGAGAATCATAGAAACCTCAGTGTTCCGTCTGTACTCCACATTTAAATTCCCATAAGGTAATGGTACTTGTGAAAAAGGATACATACTGGATAACAGGATGTAAGCTATAGTAATCTGAAAATGAAGAATTTGATCATTTTTATAATTACATCTCGGTTCCCCAAATCCAAATCGAATTGTTCCTGACTGACTGATTCAAGTAATTTTCAAAATACATGTGAATGTGAGGGAAAATGATTCACAGTTGTAATTTTGTAAAGGGTGACAGACAGGATGAGCTACAGGCAACACATGAAGGATAAAAGCATATTAATGCATCGGCATAAGATGGGGAGTAAGCATGAGCGGTGGCGTCTGTAATTTAGGCTGAGAGCACCGTATCTGGGTCTGCTTTCATGCTCTCTCCCATATGTCTGTCATGCACTGTCCCTGCTGTTTAATCTGGCCAGATTGAGGCCTCTCAACTGTGGCGGATTACAGCCGCTGTCACAGAGCTTTGCTCCATCGCTCAGCCTACATACAAAGCAAGGGTGCACTTCAGGCCTGATGGAGCCACTGAAAATGCCATGTCTAGAACACGGCATCGTTCACTACAGCTTATGATCTGTATGTTAGCCTCATGAGATGCTTTTCTGGGCTGTTCAGGATGTATATCTATGTACAGTACTATGTCTTAAACTAGTAACCATAACTAGTAATATACTAGTATACAGAACTATGTTTTCATTAGTGTATAATTACCTGTAACTACAAATCATACTGGTTTAGAATGAGCCCCTTATATCTACACAGGAGCAGGGTGTCTTGTAGCAGGCTGCCATTTAGACCCACAATGTTGCTACAGAAAGGACAAACCACACACTGGCTTTAGAGAGTGATTCATGTTTTGACATTGAAGCTGCAGCTTGAATTCGCTGGCGCTATAGTACCCAGCTGGAAGACCCAGAAAGAGGAAGAATACTTGTCAGATTGTCCTACAGTTCGTGCTTTTATCTGTAGCTCTATACATAAACCTCCAGATAGGAGAATTTGATATCTTAAATCTCTTCATCCAAAAATGCTAGCAGTATTAAAACTACAAGGTCAAAGTCAGCTTCTTGTTCATAATTCATGTTCCACCAAAAATGGTACAGCAGTTACATTCTGGTGTTAATATTCAGCTTCCTGTTACTTTATAGCCTTAAGCACCCAAATGTAACTCCAACACCATTAAAGGCGGACTGGTGAATGTCCTTATCGTAAAACATTGCAGCATTATAAGAATAACTAGGATATTTTGATTATCTTATTGGGGGAAACAGGAATGTTAAGATGTTATACCAAATTAGCACTAAAAACATACACAGTGTCTTAGACACACTGAGTTACTACGATGCACTAACGATGTGAGCATGCTAGCTAAGACCACTTGAACAGGAGTGCTGGCTAACCATTTTATCCTGTCCAAAGTTAGACAAACTGAGAATTGTACTTAGTATTTAGCACTTTTGGCACAAGCAAAAACCAAAGAGGGTAAATCCTCACCGTCAAGGAAGTGATAACAAGAAGCAAAATGAAATCAGGACATGCCCTGACTCAATGGCAGAAACCCTGATGGCCACTGTACGTACTAGAGGAGGGATAGGGAGGTTGGTTTTCAATCCTCTGTATGTCTGGTACATATTGAAGTATTGACAATAAAACTACTTGACTATAAATGTTTTTCACCTCGCACACTCTCTTTCTTTTCTTCACTCTGAACAAACTAAACCTTTATGTTGTCATGTATATAGTTGGTGATACATTAGTTTTAAAATCAGATTCACACATCAGGGCTTTAAAACTCCTGACCAGGGCTTTAATCATTATAAGCGTCCTTGAATGTCTTCATGGTGCTTTGAAAAGACTGAATGCATAGCTCAATATGTCAGAGGCTTTTTTTTAATAATCTGAACAACATTTTACATTGTACGCACCAAAAAACCCACATAAGACTACAGTACATTAAAGTATAGTTCAAACAATACTGTAGCAAGCTATCTTTATTTACAATATATACAGCATTACATTCTAATACAACCAACAACTTTTCAAAGGAAGATACTGTACAAACTGCACCAAACACCTTATTCTTTTACACTACGTTAAGCGGGAATTCCACTGAACTTTCAATATTTCTGCATAATTTAATAGTTTAGATACTAACATAGTCATTCAGAGTGGTTTGGTGGAAAATGCTCTGTTCACAGTGATGATGATAGGAACCAGACATCTACAGTGCTGAATGGCTTAATGAGACCAGAGATCAGCATAGAAGTATGATGGGTTTCATATTAGCTTTGGGCCTAAAACATACATTTGAGTTGGGTTTATGATGCAAGCAGGGCATTGTGGGGCAAACCAGACCCCAATACGTAAACTAAATGTCCATGTCTATTTATTAGAAACTCTGTTACAATGCCCTGCTTGTATACTCTATTACCACCACTGTCAAGAAATTTTCTCTACACTGAACCATTTCAGATCAAACCTCTCAGAATGACGTGGTTTGCTGATAAAATTGTGAAGAAATTTTGAAACGTCGATGAAATTCCTCTTTAAAAAGGTCAGTTTTAAGTTTCAATGAAGAACATTGTGTTGATATTGTTTTACGGCTGGAGGACATGTCTATGACATACAGGTCCTAAATGTCATTATTCTATAGTCTAAGTCCTTGGGAACCCACCGTTAACACCACCAAAACTTTGTGATGTTGGGTAATTTAGTTCCTGTATTAGTGTACAGTACTCAATGACACTTATTGGCAAGTATATCATTCGTAAATTAAACCATGCTTTATCCCCAGCATTCTGGGGGATATGCCACTGCTGATCATTCATAGTAGCAACAACCTCTGAGCTAAGTGAGGATCGAAGGATATCACTGGTGAGGTATACTATGAGGACTGAAATTCCTGCTTGCCAACAGAGAATGTGAAAATACAGAAGAGAAAGTGACCTGGATTTGTTCAAAGGGAAGGTACAGTGGGACACTATGAGGCTTGAACAAGGGTTTTATAAGTGCATATCTAAGAGCTCTTTTCCTCTTCTCGGGGGTCTGACCGTTCGCTGGGCTTCTCCTCTCTCTCTGTCACCGTAGATTCTGCTTTGCGTTCGAGTCTCTCGCAGGTCACTGTCCCCAGCACTTTGGCACTGTGCTCCTGGGCTTTGGCCCTGAGAGCAGCGATGCTGTTTTCTCTCAGTTCCTCTTTGGACATGGGCGACTCACTCCTCCTTTCCTCCACCTCGCCCTCGTCGGCCTTGGGGTTGGTCTGCTGCTGAGTGACTTCCGGCTTCCCGCTCATTGCCCCTGATGCCGCCTCCAGTGACTTTTTGTGCATCCCTGCAAAGAGCGTTGGGGGATTCGGATTTAGAGAGGCGCCTGGAGATCGGAGACACAAAATGGCAAGAGACCATGGACCACAGAACGGGGAGGAGGACCACCCAGGAGTACCAACTCTATAAACCTGAGTGGGCTGCATTTGGGTCCTTTAACTCTCTTATACTCGCATAACTCCATAGCTTTTTAAAGCAGTTATATATGGTAGGCAAATCATATACAGCCAAATAATAATAATAAAGAGTAATTAAGAGTACTAATAACTATTAATTATTTGAGCCTGATGTTGAAAAGGTTAATATGAGCCAAACTGTCACTATAGAAATAAAAAATCTGCTGCCTTGTGATTGGTCAGGCCGCTTTCTGCAAACAGTGGCAGGAGCAGTTTAAATACGCTGTGTCATTTTGATAGGGACGCAGGCCACACTCAGTGAGTTTCTACAGTGACGTTCTTATTAAAGCTACTCAAAGAGGTGACTGTCACATTCAGCGGAGACCTATCGTCCACTGACCCTTCTGAAACTGGTGGGCCCTACCAATTAAAGACACTCTCCGTGGTCCAAGAAAGAAATCTGTAGCTATGACAATGTTTACCTACACTTTCCTGGCCATGTTGATGGATATGAACGTTGTATTAAAATAACGTATATAATAGGAAACAGTGCTTTATGAATATTATAGACTAGGGGTGGCTCAACACCATTTTTTTAATGTTCGATGCTGATACTGATACAGCAACCCAATACCAATAGTGCCAATAGAGATAGTTCAGACTGAGGGATCATATAAGACTGCACTAGATATATTCCATTCAGTAATTTTGGCCAACAATGGACCAACGCAGTTTCTGAGTATCTTCATATCAGCAAAGCTGCATTAGAAATGCATGATAATATCGAAAACATATCAGTCATGAAAGATCTTTGGTTATATTTAATTAATTGTACTGTTAATCTACAGAAATGTATGTTATATTTCTTTGTAGCACTAATCCTGGCAGATGTAAAGGTAAACTTAAAAGGTAACTTTAAAACTGATAACATATCTTTTTATATTTGACCCCTAACTGGTCAATGTTTAATGTCAGCTTTCATTAATTTATTGCCTGAGCAGAACCTTTATTGCGCTCCTCATATAAACAGTGTATATACTGACACAATAGTGCACTCCTGGCTTACAGATCTTCATAACTTCATCACTGCACAGGCAGTCCTGATGTCTATTTCTCTCTCTATTATTCGCAATGCAGCTCATCAATGCTAACCATATTAACACAAGATTAGAAGACATTTAAGGTGATATATTAATTATACATCATTTTAAAATCTTAAACAGATACTAGCTGGTTAAACGGGAGCCGCTTGTTTATTTTATTAACTGAAAGTATTTTGGGTGGCACTTAGGCCCATGATATTAAAGCTGTACCGCTGGCTGCGAGAAATAAGAAAGCTCTTTCAAATTCACCCTGATTCTTCTGGTTCTTTTTTACTTGTACATGATAAGGACATCCGGAACCATGTGACTGTAGATGTTTATTGCAGAACATTTGATCGGTGTGATTTGGCTATTTGGCAACTAAAACATCTGATATAAGACGAATTATGCTACTGACTACAACTATCTGCAGTCAGCAGATAATGTTGGAGCACTGGAGCTAAGCTTAGTATGCATTTAGTCATTTGTAGAGCTATAACACTGCAGGCTGGGTTTAAACTTTGCTCAGCAACTCTAACAGTGCCACCAATCCGCATGCAGAGGGGAAAACAAGTATTGATGATTTCAACATTCTCTGAATTAATGGAGAAAATAAATAATTGCCTGCATCCCACAGTGGAAACAAGCTAAACACTAGTCTACTAACATGCACCCTTCAGTTATACTGTTCATCTTTTAGTGAATTTACAGAAGGATATCCACATGGTGTGAAGGTTTAAGCCAGTATGAAACTTTTATCTTGAAGCCAGTACACTTGTGTGCTTATGAGAAAACCATACAGGGAAAATGAAATGGAGGATACCACTTTACAATAAGGCTACCTTTCTAAAACATTTTAGTTAGGTAATAAACACTTATTAGTGTTAATAAAGCAGTTATAGCACATTAATAAAGAAGACTCTTCCGTATGATTAATATGAACATGTACTGAAGCTGACAGGTTTAAAGCTGACTGGTAGAAAAGGCAAAGTAAGCAAAAGACCATTAATGTATGTGTCATAACTGCTTATTTATGATGTATTTATATATTTTGTATCTAATTAATAAGCATTTATGATTTTAATAGCCATATTCTAAAGTGGTACCTTTAGACAGCACACCATCTAATAAACCGTGGATGGATATTTACGATGCTCTTCTTTTTGTCTAGGCTTCAGTAATTACACATATAGCCAAACAGTGACAGATGCAGTATCTAGCCTAGCAACAGAAAAAATGGGCTTGCAGTTTTTCACTATAAATCAAAAGAGTGAATCAAAAAGGACTAAAGGACATGTGGTTTTACACTTCAGAAACAGGAACATCCATATTTTAATGCATTAATGTGAATAGCCTTTTAGAATCTGATTAACATCTTCAAGGTGGGTCTTATTACATACCTAGTAGCCAGGGGGCACAAGAGTCCATAATTCCGTCCTTGGCAGACTTTAGGATGGACTCTGGAAGAGGAATGGAGTGGCGTACCATGGCCCCATACAGGCCGTATTCTGCCATCACACTGCTGCGCCCCCAACACTTTTCTCTCTTTCTCCACTTGGCTCTGCGATTCTGGAACCAGACCTGTGGATGAGTCAGAACTGGAGGTTAACTAACCAGCCACTAAAAAGAAAGGAATTCAATCACTACTGAAGGACAAATGGGAAGATTGATGAAATCATAAAATAATGCATTTATAAATTCATACATGAACATTGTAGCCTGTAAAACTACGACAAGTCTGTCAACACTGGGAGTTCAAAATGACACATTTACTCAGTTCCTACAGTACTACAGTACTGCTGACTGTAAGAGAACTGATAAGCTCATCTGAATCAGTGCACACGCGCCCATTATGCTGTAAAACAAGCCTACATGCAGATTTTACACTGAAAACATCTCTCCATCTACATGTGGACCATTTTCTGCCTCTAACCATCCAAACAATCATTATAGCATTCTGTGACGCTGAGGTCTGGACTCTGGGGTGGTCAGTCCACTGCTCTGAGACCACCAGCAGTTTCTTTTATTTGGGAAACTTCTCAGTATTGATTATTGTAGTGTTAAGTTCTTAAGGATGGGGAAACGCAGGGGAAGGATGGACAGACCAATGTGGATGTGGACAGATGTGGATCCTTCCACTGAGACAATACCACCCCCCCCCCCCCCACATGTTTTTATGTGACAGTTTTTGGTGGTCTACCAGGTCTTGCTTTATCATTAATTTTTTATAGAACTGAATACTTAACTTTCCTGTTGTCTGATGACCCCTAAGTGACAGACAGGCAGAGGAGAAGAGCTGGCTGCTTTAGGTCTATAAGGTCTATAAGCTGCATCAGCACTGCGTTACAGCTGCAGCCTGATTTTCTCAGCGCAGCTGTTTAACCAGCACTCACCTCCTCTAATCTCAGCCTAATGGGAGCAGAGGGAGGGGGTGGGCGGAGATGGTGGTAACAAACACCAGCTCCCGTCCACTGGACACAAAATTATCCAAACCGTTTTCAAACACGGTCCTCAATTCATGCATGGGCCTTTTTTCATGAGCGTCCAGGAGAAATTGGTTTTCATCGGTGGAGCGAGAGAGAGAGAGAGAGAGGGAGAGAGAGAGAGAGAGAGAGGGAGAGAGAGAGAGAAGGCGACCCCCCCACACACACACGCCCCCAGAGAGGGGGTGGGGGGGCACGACGAGGGCTGATTGAAAAATAAGTTAATTTCAGGCCCAATCGATGGCGGACAGGCGGGCAAATATCACGGGAAATTAAAGGAGCAGGGCCCGGGGGAGAGGCGCCATTGACCCGCGCTAATCCAGCCAGTGTAGCGCCTCACTGCGAGCCTCCTGCAGCAGCGCCGCTCTCATTTAACTAATTACAGCGGAGCAGAAAATGAGATGTTAATTTTCCTTATTTATTTATTTATCTCCCTCGCGTTCATTAGGTATTCATGGAGGCGAGCCGTAATGAGCGGGAAATGAAAGGCTCTCCTGCAGACGGATGGCTCGGGTCACTCTCCAATCTCCCTCCATCCTCTCAGCCTGATTAGGTCGTTAACGCCTCTCGGTCGTGCGGGCGAGCGCGTGCGCGCGCTACGAATTGTTTCACATTGGCGCGCTGAGGAGGATGAGGAATTATCTGCGCAAATGGCACAGAGAGCGAGAGAGAGCGAGAGAGAGCGAGAGAGAGGGTGGGGGGGTGGGGGGTTAGAGGGCGGGGTATGATCGATACATCTCCTCCTCAAAGAGGCTGCTCTCTTAACAGCTCTGGCATTCCGCAGCTCCGCCGCGCGGTGCGTTTTTCTTTTACGCGCAGAAAGAAAAGTGAACAGAGGAAAACTGAACCCGGGTTTCTCCCCACCAGCTGCCACACTAAAGCACCCAGAAGTGTCCAGACAAACTCAGCTACTTCAGGACCAACCCACAGCCGTTCAACCAGAGTTTACCAGCGGTAAACCAAGCAGAGAAACCGACTTAACTGTTTACATCATTTTACCACCATCAGCATTACATACACACACTCAGCGTGTAGGCTCACCGGTGGATTGGGCAGGCCTAGTAAACAAACACACTATATTTGTGTACAAATGAAGATCCTGTTTCCTCTTCTCACACCACCACTGTAAACAGGTCAGTAGGCATTTCACGTCAAACCACAGTCGATGACGTTTATACCTCAACCACCAAATTATTCAGAAACTAATCTGGAATTCCCTTTTACAAGTGACTAACACAAGCCTAGTATATAGACTCCTGAGTCTACAACATATAGTATACAGTAGGAGTCTCAGGAGGCTTCTGTCCAAAGTTTTCCCAGCATTCTTAGCGGCATTGTTGGTATGTGTTAATTAACTCTTATTTACTTATTTCTAAATATTCTATATAATATAGCTATAAAGTTACATGAGTACAAATATCCGATATGTTGTTTAATAACATACTCTCATTGCTAATTCAATTCAATAACATACTCTCTTTCTACACGTTGTTAAAGACCCCCAGCACTGGCCTGTGGCCTGTGATGAAGTTCTAGCCAGTACCTGTGGGAAGAGCTGGAGTGACGTCTGTGATCCAGAACTAATTATCCAGCATCAGGATCATCAAGGCTCTTGTGACTAAACGCAATCAAATCCTTACAGCAATAATACAGCATCCACTGTCAAGACCTGACACAACTGACACGATTCAACATCCAGGCCAGGGTTATCCCCCACCATCTCTACCAGACAGACCTGAGCCGAGCTCCATTCAGATTCAGTTTTTCATGGTGTACCTCCTCCACGGTAACCGGTGCTCCATCACCAGCTACACGACTCATGCTTGTACCTATAATAATGTCAGTAGGTGAACTAAGGTCAGCATTTAGGTTTAGGTTGTACGCGACCGTGGATTGGGGGTGGGGTGGCATTAGCCGGCTTTTGGACGTGCAGAACCCGAAAAAGGATGGCGAGGTTGCAGGACGAGTGGAAGCACACTTATCGGAGTGAGGAACCGCGTACACAGCCTTACAGTCCGCACACAGAGGAGATCAGACAAATAAGCAGCAGACAGCAGAGACAGTCTCCTCAGTATCGGAGCTGCAGATCTACTCCACATAACAAACCCGGAAATACAGACTTATACAAAAGACAGCAGAAGAAATTCAGGAGACAGCAGATACACGCAGTCACTTCAGACTAGGAGCTTCAGGCTGAGACTTCAGAGTCCTGAGAGCGAGCAGAGCGCGGGCAAACTAACAAACCCAGTTCTGATACCGAGACAAGAAGATTTTACTGTAAACCAATGAATCCGCTTTAACCCTTTAACCGCAGAATCTGAACAAACATTTCCTCTGCTCTTCATTTTCTCTAACAAAGCTAAGGATTACTCATTTATCAAATCATTAATAATAATAATAATAGTAAGAAACAAATCACTTTATTATTATGTTATAATTACTATTTACAGTATTGTATTCGACTTATAGCTTCTAATTTTATTATATAATAATATTATATAATGTATAATTAATATAACCATTATATTAATATTTTAAATTATAAATTATATTTATAATTAATATTGCAATTAATATTAATAATATAAGTACAATGTAATTCAGTTCTCTATAATAAATCAAACGGGTTCTGTTAAATGATCATCCGGGTAATAATCACATGCAATTTTACTTTAACAGACCATTTTAATTTTACCGTAAAATAATAAATAAAGTAGCTGCTCAGTACCGGCTTGATCAAACGGGTTAGTACTCTGGTGTGTGTGTGTGTGTGTGTGTGTGTGTGTGTGTGTGTGTGTGTGTGTGAGAGAGAGAGAGAGAGAGAGAGAGAGAGAGAGGGAGAGAGAGAGAGGGAAAGGAGTGTGGGAGTGTGTACCTGGATTCTGTCCTCGGGCAGCTCCGTTTTCATGGCCAGCATCTCTCTGGCGTACACATCAGGGTAGTGCGCCTCGTTGAAGGCTTTCTCCAGCTCCTCCAGTTGATACGAGGTGAATATCGTCCTGTAAAACAGCGATACCGCACTGAAACACACTGGCTCAATATCAAACATTACAGACTGAAATACATATATATATGTATAATTTTAATAAAATTCAGCACCAAAAAACAAATAAAGAAAATGCATCAAAAATCCTGCAGGGTTTATTTAGGCCCAGCTGCTTTAAAGTCAGCACCACAGATCTGATACAGATAACAACACTTAGTCATATTTAATACATTCACAATATATAATTAATAATACCTATACCGTTGTTATTATTAACGAAATTATATTTATTAGTAATATTAAAGTTATTATATTTATTAGTAATAAGTTATTAGTCCCGGAGACTTTCAACTGTAGCTCCACCGAAACTCTCTGTGTCGAGGCAAACGCATCTCTCTCTTCCTCTCTCTCTCTATTTCCAGGAAGGGCGCAGGTCAGTAGCTGAATGAATCGAATCAAATGAGATATAAACGAGTCTGACGGTCTAAAAGCCGAATTTCAGGAAAAAACGGAAATAACAACCAGCTAAAACCCAGCAGGCAGCAGCTAACAACATACAGCTCCACAGCGTCTGCCTCGACATAACACCATCACTATTATTATTATCATTATCTTTATTTATTTATCTATTTATTTATTTATTTATTTAATTTTATTCTGTGTATTCCCCGCTAACCGTGTGTGAATACAGAGCTCACTGGAGCTTTCACTTGTTCTGCAGATGTGCAGATGCAGATTCAGCCCTTATTCAGCCCGTGGTTAATGTTTGTACTCCTGACTCACGTGATTACCTGATTACAGAAACCGGAATATGAGCGCTAAAAGCCTGCAGATCGGCCCGGGGCCGTCTGCAAAGCGTGTCTGTACTGGGAACTGTGGATGTGAAGTGAGACCTGTGGAAGGTGTAAGGGGACACCCGTGGAGGGTGAGAGAGAAGAGCTGCGGTGGGTGCAAGGGCAGAGCTGTGGTTGGTGCAAGGGGAGAGCTGTGGTGGTGTAAGGGGGTAGCTGTGGTGGGTGCGAGGGGAGAGCTGTGGTAGGTGCGAATGAAGAGCTGTGGTGGGTGCGAGGGGAGAGCTGTGGAGGGTGTGAGGGGAGAGCTATGAAGGGTGCGAGCGGAGAGCTGTGGTGGGTGTGAGGGGTCACCTGTGCCGTCTCTTCTTGCGCTTCTTGCTCTGGCTCAGTGATGATTTGGAGATTTTTCTCTCGCTGGAGGAAACCTCCTCCGAATCTACAACAGCAGGAGAACAACATGGTGGTCATGAGGAAGAGGCACTGAGAGGGAGAGGGAGAGGGGGAGGAGAGAGAAAGAGAGAGAGAGAGAGAGAGAGAGAGAGAGAGAGAGAGAGAAAGCACAGCTTTTCTGCCTTATTAAACCCGTCAACACCCATCAACGCCATACAACACTGAGCGGCTTTATTATCCACTGTCTACACTGGAAGAAGAGTTTTTTGATCAAACCTTTAAAAATGACTAATTTGTTATAAGCAAATAATGAGGCTTATTAAACCTAAAAACACTCAACTGTCTGTAATAACTTAGAGCATTTCAACCTTTTATAGTGTCTTATTAATCCAAACACATCAGCGGAATAAACCACACTCCACTGTTCATACCATCATCTGTAATCTGAACATGATGTTACCATCATAGTCATAATAAACGACTATCTCTACACAATAATAATAATAATAACAATAACAATAACAAAAACAAAATAATAATAATAATAATAATAACACAATAACAATAATAACAATAATAATAATAATAATAATAATAATAATAATAATAATAATAATAATAATACAATAACAATAATAACAATAATAACATAATAATAATAATAATAATAATAATAATAATAATAATAATAATAATAATAATAACAATAATAACATAATAATAATAATAATACAATAATAATAATAATTATTATTATTATTATAAGTAAATAAATAAACATGGAATTACTACATTTCTTTTTATTATTATAGTTCTTGTTTGTGCTGTTAAACACGCCGTCGTGTTTATCACATATTGCCTTAAGCAGTTATTATAAATGGTTAATAGTATAGAATCAGTATAAACATCTTATAAATATTATTATTACACAGCAGCAGAACTCATAACAATACTAACAACGACGATAAACATCACCATCATCACCAGT